>LR738712.1:322661075-322761101 GCA_902687465.1 Secale cereale
TCCACCGTCCGCCGCCGCCGACCCCCCGCACCCTCGATTCCCCAACTCAACCGCCGCCGCCGACCCATGATATATTCAAAATAATAAATTTGATGATATTTTTTCATATTCATAAATATTTTCAAATCACAAATTTGATGATATTTTTTAAAAAATTATTACTTTTTTATAAAAAAATATTACTGTTATGATTTAAACAAGTTTGAACATATTTAAACACAAATAAGTGTCAAACAGCATTTTAAATGCAAAAAAATATTTGGGGAGCCTGGGAATCGAACCCATGACCTCCTGGTGGGTGTGCAGAGTGCTGACCAGTCGGGCTAGTGCATGGGTTCTGTTGGGTAGTGGGTTAGGTGGAATATATACCTTTTTGTCGGGCTAGTGACTAGAACACAATACTAATGGCGCACCTGGGGGTGGTGCGCCATTAGAGTCTACATACTTATGGCGCACAGAGGTGCGGTGCGCCATTAGTAATCCCCCCATCCATATCCCCCCCCCACCGGCCGCACCCTCCTCTCTCTCCCTCGCCAGATCTCCCCCCTCTCCCCGACGCCTCTCTCTCCCTCCAGCGCCGCGCCGCCGCCCCCGCGCCACCCCCGCTGAGCCGAGCGCCGCGCCGCCGACGCCCTCGACGCCGGCGCCCCCGACGCCCCGGACGCCCGGAGCTACGCCGCTGCCGCCCGCGCACCCGACGCCCCGGCCTCCCCCAGGTGCGTGGCCATCTCCGGCCGCCTCCTCCAGATCCTCGCCGACCACGGGCCCCTCACCGTCGCCAACACCTGGAACCACGCCAAGGTACGACCCCTAGCGATTGAGCTCCATGTATCGCTGCTGCTTTGTTCGTCCATGGCCGCCCAGTATATTTGATGCAGTAGTGGTATTAAGAGCTCGATGTATTGCAGCTTGGCCTCTGCCTGTAGTTCCTTCATTGATCAGATGATGCTTACACCAGGAAAGATTGTAGTTTTTGTAGTGCCTTGGGTTTGACTTAGCAGCTAACATGCCTCATCATTCCAACTAACTGCTTGCTCGCTTCATAAAATTTAGGTCACTTGGATCAAAATTTAGGTCACTTGGATCAAAATTTAGGTCACTTGGATCATGCTAATCGGACTTGCCATTAATATGCCTGGGTGGGTTTCACCATTCTGGCTGCAGGATACTCCCTCCGTCCGAAAATAAGTGTCGCTGTCTGTATGATCCAAGTATCGGAGCTGTTTTGACAATGCGGCTTCTTTATGTGTTTTGTTGTCCCGAACTCCTGCCCCATCATGTTATGCTGTCCATGATGTACTAGAAAATATTGTCCTATGTCAGTAAATTTGTATGGATGAACCACTAACTTGCAGTTATCCTGTTTTATAATCTTGCACAATAACAGGGATGCGTTCTCTCTTCCAGTTTCTTTGTGCATTCATGAGAGCCCAATGTTGCAAATATTCACAATATCGGGACCATGATGAAATGAATTGTTTTACTGAACTATAATTATATTGTTATTTATATGTATGCACAAAAACCAAGCTATACATAGTGGTAATACTGCCAGGCACAATACTGTCTGCTACAATATGATGGCAAAATTGCAACTGGTTACTAGTTCTCTGCACTTTTAAGAAGTTGGCCATCACATGTTACTGTTTCAAGTTTGAAACAACTGAAATATGTCCACATATCCTTGTAAGGGATGGCTAGGCATAGATTAAACTTACTGTATTTCCAAACATTGCTTATTAGATGCCATGCCCTAATTTTTGGGTGGTGTTTTAGGATAAAGATCTTACACTTTTTGAACTCGTTTAAAATGAGTTTATAGAGAGGATAGTAATCAGATTGTGAGGTTCTGCTGAAAGTCACAAGCGCTTCAAGTTTGTATGCTGTAGCAATGTTGAAACTTAAAAAGCTCAAATACTAACCTGATTAGGAATTTTGAAACTAATTGTGTCCCCTGAAATTGAAAAAAAAGGTGAAAAGTAATTGATTTTACCCAAAATCAAGACGGGTAAAGAAAGATGGGAGAGTTACTGGAACATGGGACCCATGGGTTCACTTGGACTATGCTAAAAGAGGCTCGCGTGTCACCCTTTTAAACGAGTTCTGGCATAGGAGTATTTCTCAAAGGAAGATGACCAACTCTTCATATTTGATAAATCCTCTCCTGCTCAACCACTCCCACGTATCTCACTCGTTTAGGTTAACTTCTATTTTTCTCTGTGGAAAGAAATCATCTTATTGGAGGCTCTGCCCTTATGAGGTCAAGGATAGCCACTGTTACTTGAATATGCCATATTGCTGCTGCTTTCTAATTAATACTGGAAGCAACATCAATTTTTGAGTTGTTAGTTTGCTATCAAGCCGTGACTATATGTCACACTAGCTTTTAGGTTTTAGGTTTTTTTTCATGTACACTAGTACTACTTGTATGTCACACTAGCACAATGATAATAATGGTGGTCATGTATTTGGTTCCTTGTTGTAAATATTTGAACTTCAAACTATTGTTTTACAAGCTTCTGCAACTTTTTCTTAACTGTTGATGCTGTTGTTATGCCTGTATTCACTGCTGTTGCTACTGTACTTGTCATGATGTTGTACTTGTGATGATGCTACTTGTGATCTTCTGAAATGACCCATTGGCGACTTCATTAGGCGGGGATAATGATTTTGCAGGTACCCCGAGAGGCCCTTGAGTTTGCTGGAATGTCGATTAACTTTCGTTCCGGCAAATTCGGGTACTCCATATGTCCTATTTTCAGCAAAGGTCATGCTGAAATTTTCCGTGAATTTTAGCATGACTTTGCTAAAAATAGGACATATAGGGTACTTGTGACTAATGCATGGGCCGGGGTATCTTAGTACTTAATTAAGTAGGATCAAGTGCCCCTTTATTCTACCTGCATTAAACCATAGGCGGCAATAGAGCCAAGTGATTAGGCCCAACTTAGAATTATCCTTCCCAGCTTAGCGTTTAGGATGCCTCGGTGTCGACAAACCATAAATTATAAAACCTTGGCTTTTAGGGTGCCTCGGTGTCGATAAAAACCGAAATGATGAAAGCTTAGGCTTTTAGGGTGCCTCGGCGTCGAAAAACCCTCAATTATAAAAGCTTAGCTTTTAGGATGCCTCGGTGTCGACAAACCGTAAATGATGAGACCATGATCTTGTTCCTTGACAATAACCAACTTTTTGACCAAACTTTGTTCCTATTTAGAGAGAAACATGGCCAACAACGATGAGGCCGGCGGTTCGGGCGGCAAGGCATTCTGGGAGCTGTCCCAGGAGATGGAGGAACAACCTCACTTGTATGAGGACGCCGCTTTCCCCACCGATCCTGACACCACTGATGGTACCGCCGAGGATGACCCCACTGATGCCACCACTGATGGTGCCGCCGAGGATGCCACCACTAATGATGGTGGCGCACACACAGATGGCAGCCAACCGAAGAGGCAACGGAAGGACCGGCGCCCGACCGTGCTCCGCACCCTCAAGGAGGAAGTTACTGAAGTAGACTCCGACGGGAATCCAACGGCGCCCGAACGAATAGTCAAGGGGTACTCGCTTCAGCTCAGGTGCATTCTCCGGAGCACCGTCTCGATCAAAACCGAGAACCTAAGGCATCCTGACCGAGGGAATTTGCGCAACCTCCTCTTCACGAACGATACAAGTTCCCCGCTCAATTTGAAAAAACAAGCCTCAAAGGGAATAAAGTGAACAATGCTGCCCTCACGAAGATGAGCACGGCCCTGTCTAATTGGAAAAGCACGGTGAAGAGAATGATCGAGAAAGGTGAGAGTTATGAGAAGATCAATGAGAAAAATCCTTCGATCACCGAAGATGACTACAATGACTTCAAGATCAAGTGCTCGAGCACCGCAACCTCCGAATCAAGTCAGTGGGGGGAAGAAATGCGGGAGCTGAACTTAGGGGAACACACACTCGGTCCCGGCGGTTGCAGAGTGGCGGAGCCTATATGGGACAAGGAGGAGGCGGACCGTGCCGAGCAAGGCCTACCGCCCCTCTTCGATAAATACGGTGACAAGCAGACCAGGAACTTTGTCAGGGCCCGGTACAAGAAGGACCCGAAAACAAAGGAGCTTACCACGGATCCGAAGACCAGGGCGCTTGAGCTCGTTCTGGTAAGGAATACACCCCCGCGTAATTAGCTCCATATGGTTGCATTCTAATTAATGAAGCCAAATTTCTATATGATTCACATTCCTTCCGCAGGCGACTGAAAGCAGTAGCGCGGGGTCGACTAAGAGCAACCCTTGGGACACGACTCTAAATAGGGCGTTGAATGTAATGAAGAACAAGGATAAGCTCAGTAAGCCGACGTCAGCTGGTCGTGTGGCCGGCAAAGGCTTGTCGACAAAATGGTCGTTATACTATAATGCTGGTGGGCGAAAGGAGAAAAAGACCAGCTCGGAAAGCCAGGCGCGCGAGGTTCAAGAACTCAAGGCACAGGTGGCGCGGATTCCGGAGATTGTCCAAGAGCAAGTGCAACAACAGCTCGGAGCGACGATCACCGCCATTGTGCCTAGCTTGATCGAGGGGTTGCAGGCGTGGATTGCGGGCGGCCAACAGGGGCCGCCCCCGATTCCCAGCTTCACTGCCAGCAACTCGCAGAACGCGATGGCGGGGCCATTGGTGTCTCCGGCGGAGGCGGCATTGGTGTCTCCGACGCCGGCACGGGAGCTTAATGCACTCGGGTGTATGCCGGCCGGCACCTCTGCAGCAAGCGTCCCCTCCGTCAACTGCATGCCCGCCGTTGGCGGTGCCTCGACATTAGCCGAGCTCGATGACATCATCACGGTAACTAATTAAGCCTCTCTCGGCCGAGGACTTCATCTCCTTGCCTTTGACTGGGCATCCTGACGCCCTACATGTTTTCGCAGGGCGCCGCCGATGTTCCGTGCACTCTCCTGCACTTCGTGAACAACGAGTTGGTCGATGTCGCCAAGGGCAAAATCGTTCAACCGGGCAACCCCTTGTTCCACGGTACCCAGATGCCACCCAACTTGTTTAGGGTTGAACTGGTTCGGGTGCTGCCAGGCTGCGACGAGGTGTTACCTCCGATTCGACCCGTCGGGGCCGACGATGATGACGTGATGACCCTCAGCGCCTGCCTGAGCTGGCCCCTGCTTTGGCCGAAGAGCCAAATTCGTTTGGGGGCAAGGGACACCACCCCAAAGACAACACCGCCAGTCGTGCCGGCGCCAAGACGTCCCCATGGCAAGACCGCCGCAACGGTGCCGGACATCCCTATGCCACTTCATCCAAACATGCATATGGCACAGGATCAGAACGATGACGACGACGATACATTTGCCAACGTCGATCAGTACTCTGCCGATCATGGGTACGGTGGCGACTTCATGGGGCCTCCTTCTCAAGAACCCAACCCAACAAAAGACGTGCGCGATCTAACTGGTACCGCAGAGAAGCCAAGTTGCAACAGACGTCGTCTGCCGTTCAGCTCTCAGGAGACGCCTCCATCTGCCGACTTTACCGAGCCTCAGATAGGTGAGGTGCGAAATATTATCAGCCCCAACACACTCAAGAAGGCAGTCTCTGAGCAGAACTCGGTCCCAATTCAGGAGAAGAATAAGGCACGCAAAAGAAAAACTAACAAGGGTGCGAGCCAGCCGGCACCGAGTACGATCCGTGCTCAGGACGGGCCACCTTCACCTGAGGATGTAATGAGGAGGGTGCATGTGGCGGGTAGGCCGATGCTACCGAGAAATATGCTCGATGCTGCAACCGGTGCTATGCGGAGTCTGCATGACAGTGTTCTTTCTTTGGAGAAGCGGCGTCTCAGAGAGAACGATGTGGCATACCCGGTTTTCGCGGCCAAGGTGCCAGAGGGCAAGGGCTTTGTGGATAACTCCATCGGGGGTACGATCGTCCTGCAGTTTGATGACATCCACGCTATGTTGAACCTTCTTCCGCTGCACTACACCTTCGTTCGGCTATTTTCGCTGAGTATGGAGATGCGGATCATTCGCGACAAGACCCCGGACATCGTGATAGTCGACCCCTTCTACATGCGTGCCAAGATCTTGGGCAGCGCTTGGGACCGGCAAGTCGCGAGTTCTTACCTCGAAGGCGTCATTCTGGCAAACCGAGATAAGGATAACTTCCTCGTGCCTTACTTTCCCGAGTAAGTCCTCCGCCTCAACCGCCCCGTAACATATGAATTCTTAGATTTCGATCGTTCTTCTTTTAACATTCCGTGTTTTCTGCAGTGACACACATTGCACGCTCATCCTCCTAAGCCCCAAATATTCCATGGCCACGTATTTCAACCCGGACCGTCAGTCAAACGTAGACTACACAAATGTCAAGAAGGTTCTTGATGATGTTCTCCCCGGCTACGCCAAATCTGGAGGCACCTTCACCAGGCCAATTCGTAAGACCGGCAAGCATGTGTTCTCCCACAATAGGACGTTGTGCTGCGTCATGCAGCCGCCTGGCGGTCAGAAGGGTGCCTACTACGCCATCCATCACATGCGGGCGATCGTACGGGACCATCATCAACTTCTGCTACCGAGTAAACTCAAAGATTGGGCCGTGAGCGTGTTGGCAATCCAGGACGCGGACATCATACAAGAATTCTTTCGCATCCAGTCGGAGTTTGCGGAAATCATCCATCAAGATGTCCTTCATACCTCGGGGCAGTTCTACCTCAGAAATCAATCGTCGAACAGTGACATCGACACAATGCTACAAATGCAGGCTGACAACGCCCGTGATTTCATGACTCCCACGATAGACGGCGGCTTCATCCACGCTCCGGTCCCTTGAGTCGAGTCGAAAGCAGTGATGCTGTGTCTAGTTATGAAACATCGATTGGCTCATGTTGTAATTAAACTTTAATGAACTTGTAGTATGTCTCTTTGGTTTCGAGAGTCGTTCAACTTAGATGTAATCGATGCTATTAATGTCTTGCTTTTCTCTTTCGATCGTTCTGTTGCATACTTATATATTGCTTATGTATTGTATGTGAATTGGTACTAACGTTTCGTTTGGCTAGTGCATAGCGATGCCGTCGTATGTCGTGTACAAGGGTAAGGTTCCCGGAGTCTACGATGACTGGGAGGAGTGTTGGAGATAGGTTCACCGATTCAGCGGTAACAGTTACAAAGGGTACACCACTAGGGCCGAGGCCGAATCTAGATACGCCCGCTATCTAGCGGGAGAGGGGAGGGAGCGTTGGAGGAACCGGATGAAGACGAGTTTCATCGTGATGATGCTCATCGTGATGACCGCAGCTCTCTTCTATGTGATGGTAGTTTAGATGATCGATATCGACTTGTAATGTGAAGACAAACTTGCTACTCGCGGTCTCGAGACTTGTCATATATTGTTCTATCTTTGTTCGGTCTTTTCAATTCGGAGACTAATATGATGAATTGTATTCGGAGACTAATATGATGAATTGTATTCAGAGACTAATCTTCTATTGTATTCGATGAATTTGTTGTTGATGTGTGCGTTCTATATTCTGTGCAATTATACATTTTGTAATCTGTGCAAAAAAACAGAATAATAATAATAATAATAACCTAATATTCATACTAATGGCGCATCACAACACAGTGCGCCATTAGTATGACAAAGGATACTAATGGCGCATCATCAGACAGTGCGCCATTACTATGCCGAAATTACTAATGGCGCATCTTGCTGGAGTGAGCCATTAGTATGCCAAAGCACCTGGGTACACATGGCCCCTGGGAGGCATACTAATGGGGCACTACTATGCATACTAATGGCGCATCTGTGGTGCGCCATTAGTAAAATATACTAATGGCGTGGCACTAATGGCGCACCACTAATGTTCCATTAATGGTCAAATTAGGTGCGCCATTAGTAGGCCTTTTCCTAGTAGTGTGAGGTTATCAATAAAGAGGCCAAATGAGTCTACAAAAAAAGAGAAAAGGGTCTCAAAAAAGGAGAGGAGACTACAAAAAAAGAGAGAAAAAGAGAGAAGGGACAATGTTACTATCATTTTCCACACTTGTCCTTCAAAGTAGCACCGTGTTTTTCATAATAGAGAGTCTCCTATGTTGTAACTTTCATATATCACTAGTGGGAATTTTTTATTACAGAACTTGGCTTGTATATTCCAATGATGGGCTTCCTCAAATGCCCTAGGTCTTCATGAGCAAGCAAGTTGATGCACACCCACTAGTTGTCTTTTTGAGCTTTCATATACTTATAGCTCTAGTGCATCCGTTACATGGCAATCCCTACTCACTCACATTGATATCGATTAATGGACATCTCCATAGTCCATAGATTTGCCTAGTCAATGTGAGACTTTCTCCCTCCTTTTGTCTATTACCACCTTCTATTCCACCCATAGTGTTATATCCATGGCTCACGCTCATGTATTGCGTGAAGAGTTGAAAAGGTGTAAGAATGTTTAAGTATTAAAACAATTGCTTGATTGACACCGGGATGGGCATGATTTTTACTTTGTGTTAAGAAGAGGGAAAATACATGACTATATGATTTTGTAGGGATAACTTTCTTTAGCCATGTTATTTTTTAAGCTTCGTAGATTACTTTCAAGTATGCTTCAAGTATTATTATTTTGATATTGATAAAATTTTGTTTTGAGTCTTATGGATATGAATATTCATGCCACAATAAAGAAGATTGCATTAGTAATTATGTTGGGTAGCATTCCACATCAAAAGTTCTGTTTTTATCATTTACCTACTCGAGGACAAGGAGGAATTAAGCTTGGGGTTGCTTGATACGTCTCCAACTTATTAACCCAGAGCCCAGTGGTAGTTTCTATTTTTTTCCTTGTTTTTGAGTTTCGCAGAAAATGAATGTCAAACGGAGACCAAACGGAACGAAACTTTTTGGAGATTTTTCTTGGACCAGAAGACATCAGATGGACATGGAGTACACGTCATGGGATCCACAAGGCGGCCAAAAGGGTGGGGGCGCCCCCAGGGGGGTAGGGCACGCCCCTACCTTGTGGGCCCCTCGTGCCTCCCCCGACCGACTTCTTCCGCCTATAAATACCAATATATTCCAAAACATCAGAACATCCATCGAAACCACATTTCCGCCGCCGTAACCTTCTGTTCTCACGAGATCCCCTCAGGAGGCCTGTTTCGGTACTCTGCCGGAGGGGGAATCAACCACGGAGGGCATCTACATCAGCCCTATTGCCCTTCCGATGAAGTGTGAGTAGTTTTCCACTGACCTACGGGTCCATAGTTAGTAGCTAGATGGCTTCTTCTCTCTCTTGGATCTTCAATATCATGTTCTCCTCGTTGTTCTTGGAGATCTATCCAAAGTAATCTTCTTTTATAGTGTGTTTGTCAAGATCTGATGAATTGTGGGTTTATGATCAGATTATCTATGAATAAAATTTGAGTTTCTTATGAATTCTTTTATGCATGATCTTATATCTTAGTAATTCTCTTCGAACTATCGGTTTTGTTTGGCCAACTAGATTGATAATTCTTGCAATGGGAGAAGTGCTTTGTTTTAGGTTCAATCTTGCGGTGCTCAATCCTAGTGACAGTAGGGGACATGACAGGTATTGTATTGTTTCCATCGAGGATGAAAAGATGGGGTTTTCATCATATTGCTTGAGTTAATTCCTCTACATCATGTCATCTTGCTTAAGGTGTTACTCTGTTCTTATGAACTTAATACTCTAGATGCCGACAGGAGTCAGTCGATGTGTGGAGTAATAGTAGTAGATGCAGGCATGAGTCGGTCTACTTGTCTCGGACGTGATGCCTATATTCATGATCATTGCCATAGAGGTCACTATAATTATTCGCTTTTCTCTCAATTTCTTGACAGTAATTCGTTCACCCGTCGTAAACTTGCTATCATGAGAGAAGCCACTAGTGAAACCTATGGCCCCCGGGTCTCTTTTACATCTTATAAGTTTCAGATCTACTATTTTGCAATCTTTTACTTTTCAATCTTTAAACCAAAAATCCAAAAATATTTACTTTATTTGTTTATCTATCTCTATCGGATCTCACTTTTACAAATAACCTAGAAGGAATTGGCAACCCCTTTATAGCGTTGGGTGCAAGTTGTTGATTGTTTGTGCAGGTATTTGGCGACTTGTGTGTAATCTCCTACTGGATTGATACCTTGGTTCTCAACAAACTGAGGCAAATACTTACTTCACTCTGTTGCATCACCCTTTCCTCTTCAAGGGAAACACCAACGTTACCTCGGGAAAGCAGCAAGGAAGCAGCCCACCTGTCCAGCTTCGCCGGCATCGTGGTCGGCAACTCAAGCCGGGCATGGAGGCGCTTGGCGTCCATGAAGATCCACTTGCGCCGGTAGTCCTCCACCTTCTTCCCGTCCCTCGAGAGCGCGTTGCTGCCATGGGAGGCAACGAGGTAGACGTACCCGGAGCACTAGGTCGAGATGCACATCCGGAGGTAGAAGAAGTGGCGAAGCAGCGCAACGGAGGGCGCCACCCCCACAAACGCCTCACAGTAAAAAGGGAAGACAGATAGGAGGAGGATAGAGTTGTGCTGGAGATGTAGGGCGTGGACCTGAAATGGTCGAGGACGGCGTAGAAGAAATCAGAGAAAGGCATGATGATCCCCGAGAAGATGCTTTGAAGAAAGACGGGGTAGAAGGTCCCTGCCAAGGTCTCGCGCTTGGTGCAGCCGACCCAGAGCATCGTCTCCCTCCCCTCGGTGTCGTTACCCGCCGTCAGCGGGAGCACGTCGGCAAGGTGCTTCGCCTCAGAGATCGTGGATGCGCCGAGGGCTGGCTCAGGCGAGCGCGTGGCTGGCGCTGCGGGCTTCACCTTCCCGGTGGCCATCGGTGAAGGGCTCGGGGGAAAGGTTCGGCAGATTTTGAGACGCTTGGGGCAGGAAGGAAAGGGGATCTATAGCAAGACAAATACATGGTGAAAGTGCAACTAATCCCCGGGTGGTTTTGGTAATTAATAACAACATATATATCATTGAACTAATATTCTCTTGAGAATCATTTCAGAAAAGTTCGATGATGTGGGTATGGAAATGTCTGAAGAAGTGGACCCCTCAAAATGCTAAGACAAGCATTGGCAAAAGCTCAAGACTCCACTTTTCTGGTTTAGTGATCAAAGATCACATTGAGTCCATAGGAAAGCCAATACTATTAAAAGGGGATGAGGTTGTGTTAATGTTCTTGTTGCTCGAGTGCTTGGTGATCTAACTCCCTCAACTATCAGCACTATTCACTTCTTAACACACACCCATAAGTAATCTCGGTCACACCGATTTCTCCAACTCAGTCCCACCGAGATGAACCACTTCAGTTGTTTCTCCAAACCCTAGATTCTCGGTCACACCGATTCTGAGTTTCGGTCTCACCGAAAAAGGGCTGCCAACCTTCTGTGATCAGTTTACATCAATTCGGAATATCCGAGTTTATATTTTCGGTCTCACCGAAATGGCAAACCCTAACCTTTGACTCACTTCGGTCTCACCGAGATGGTGTTTTCGGTCCCACCGAAAATCCCAACGTTCACTATATTTGAACTTTCGGTCTAACCGAGTTTTCACTTCGGTCTGACCGAGATTGGTCAAATGTGTGTGTAACGGTTGGATTTTGTGTGGAGGCTATATATACCCCTCCACCCCCTCCTCATTCGTGAGGAGAGCCATCAGAAAGTACCACCACTTCTACCACACACTTTCTGAGAAGTGAACCACCTACCCTTGTGTTGAGATCAAGCCATTCCATTCCTACCATATGAAACTTGATCTCTAGCCTTCCCAAGTTGCTTTCCACTCAAATCTTTCTTCCACCACAGTCATATCAGTGAGGAGAGTTGAGTGTTGGGGAGTTTATCACTTGAAGCACAAGAGCAAGGAGTTCATCACCATCAACACCGTCTATTACCTTTTGGGGGGTGGTGCCTCCTAGATTGGTTAGGTGTCGCTTGGGAGCCTCCGTCATGATGTGGAGTTGAACCAAGAAGTTTGTAAGGGCAAGGAGATCGCCTACTTCGTGAAGATCTACCCCGAGTAAGGCTAGTCCTCCGTGGGCGTAGGCCGTGATGGAATAGACAAGGTTGCTTCTTCGTGGACCCTTCGTGGGTGGAGCCCTCCGTGGACTCGCGCAGCCGTTACCCTCCGTGGGTTGAAGTCTCCATCAACGTGGATGTACGATAGCACCACCTATCGGAACCACGACAAAAATCTCCGTGTCACCAAACTGCGTTTGATCTTCTCCACCTCTCTTTTACATGTGCAATTTACTTTCCGCTGCATATACTCTAGAATTGCATGTGTAGGGTGATACTTGGATTGTTCTTAATTGTGAAACTGCCAAAAACATTGCTTGATCCAAAGGCAGATTTTTTATATTGTCAAGTAGTCTAATCACCCCCCCTCTAGACCTACTTCGATCCTACAAGTGGTATCAGAGCCAGGTTTCCATTGCCTTGGTTTCCATTGCATTGGACTCCATAAGCTTGGTTTCACAACCTAGGAGAGTATGGCGTCTAGTGAGGGTAATTATCGTAGAGGTCCTTACTTTGATGGTACAAATTTTGCTAGTTGGAAGCATAAAATGAAAATGCATATTCTTGGTCATAACCCAGCCGCATGGGGCATTATCTGTGTTGGTATGCAAGGTGATTTCTTTGAAGAAGGAAAAGTTCCGGATCGCGAAGCTACACCCGAAGAGTTGAAGATGTTGCAAAACAATGCTCAAGCTTGTGACATTCTCTTCAATGCTTTGTGTCCCGAAGAGTTCAACAAAATCAGTCGTCTTGAGAATGCTAAGGAGATTTGGGATACTTTGGTTGAAATGCACGAAGGTACTGAATCTGTGAAGGAATCAAAGCTAGATATTCTTCAAGGTCAGCTTGACAAGTTCAAGATGAAGGATGGTGAAGGAGTCGCTGAAATGTACTCTAGGCTTGCTCTCATCACAAATGAGATTGCTGGCTTAGGAAGCGAAGAAATGACCGACTGATTCATCATTAAGAAGATTCTCAGAGCTTTGGATGGAAAGTATGACACCGTGTGCACTTTGATCCAAATGATGCCAAACTACAAGACTCTCAAGCCAACTGAAGTCATTGGAAGAATTGTTGCTCATGAGATGACACTTAAGGATAAGGAAGAGCTTCACAACAAGTCAAGTGGTGCTTACAAAGCTACAAGTGATGCTCCTACTACCTCAAGTGACAAGTTAGTTTCCAATGAAGACATAAGCCTAATGGTCAGGAACTTCAACAAGTTCTACAAGAATAGAGGCAAAGAGAGAAGCTCAAAGTCTAGATCATATGATGGAAAGAGATCTTCTAGTCGTGATCGAAACTGCTACAATTGTGGAAGACCCGGACACTTCTCAAATGAGTGTACGGCTCCCCACAAGAGAAGAGAAGAATCTCCAAGAAGAAGAGCAAGAGATGAGTCACCTCGGAAAGAGAGAAGGAGTAGAGATGATCGTTATGAACGAAGACCTTCTCGGAGAAGCAAGGATTCGGAGAGGAAAGACAAGTCATCAAGGAGCTACACAAGAAGAAGACATCAAGCTCATGTTGGTGAATGGGTCTCCGGCTCCGACTCTGACAGTCAATCCGATGGAAGCTATCACTCCGACTCCGACTATAGTCAAGATGAAGGTGTTGCTGGACTTGCACTCGTATCCTCCAACTCCAACTCCTACGACTTATTTGATTCACCGAATGAGGGAATTGGAAGATGCTTCATGGCTAAAGGCCCCAAGGTAACACACCCCGAGTTCATTGACTTTGATAGTGATGAGGATGACTTACTTGGTGAAGATGAGCTCTTGCATGATAAATCTAGTGAGCTTAGTAATGATGAAAATGCTAGTAGTCTTTATAGTCGAGAAGAGTCGAATGACAATGCTATGAAGGAGATTGAGCGTCTAACTAAAGAACTAACCACTCTTAAGTTAGCTCATGAAACTACTCAAGAAGATCATAGAGAGCTCCTAAGATCTCATGAGAAGCTACGCTTCGAGAAGCTCACTCTAGAGCAAGAACATGAGTTTCTAAAAGCAATCAATGATGATCTTCGAAAGAAGAGTTCTTCATATCTTGCCAAACGACTTCTCTTGTCTAATCTCTTGCCACCTATTAAGACTAAGCATGACAAGCATAAGAAAAATTCTTCCTCTAGTAGTAACAATAACAATGTTAAATCCAATGTTGTTACTTCTAGTAGTTCTCTTGATTCCACTAACAATGTTTCAAGCCAAGTTACACTTGAGCAAGAAAATAGCCTATTGAAGGAAATCATAGAGAAAGGTGTCTACAAGAGTCTTGCCGGAAGCAAGAACTTTGAGGAGATCGTTCGCAAACAAGGAAGACACCGGAAGAATCAAGGGATTGGTTTTGAGCGAAAGTTCAACGCCAAAGGTGTTGAGTGGGAAGAAGGTCAATACCCTACTCCACAGTTTGTTTCACAAAAGGAGAAGTATGATCCTACTTCTTCCAATGTGGAACAAGCTCAAGATGACCTTCCACCACAAGACCACAAGCTAAAGGCCAAGGACAAGCTTCAAGAGGAGATTGATGCATTCATTGAAGCACCTCAAGCCATGGTCAAGTGGGTTCCCAAGGACACATCAAGTTCTACTTCGTCAAGCTCAACTACAACACCAAGGATTCCCATCAAGATGATGTGGATCCCAAAGAAGAAGAACTAGTAGGTTCTTGAGGGTGACTCCGCCAACAAACTTCACTCATATTCATTTTGGCAAGAACTTGTGCAATCAACTTCCACATCATGCACTTGTTCATGGAGTCACAAACCCTCTTGTTGGTAAGTCAAGGGACAAGGTAATCATTGCTTTCATGGACATCGTCTTTTGTGCACTTCACTCTATGTCCATGGATATTCTTGTTTGTTCCTTGTGGGACTAACCCATGTAGGTATTGAAAGTGCCCTAATCCAAAGGATTGCTCCCAACTCATGATGATCTACATCAACATTGAGCATCCACATCTTCAACATCTACATGAAGTCTTCTACGACAACCCAAGGTTAGTTTGACCCTTTAAAAGGGGTTCTCACATCTAGGGGGAGCTTTGCTCTAAAAATGAGCTAAAGCATCTCCAAATGATGTGAACACATAAATGCTTTATGTAAAAGTGGTAATCCCACTTGTGCTTAAACGATGAGTATGACCTATGATCAAATGTTCTCATTTGACTCCTAAGTCAATATACTCATATATAGATGACCTAGTCATCGACAATTTGTGTGCTAGTAGCTAGAGTTTTGGTTGTGCATGTTTGACACATATTTCAGTTGCTATCTTATTGTGTGAGCATGTTGAATGCATGATTTTATCCATTCAAGGACATCCATTTGTTGTTTTGATTGTTTTGGTTTCTTTTTCTGGCCAAATGGATGGACAAGAATGCCTAAGCACCTTCCCTAGCTATCTATGATTTCTTGTCTCAAAATTCTATTCATGCTTATATCACAACTTTGAACAAGTCTTTTTCGGACAGTCCGAGTGAGGAGCACTCGGAACCACCGATTCGTCTAAGGCTGACTTCCAAAACCTTCTAAGTCTATTTCGGTCTGACCGGCTTCCCAATCTCGGTCCAACCGAAACACTTAGATTGATCTAGGTTTCATCTCGGTGAAACCGAGTTCAAAATCACGGTCTGACCGATATGTGTAACTGCACAGCAGAAATACATCTCGGTGACACCGAGTTTTTCAACTCGGTCCCACCGACAGTACGGGGTTATATATACTGAGGGCTGCGCGCGATCTATTCCTTTCAAACCGTTCGCCCTCCAAGACCCCTGCTGCCGCCGCCCTGATCTAAGGATCGTCGCCGTCGTCGCCTGTGTGCCCTTGCCGCAGGTCTCCGCCGCCGTCAACGGTAATCTTCTCCTCCGTTGCCGCCGTAGAGGGACACCACCAAGTTAGGGTGTGTCTCAATCCCTATTCATGCTCCACTTCTGATTCTTGCATGATAGGACTGCCCTGATTCAATCCACGTTTGATATGATCCCAACACATTGTTCAGATCGTTTAGTTTCGAGGAAAATTCTTAGGTTTAGGTTTCCACGGAATGCATCTCGGTGAAGCCGATTCCTGAAACTCGGACTGACCGATTTGGTCTCTGACCATTGCACTACACAGTTCGGTCTGACCGAGTTGTGAAAATCGGAATGTCCGAAGTGAAGTTTCTATGAAACCCTAGTTTTTCGGTAGGACCGAAACCCATTTCGGTCTGACCGAAAGTGGTGTGTAGGTTCTGTTGAACACTTCGGTTACACCGAAACTTGAAATCGGTTTGACCGAAATACATTCTGTGAAAACTCAAAACTAAGTTTTTAACTCATTTTTTTTCAAAAACTTCTGCAGTTGTGATAACTCTTCTACTCTACCTATACCTTATCTATTCACAGGTCTTTCAGCCATGTCAGATGTCAGTGACAGCCAGAACAGGTCCGAATCACCGTTTGCTGAGATTCCAGAGGCAGGTACAAGTCCTGAGGCTAGCAGCTCTAGTGATGATGGTGAGAGGAGCACCCCTAGTGGTCTGCCTCCTGCTGCTACGAGAACCAGGAAGAAGAGAACGTCTGATTCTGAGGATTCCGATTTCGTTGCTGAGGAAGTTACCTCCAAGCCGAAGAGGCAAGTGGTCGCCAAAGAGCTCCAAGGGCAGCAGCCAAAGAAAGGCACGAGCAAAGTGAAGCAGTCTGCAGTTGCCAAGAAGCTCAACTTGGAAGAGCCAGCTCCAAGCAAGGTGAAGAAGACTTCCAAAAGGAAGAGAGTTGTTTATGCTGAACCTCAAGTTGATGATGCTGAAGAAGAAGAAGAAGATGCACCCCAGCCTCCTCCTCAGAAAGCTAAGTTCATGGGTGATGCTATTCGTGCTCAAGCCTCCTCCAAGCCCAAGAAGCCTGCTCCAGCTAAGGCAGCTCCAGCGAAGCCTAAGAGGACAACCAGAAGCATTCCAGCTTCTGAGAAGAACAAAGGTGAGATGCCACCTTCTGAGTCAGATGAAGAGCATGTGTTGCTCAAGCTCCGTCCCAAGTTGCCACTCCACAATGATGCTCATCCTCAAGCTGAGGATATGAAGGCAAGGAAGGACAAAGGTCTCAGGCTATGGAGACAATCTGATCCATATGCCGTAAGAAGAAGGACTGCTGTGGACCCCAGATTCCACACCAAAGAGCAGCAGGATTTCTATGAGACCGTGCTAATGGATAAGAAGCCCATTGTTGCTGACACCAGGTATGTTGACTGGAAGTACATTGACAGCAGAGAGCATCGGGACTTCTTTCCCCATGTGCATGAGAGCTTTACTGCATGTGGAGTTGCTGACTTTGTGGGTCAAGAACTGACAGCATGGAACGACGAGATGATCATGCAGTTCTATGCCACAGCCCATTTCTACCCCGATGGCAAGATCACATGGATGACTGAAGGTCAACGTTTTTCTTCAACTGTTGCAGAATGGGCAGAACTTCTGAACGCTCCAGTGCAGAGAGAGGACGACATTGATGTCTATGGGATTCCTAAGAAGAGTCATGATTCCATGAAGAATATGTACAAGGAGATCCCAGCTGCTGATTTGGAGGGATGGAAACTCGGCTCAGTGTATTATCTCCAGGCAGGTCTGACCACCACCAACACTATCCTGAGGCATACTTTGATGCCTAAGTCAGGTGACCACCGGATGATACGAGGCTATTCTATCAACATGCTGCACATTCTCGATGAGAAGGCACCTTTTAAGGTGATGGACTTGATGGTAGAGACCATCAAGAGGACTGCAGCTGACCAGAAGAGGTCGTGTGGGTTTGCACCGCAGATACAGATGCTTATCAACGCCAAGTTTGGCACGGGCAAATTCATGTTGGATAGGAAGCACTTACCACTGCAGCCAGAGCATGAGGACAACGTAGTTGTGATGGATGAAGAGGATCCCACCTCAGTTGAAGGGCAAGCCAAGATCGAAGCTGCAAAGAAAGCCAAAGCTGACAGAGAGGCAGCAGCAGCAGCAGCTAAGCCAAAGAGCTTCGGAGATCAGATTCTTGAAGCAACCCGGAGAATTGAACAACGCCTGGCCAGCATTGAGCAATCTCAGGAGAGCCTTGAGAGGATCGTCAAGGACAAGATCCACGCTCTGGACGTGAAGCTGACTGAGATTCAGGTGTCTGTCAACAAACTTGAGGCAGACATGGAGGAGACTAGGCAGGAGAGAGCAGAGCTTATGCAGGATGATATAGTCCAGGACTCTCATCGCCAGACTGCTCCGGTTCCCAGAGGATCCAGGTCTGCAGCTATCCCAGTGACAGACTCCAGGGCTACCACTTCAGCACCAGCTACAGCTCCAGCAGTTCCTTCAGCTCCAGCATCCACTCCTCCAGCGCAGACATCAGCAGAAGTCTTCGCCGACGCAGCTATCTCTACACCGACATCGACCCAGACGGGAGCAGCCAGCCGAGCCCGCAGTGACGTTTAGCTCTATACCTTTTCGAACTTTTTGGTAACTTGTTGCCAAAGGGGGAGAAATTGTTATAGATCATAGGGCTTCGAGAGAGAGAGTGCTCTTTCGTCTTTTCGTTCTTTTGCCGTTTTCCTTGAGATACATTGGTTTCTTTTGGTTCCAGATACTTTAAGTGTGCTTGCTACTACGTTTGCTTAGTCATACTATGCTTTAATGTGTGCTTATTGTTTATCATATGCTATTTCTTATTGTATGGCCATTTACTCTTGTCTTGGTGATTGAGTGCATGTTATTCATTCTTATCATTTTGTGCGCTCCACCAAGATGTATGTGACATGGAAGAGTGACCCATAATCCTAATCGATTGTGCATTTGCATTCAAACGCAAATTTTAAATAATGCACAAATTTAGGGGGAGCTCTTGTTTATCACATACCTCTCAAAGCGACGATATTATTCATTGATTATATCTTTTGTCGAAGCTTTGATCTATATGTTGTCATCAATTACCAAAAAGGGGGAGATTGAAAGTGCAACTAATCCCCGGGTGGTTTTGGTAATTAATAACAACATATATATCATTGAACTAATATTCTCTTGAGAATCATTTCAGAAAAGTTCGATGATGTGGGTATGGAAATGTCTGAAGAAGTGGACCCCTCAAAATGCTAAGACAAGCATTGGCAAAAGCTCAAGACTCCACTTTTTTGGTTTAGTGATCAAAGATCACATTGAGTCCATAGGAAAGCCAATACTATTAAAAGGGGATGAGGTTGTGTTAATGTTCTTGTTGCTCGAGTGCTTGGTGATCTAACTCCCTCAACTATCAGCACTATTCACTTCTTAACACACACCCATAAGTAATCTCGGTCACACCGATTTCTCCAACTCAGTCCCACCGAGATGAACCACTTCAGTTGTTTCTCCAAACCCTAGATTCTCGGTCACACCGATTCTGAGTTTCGGTCTCACCGAAAAAGGTCTGCCAACCTTCTGTGATCAGTTGACATCAATTCGGAATATCCGAGTTTATATTTTCGGTCTCACCGAAATGGCAAACCCTAACCTTTGACTCACTTCGGTCTCACCGAGATGGTATTTTCGGTCCCACCGAAAATCCCAACGTTCACTATATTTGAACTTTCGGTCTAACCGAGTTTTCACTTCGGTCTGACCGAGATTGGTCAAATGTGTGTGTAACGGTTGGATTTTGTGTGGAGGCTATATATACCCCTCCACCCCCTCCTCATTCGTGAGGAGAGCCATCAGAAAGTACCACCACTTCTACCACACACTTTCTGAGAAGTGAACCACCTACCCTTGTGTTGAGATCAAGCCATTCCATTCCTACCATATGAAACTTGATCTCTAGCCTTCCCAAGTTGCTTTCCACTCAAATCTTTCTTCCACCACAGTCATATCAGTGAGGAGAGTTGAGTGTTGGGGAGTTTATCACTTGAAGCACAAGATCAAGGAGTTCATCACCATCAACACCGTCTATTACCTTTTGGGGGGTGGTGCCTCCTAGATTGGTTAGGTGTCGCTTGGGAGCCTCCGTCATGATGTGGAGTTGAACCAAGAAGTTTGTAAGGGCAAGGAGATCGCCTACTTCGTGAAGATCTACCCCGAGTAAGGCTAGTCCTCCGTGGGCGTAGGCCGTGATGGAATAGACAAGGTTGCTTCTTCGTGGACCCTTCGTGGGTGGAGCCCTCCGTGGACTCGCGCAGCCGTTACCCTCCGTGGGTTGAAGTCTCCATCAACGTGGATGTACGATAGCACCACCTATCGGAACCACGACAAAAATCTCCGTGTCACCAAACTGCGTTTGATCTTCTCCACCTCTCTTTTACATGTGCAATTTACTTTCCGCTGCATAAACTCTAGAATTGCATGTGTAGGGTGTTACTTGAACTGATCTTGTTTGTGAAACTGCCAAAAACATTGCATGATCTAAAGGCAGATTTTTTTATATTGTCAAGTAGTCTAATCACCCCCCCTCTAGACCTACTTTCGATCCTACACATGGCAATGAAGGCTCGGCAGCGGAAGTAGATTCTTTTGTCGGCCTAGAACATTTTCCGAAGCGGCGTGGGGAGGCGGAAAGGCCCACGTCCCATCAAGCACCACGCGTCGACTCGGTCCGCAGGCGATTTGGGCCCGTGGCGCTTCGTCCTCACCTATTGGCTTCGCCTCAAAGCCAAGTCCGAACGTGCCTTGGGCCCGGGAACTACTGTCGGCGTTCTGGGAACCAGGGTACACAGACTTGCCTACCTGCAGCCCACCGCCTGGTCCACCAACATCCTGCTACGGCCCATCTTCAGCAGCGACAAGGCATGACCCTCACGAGGGGCCAAGTCTCATGAGGCGGACGACGTCAAGACCTCCGAAGGAAGCGGCCTCCTTAGGTAGCCTCTTGAGGAGTGGACTCTCCAATGCTAGCGCCCATCTCGTGAGGATCGAGTGACGCAAGCCATGACGACTCAGCCCAGGCGGGCGCCAGCGGGCGTAGAAGGGCAGGTTTCCAGTTTGGCGAAGAAGGCAAGCGCAGTCACGGAGTCCCGAGGAATCAGCTAAAGGTTTCCATTTCGGTGCAACAATACCAAGACCGCCAGGACGGCAGGACGGATATCATCGCCGAGCCCACCACGGTGTCATGACCAGAAGCTTTGCAGGCGAAGACCACCTTTCGTCAGGATAAGATGTACTTCTTTTCCCCTTTCAAATTGGCCGTTGTGGAATCCCTTCCCGTTCGTCAGGATAAGATGTACTTCTTGCCCCTTTCAAATTGGCCGTTGTGGAATCCCTTCCCGCCTTAATTTTTGGGGAAGAGGACCAAGGCCACTACATATACATCTTAGCTGCTACCCTAGTGGGGGATCGGACCAGAGACAGAAAGGAAGTAACAACTCACCCAAGAATATACCTAATGAGGTTGTTCTTCCCCTTGTACTAGTACGTCCTTAGCCCACCGTGAGGCTAATCCACCACAAAGCAGGAGTAGGGTCTTACACCGCAAGGTGGCCCGAACTTGGGTAAACTGCCGCGTCCCTTGTCTTTCTTGTTCATCAAGTTAGGCTGTGAGATCGACATTTGAGCAAAGGAGAGAGGTTGAGTTCTTCGCACATGCCCAGAGTTCAAACCTTCTTGGGTCTGCGTAGCCCTGAATCCGACAATATGAGACAAAATGTAGCGACTTCCTATCACAAGTACGCTATGTATGTATGATGTTACGGTGCTTTAGCAGAAGATGATCCAAGATGATCGAGTATGATGCGATATTTTGTGATGCTATGGCTCTTGCTCACAAGCTTTTTTGTGGCTCTTTTGATTAAAAGATTTTGGGTTCCTTTCTCTTTTGAGCTCTTTTTGTTGGCAACTTATGCAAAATGCACTAACCAAGATAGCAATTGTGTATATGCGGTAGCAATCTTGCGACACAAGAGATGATATGATGATACCAAGATGATATGGTATGTATAAAATGGAAGCATGGATTGATGATCACTAATGTGCACAAGTAACATTGCCGGCAGTACTCAATGGCTAGTCTCAATAGACAAGTGATGGAAAATGGCAAGGGGGGATATACAATGAAGTCATCGAAGTTACCGTCCATGCTTACGGTGGTGTCAATGGTGAAGTGGTCAATGTCGATGACAACCTCGAGGCGATGATGAGATGCGGTGTTCTTGATGTAGAACCGTTCCTAATTAGCTGAAACACCTTAGGAAACGGAAAAACCATAACTCAAAATCTCGAATGTCAAATGGTGGTTGCAGATTTAACGGTGGAAACCCGGTCAGAATGGGTTATTGTGGTGGAAGGGTATGATGGACTATATACGGTGTCGAAGTTGAAGGCACAATCCCAAAGTAGCCGAAAGACCTTAGGAGACCCAACCCACAACTCAAACAAGTTTAAACAAAATTGGGTTAAGTTGGGTTGGAAATGTATAGTGGCAATGGGTATGCGGAAGTGGTGGTGGTGATGGTTGATGAAGAAGCAATCGTCCCGAAGTAGCCGAAGCACCTTAGGAGACTCAAATTACTACCCAAGCAACCACTAATGCGATGGGGAACAAAATGTGTTAGATTGCGGAAGGCTATGGTGGCTATGCGGATGATATGCTAGAAGGCCTAGGCAAACTTGCCAAATTTCGGAAAATTTGATGGAGTCAAATGATGATGGTAGTATTTTTGTGGTATGAGGGGTGTAAGTAGCTTCGAAACGAGCTAAACTACATCGAAATCGGAGTTCGGATGAATTAGTTATGGACAACACAAAAATCAGCCGAAGTTGATATTTACAATTGTCGGACGCCCGAGAAACGTCGGATGTTTGGTCGTTGGACGTCTGGTGGAACTCGGAAATCCGACGTTTTGCTTCTGGAATGGGCTGTCGGACGTCTGGTAAGTGTCGGACATCCGGTGGCTTCGGGGGCGTCGGCCGTCCGAGAAAACTTCGGTCATCCGGTGGGTGTGGGATAATGGGGGATTGGAGATCCGGGACGCGATTTTGGACGGAAAATGATTATTTTGAGGTCTAAATTGAGGAGATTTCTTGGATCAAAGATGGGGAAACTTGGGGAAAAGCTAGATCCACTCGAAACACAGCGAATCCATGGATGAAAATCAACAAAACATCATCAAGACAACAAATCAAAAAATATTTTGGGGCTATTTTTGGTGGGGATTTTTGAAATATAGGACAAAATCACACAAAAGAAGGGTAGAAAATGGTAAGGGGACTCCAAATTCGTGATAACCCAAGGCTTATCATACCATATGATGCGGGGCTAACCTGTTCTAGGCCCATATTTCATGATTGGAGGGGATTCCCACGAAGAACACGAGGGGAAAACAAGAGGGAAATGAGAGGAAAACACTCAAATCAACCAGAAATGGTCACAAATGTGCTAGATCCTCAACACAACGAGATACACGGTCCAAATCCAACAAAGGGAAGATACAAGGTAGCTTGTTCTTCTCCGTGAGGAGGTCTTGAATCCGTGAAGAATCTTCCCATGAGGGGTCTTGAATCCGTGCGTGGATCTTCTCCTTAGAGGCCGCAGTCTCTCGGTGGAATAGAGCCACATGGATGAGCAAAGCTCTAGGTCTCAAATGAGCTAACACATTGCTAACCCTAACTAGGAGGAGGGGAAGGAGTATATATAGTTTAGGTCCACGAAGGGGTAAGAGGGAGGTACACGGGCTACGGGCCCAACACACTATGCACATACAGGCGTCGGACGTCCAACGTCTGTCGATCGTCCGATCGTTCACGTCCGGTCGTCCGATCGTTCACGTCCGGTCGTCCGGAAGACTTCGGACTTCCGACATTTCGGCTCAGGTGTGGAGTTGTCGAACGTCCGGTCGTGATCGGTCGTCCATTGGCTGATGAGTATCGGACGTCCGGCATCTGGCGATCATCCGAGCGCTGTAGGTTGCCTCGGTTGGAGTTGATATGGCTGGTGGATTGTCCAGGCATTGGACGTCCTTAGATCGTTGGTCGTCTGGAGGTCGTTGGACATCCGAGAGCTGTAGAATTCCGGCAGCTTTTCCTCTTGTTCCTTGTGCTTGGTGTCCTCGTCGTCTTGTCCAATGCTCCTAGTTGTTCCATGACCTCCCTCTTGGTTCCTGGTCATGCATAGCACATATGTTCGAGGTAGTAGCCATGTCTCGCATGTGAAAAGTGAAGGTTTCGAGAGGAGCAAGTAAACCTTGTGTCCAATGATGTATACTTGAGGTCTCGTCCTATGTCTCCTTGGGTCATGGGAGTAGTCGAAGTGAACATGAGGATGATCGTGAGATGCTCCGCATCAGGAAATAATATATTGTATGAACGGTTGAAGTTAAAAGGAAAGCCACCAGCACATCTTTCTATGTTTGGTAGGTCTAGATCGGCTTAAAATAAAAAACAAGTGCAGATCTGGTTGGAGGTTTCCAAGTCTGGACATTTTTTTAAGAGAGAAAAAAGGGAAAACAAGTTTCGGTTGGAGGTTGTTAAATTGTGATCCAAATTATACCGTATTGGACTAGACGTAGTACATATGGTGTGGGCCTTTGCGTTGGTACCGGCGCGTACCAGTACAACTCGTTTACTTGTCCTTCAAGGACTTTCATGTATTTCCCTCTTATATACCCCACGTAGTCGCACCTAAGACGACATGTCGTCTCGTGCTTGTAATACTCCTCCTCATAGTGATTGCGCCTTCGTGCGTCTGTGGTTTTCACCCGCAAGGGTTTCCACGTTAAATTCGTGTCTCATTTATTTCTTGTTATTATTTAACAAGTGGTATCAGAGCTGAGGTGCAGATACGAGATTGAGACGAGAGTTCTTAGGGTTGCGGTCTGTTCGGTCGCCGCCGTTGGGAAAAGAAGCCGAGTCCGACAGGAATCTGATCTCCACTGTTGTGCCGCCCTACATATCTGTGCGCTGTTGGAGCCGCTCTTCCGATCCGCCAAGTTCCGCTGTTGTTTTCGGTCAATGACAGCCGCACAACAGAGTTGCTGATGCTCGCTCCAAGTTGCCAAAACCAAGACGATCATTGCTGCTCTCAAGGCTCGAGCCCCGAGGCTGCTCCTTCACGTGACCGAGCCAACGCCACAAACAGTCACTTTCAAGAACTAGTACTACTAGATCAGCCAGCTACTAGTACTATTTGGCACGTCAAGTCACCGATCAGATATTTGGTTTTTCAGTTGCTACGTACACTCGCGGATACTACCAGGTGCTATTATCCTAATCTTTGTTTGCTCTGCTAATTAATTTTTTCAATAATTTTCTACGGGCTTGTACTACTTTGCGAACACGGATTTAATCTACTCATGGCATCCATGAAGTACGATCTGCCGCTGTTGGACCGTGACACAAGGTTTGCCCTATGGCAAGTCAAGATGCGGGCATTGTTGGCACAAGGCGACTATGATGATGCACTAGACAGTTTTGGGAAGAACCGAATTCAGGACTGGACTCATGAGGAGAAAAGAAAGGATCGTAAGGCTTTGTCACCAATTCAACTCGATTTGCATAATAATATTTTGCAGGAAGTTTTGAGCGAGAAAACTGCCACCGCTCCATGGTTAAAGCTGGAAGGGCTTTGCATGACAAAAGATCTGACCAACAAGATGCATCTGAAGCAAAAATTATTCCAGCACGGGTTACTAGAGGGAGGTAATGTTTTGAATCATATTTAAGAATTTAAAGAGATCATATCCGATCTGTAACATCCCAAATTTTCAATTTGGAATGTTATATATAGATCATATTGCATTGCATATTTTATTGCATTATTTTTGTGAGTGGCGACCCTCGAAAATTCTAAGCAACTCAAGGACCTATGTAGAGAGTTGGGAATTCTACCGTTTACGTATTTGAGTTTTCTCGAATACCGGTACGAGGATCGCATTGGTTTTAATTATTTTTCTCTCCCTAAAAATATTTCTAAATAAAATATATGAGCGGAGATGATATGACTTCTCCAAAATAAAATAAATATTGGAGGAAAAATGTTAAAATCACTTTTGGTATTTATTCGGATTTATTTGCGATTTTATTTGCATAGGAAAAATGCTCGTTTTCATAATTGCATTTAGGTCCGGGAAAAATGTCACTTTGTCCTCAATATTATTAGAGGACGGCGAAAAATTATTTTGGAATTTTTGGAGTCCGTTTAGTATTCCTTTCGTCTGTTTTCGTGCGCCAGGACTCGTTTAGAAAAAAGTGAACCGACCTTTGGGCCGTAACCGACTAGGACTCCTCCTAGCCGGGCCCTTTATAAGCGCAGCCCTACCCCTGCCACCAGCCCAACTCCTGCCGCCAGCCCGCCCGCGTCGAACCATAGCCGCCGGCGAAATCCGCGCCGCCGCCGCCGGATCCCGCCGCCGCCGCCGCGTCATCGACTCCCTGCGTCGCCGCAGCCACCGCCCCGCGCCACCACCCGCCGCCGCCGCCCGTTGCCGCCGTCGCCGGAGACCGCCGCCGCCGCCGTCTTGTTTCACGAGGTAGCCGCCGGTTTTTTTAAGGAATCGTTCGGTTTTTCTTTTTAGAAACCCTAGATCTGTTTTTTCAGATCGGTTCGGTTTTTTCAGTTTAGTTAATTTGCGGACGTTCATCTGTACGTTCGTTTTAACGAATGTTGTCTGCCCGTTAGTTACAGACAGCGAACGTTCGTTCGTTAGCCTGTTCGTCAGTTTTCTTTTTCGGGGTTTTTATCCGCGATTATTTTCGATCGGGATTTCTGCCCTGATCTTGTTTTTCGTTTTTCTTTTCGCTCGAGAGTCGGAATCAGGTGATTCAAAATCCTAGATCTTTGTCTTGACGCCCTCTTTCCGTTTAAGCAACTAGAACAAGGTTTGCTACTGTAAAATTTGACCCTAGAACAATCTAGTAAACGGATCTTGTTTCTTTTGCAGTTTGAGTTTCGTTGCTCCGTTTGATTTGATTCTTTTTGCAAACCGGAGTTCTTAAGTTGAACTTTCTGGTTAGATCCTCTTATTTGGAGTTATGTTTGTGCATATTTGCTTGATTGCTTATGTATGCTATTGTTTGCTTGCGATAGAATACCCGGACTACGAAGCGTGCTACTACGAGTCTCTAGGTTTTGCGAATCATCAGCAAGGCAAGTAACACTTTGATCATACCCCTTTATTACCCACTTTTTATGCATTATATCAAATTCTCACACATTGCATGTGTAGGATATCTTAATTTGTGGGACTGGGAAGTAGATTGTGGTAGAACCTATTACCTGCATTATTTTCAATCCCTTGGGAGTTACTTCTATGTTATGCTTAGGTTATCATGCTATGCTCATAGACGTGGTTTGGGTTTGAGTGAAATCCATGACAGATGTGAGTTGCTAATTATTGGTTCAACTTAAGGTGGCTACTTGAATACACATCTGGGTGGATTGGTTGCAGGGCACCTGGAGAATCCAGTGTTATCCTATGAAATCCCGGGGTTCCGTGTGATTGTCCTATGGAATGCCACCCAGGCTCAAAGGGATCATAAAACTATTCGTGCTAGAAACTTCCGTGTGCAGCCACAATGCCATTATGGGCTCTAGCATAGTATGAGTAAGTCGTATGAGCTCTTTCAGTGGTGGACTAGCAGATGTAGGGGAAAGTAGGTGTACCGGTCCACCCGGGGTAAAGAGTAAATGCTTCTGAAAGACTTTGTCTCGTTCATCCATTTCTCAAACACCATGCAGTGCGAGAAATCCAACGGAGGAGATTGAGTCTTGTGGGGGAAAATGCACAAACCTCTGCAGAGTGTACAAACTGATCATGATTAGCCGTGTCCCCGGTTATGGACAATCTTCAGTATCTGGTACTTGAATTATTGGTTGATCTCATCACTCTAAAATTAATTTGTTGGGTTAATGATGATTACTTTAATTGGGATTGAGTTGGAGGTACCTTCTCAATGATGTTTCAACTACCATGATAGTTAAAATAAAATTTATTGCTTTGTTGTAGGGAAAAATTGGCTTTATGCAAAAACTTTAACCTTAGAGCCTCCACCAGCCAAATATGCATATAGTGTTAGCCTTTATTCTGTTACTTGCATTCTAATGTGTTATCTTGCCAGCATATTCCATGTGCTGACCCGTTTCTGGCTGTAACATGTTACGTTTGCAGACTTTACAGACGAGGAGTAAGACGTGCTAGGTCGTTTGTCATGCACTCAGCTATGCCGTTGGAGTTGATGGACTCACTTCTCTTCCAAGCCTTCCGCTGTTATTTTGCTAGATGGCCTTAAGCCATAGGCTTTTGTAATAAGTTCTCTTTTGACACATTCGATGTAATAAGTGTGTGATTGCCACTCTGTTATAAATCCTTCAAGTACTGTGTGTGTCAGCATTACCAATCCAGGGATGACACTAAAACACAGAGACTTTGGTCCATTCGGATCGTGGTCTCTATAAGATGGTACCAGAGCACACGCTGACTGTAGGACACGACCACTAAGATAAACCCTAGGTCACTTTTCTCTACTCATTTCTGACTCCTCTCCTTTTTTCTACTCTTTAGGATGGTGGATCCAAGGAACAAGTTCACTCAACCAGATGAAGACACACCTTTTGGACGACACTTGAAGGAAGTCACTAGGTACCAGAACATAGGAATACTAAGTTTCGCCGGGACCTACACGGCCACTTTACCAGAAGAGGAGCGATGGAGCATTCAAGTTCAAATTCCCGGGAGAACTTTCGCACCATCCACTGAGCCAATAGAGTTTTCTTTTGATGCACCAACCTGGAGCCTAGGCAAGAGCATGGCAGCCCACATCACTATGGGACGGATCGGAGAAGTCTACAAGCAGGAGCTGAAGGACACTATCTACCAGATTTGTGGATGCCGAGATGAGCGTTGGGACATGATCAGCACCCGGAAGGACATGTCCATTGCAGCGTTCATCCAGGAGTTTAACCAGCACATTCGTCGATAGGAGCACCAGATGTGCGCAGGGTGATAGATTTGAAGGAAGCACTAACCAGGAACTTGGAGCTAGAAGAGGACCTCAAGTCTACACGTGACGGATACGAGGAGGAGATGATGATACTTGTGGAGAAGAATGATGATTTGACGAGGAAGCTAGGAGTATTCATGGGAGATCCAGCCCCATGAGGAGAAGAAGAGGAAGAAGAACCCAAGGAGATTCGTTTTGAAGACTACATCATCATCAACGACACGGACTCAGACCCCGATGATAGTAATGACGAAGACTACGAAGATGAAGCTGGAGCAGACATCATGAAATCTTCCGCCGATCAAAATTTCTAGATGACCACCCCATGACTAGTAGTTTCCCCTCATAAAGTAGAATTTAGAGCACTTTTGTAACGTTAGTTAGGTCTTTGTAAGCCCTTGTTTGAAATTGATTGGTGTGATATGATTGTGTTTGTCTCATGTGCATATTGGTAGTGATTTTCCCTTAGACCCCAATTCTATTGTAATCTCTTCCCTCTACACCCATCAGATGCCTCCGAGACGTGAGCCCGGATTTCAGTTTCCCCCTGAGCTCACTCAATTGATACAGCAGCACAACACTTTGATGCAACTTCTTGTCCAGAACAATCAGAACAACTAGAACAACAACAACAACAACCCTCCACCACCACCACCCGTGGACAACCTGACATGTTTCTTAAGGTTGTAACCACCGGTGCTTGATAGCAGCATTGAACCAATAGTTGCTGATGACTGGCTGCGCAAGATTGGAAGGGATTTGACCACCGCCAATTGCACGGATGCTGAGAAGGTGCAATTTGCCGCACATCAGTTGTCTGGACCAGCCGCAGCATGGTGGCAGAATTACACAGCTACTTTCCCCGTAGCCAATGTCACTTGGGATCAGTTTCAGCAAGCTTTTTGCACTGCTAGTGTCTCAACTGGAGCTATGAGCATGAAGAAGCGGGAGTTTCTCAACTTGCGCCAAGGAAACCGTACTATGGCTCAGTACGTAGATGAGTTTAGTACGCTATCTCGTTATGCCCCAGATGATTTGGCCACGCATGCCGCTAAGCAGGAAAGGTTTTGTGGAAGGGCTAAATGATGAGATGAGCGTACAGTTGATGGTGGCAACCTTCAACAACTACCAGGAGTTGGTATATAAGGCTCTTATGATTGAAGGGAAGCAACAGCAGATTGAGAGCCACAAGAGGAAGTATGGACAAGGAAGGAATAATTCTGGAGCCCAGCAGAAGCCCCGATTCACCCCGAATTCGAGAGGATACACCCATAACCATGGAAGACACACCCACACTAGAGGAAGTTCTCACAATCACAATGGCTCTAAGAATGGGAATGTGAATGGAGCGAATAATAATTAGAATCGCTCTACTCCATCCACACCCGCCAAGAGTGAGTTGAGCCACGTTACCTGTTTCAAGTGCGGGAAGAATGGACACTATGCCACGGAGTGCCCTGAAGCTAAGAATGGGAACGGCAATGGAAGCGCCGGGAAGAAGCCCAACCCATTCAATAAAGGACAAGTGAACCACGTGACCGTGGAGGAGAGCAACCAGATGCTGTTGTCGGTAAGTTTTTGTTTAAGTCATTTACCGCAATAGTACTTTTCGATACTTGTGCATCACATTCATACATTTCAAGGGGATTCGTAAATAGACATAAGTTGCCCACCCAAGTCCTTAAGACCCCCATGTTAGTAAGCTCTCCAGGAGCGGAGTATATGGCACATCAAGGATGTTTTCAGACGCCATTGGTCATAGGACGCCATGTTTTCCCCTCAGAGCTGATAGTTTAGGAGTCACAAGGATTGGATGTGATACTAGGTATGGATTGGCTATCAATGTATGGAGGGAACATCGATTGTGCCAGCAAGTCTATTTTGCTTACCACCCCGGAGGGAAAAAGGATCAAGTATGTATCCAGGCATTCGCCTATAAGGACACAAGTACATTCTCTCACAGGAGTTGTTCAGGAGGAAGTACCCGTAGTAAACGATTACCCGGACGTGTTTCCAGAGGAGCTACCAGGCAAGCCGCCGGACAGGGATATTGAGTTTTTGATTGAGCTATTGCCTGGTACCGGACCAATATCGAACAGACCATATCGGATGCCAGCAAATGATCTAGAGGAGATCAAGAAGAAGATTAAGGAGTTACTGGAGAAAGAATTTATTCGCCAGAGTTCATCACCGTGGGGAGCTCCAGTGCTTTTGGTCGAGAAGAAGGATGGATCCTTAAGAATGGTCGTTGATTATCGAGCACCGAATGAAGTGACGATTAAGAATAAGTACCCGCTGCTGATGATCAATGATTTGTTCGATCAACTTCAAGGAGCCAAGGTATTCTCCAAGATTTATCTACGATCTGGATACCACCAGTTGAAAATCCGAGAGAAGGATATACCTAAGACAGCCTTCACCACAAGGTATGGGCTATATGAGTATACGGTTATGTCATTTGCTGACTAACGCCCCTGCCTACTTCATGAGTATGATGAATAAGGTGTTCATGGAGTTCTTGGATAATTTTGTCGTGGTATTCATTGATGATATTTTGGTGTACTCAAAGAACGAAGAGGAACACGCGGAGCATTTGCGTTTGGTACTGGAGAAGCTCAGAGAACATCTGTTGTATGCCAAGTTTAGCAAATGCGAGTTTTGGTTCAAGGAAGTTGGATTCTTAGGGCATGTTATATCAAGAGAAGGTATAGCAGTGGACCCCGTCAAAGTGCAGGCAGTCACTGAGTGGTTGGCACCCACTTCAGTTGGAGAGATCCGCAGTTTTCTTGGACTCGTGGGATATTACCGGAGATTCATAGAAAATTTCTCCAAGATTGCAAAGCCAATGACGACATTGCTGAAGAAGGAGACAAAGTTCCATTGGACTGAAGAGTGCGAAGAAAGTTTCCAGGAGTTGAAGAAACGATTGACAACAGCCCCAGTGCTGATCTTGCCAGATATACGCAAGGATTCCCAAGTGTATTGCGACACTTCACGCTTAGGACTTGGAGGAGTACCCATGCTGGATGGAAGAGTTATTTCTTACGCATCCCATCAACTGCGACCGCACGAGTTGAATTATGCGACGCACGATTTGGAGTTAGTAGCTGTTGTTCACGGGCTCAAAACCTGGAGACATTTCCTTATTGGAAATCGTTGTGATGTGTACACGGATCACAAGAGTTTGAAGTACGTTTTCACTCAGAAGGAGCTGAACTCAGACAAAGGAGATGGTTGGAGCTTATAAATGATTACGATATGAAGCTGCACTATCACCCCGGAAAGGCCAATGTCGTGGCAGACGCTTTGAGCCGGAAGAGTTATGCAAATACCCTAGTAAAAGGGGGATTGCCACATGAGTTAGCCGAAGATCTCAGGGAGCTTCGTTTGGAGATAGTTCCTAGAGGATTTGTTGCAACCTTGGAGGTTCAGTCAACATTGCTAGGAAATATACGCGAAGCCCAGAAGGAGGACAGAGAGATTGTTCAGATAATGGAGAAGATGATTGAAGGAAAAGCCAAGAGATTTCGTGAAGATGAACACGACACCTTGTGGTTTGAGGATCGAATCTATGTGCCCAACAACCCAAAGATCAGGAAGTTAATACTGCAGGAAGCACATGATTCGCCATACTCGATACACCCTGGAAACACTAAGATGTATTTGGATTTGAAGGAACGTTTCTGGTGGACAGGAATGAAGAAGGATATTGCTGAGTACGTAGTAGTATGTGATGTATGCCAGAGAGTGAAGGCGGAGCATCAGAAGCCAGTCGGATTACTACAGCCTATGCCGATACCCGAAAGGAAGTGGGATAAGCTTGGCATGGACTTTATCACCGGATTGCCCAGAACCAAACCAGGTTACGACTCAATCTGGGTAGTAGTGGATCGCTTGACCAAAGTAGCCCACTTTATCCCCGTGAAAACCATGTATACCAATGCTAAGTTAGCCAAGATATACATGACCAGGATCTTATGTATGCATGGAGTTCCGAGGACCATTGTATCAGATAGAGGAACACAGTTCACCCCAAAGTTTTGGCATCAGTTACACCAAACTTTGGGAACGAGGATGGAATTCAGTACAGCTTTTCACCCGCAAACACATGTATAGACCAAGAGAGTCAATCAGATTCTGGAGGACATGTTGAGAGCTTGTGCGCTAGATTATGGATCTAGTTGGGATGACAATTTGCCCTCCGTGGAATTCTCGTACAACAATAGTTACCAGGTCAGTTTGAAGATGGGACCGTTTGAAGTGTTGTACGGAAGGAGATGCTGAACACCGTTGATGTGGGAAGAAGTCGGAGACCGTCAGTTGTTTGGACCAGACCTAATCAAAGAGTCAGAAGAAAAGGTTAAGCTGATTCGGGATAGACTGAAGGTAGCTCAGTCCAGGTAGAAGAGTTATGCAGACTCGAAGCGCAAGGAAGTAGCCTATGAAATCGGAGACAGAGCATACCTGAGAGTGTCGCCTCTGCAAGGAGTAAAACGTTTCGAAGTTAAGGGAAAGTTAGCCCCGAAATTTGCGGGACCGTATCGTGTTTTGGAACGCATGGGAGAGGTTGCCTATAAATTGGAATTACCCGAAGGATTGTCAGGAGTGCATGATGGGTTTCACGTTTCTCAGCTTAAGAAGTGTCATGCAGAGATGGCCGATATTCCGTTAAGAGACACAGTACCCCTGGAAGCAATTCAGCTGGATAGTGATCTAACTTACGAGGAGAAACCCGTCAAGATCCTCGAATTTTCGAGCAGAGTCACCCGCAGTAAGGTTATCCTGTTTGGCAAGGTTTAGTGGAATCACCACACCGAGGAAGAAGCCACCTGGGAGCGAGAGGATGATCTACACAAAGACCACCCACACATGTTCTCTAGCCAAGCCAAATCTTGAGGGCGAGATTCATTCTAAGGGGGGTAGGTTTGTAACATCCCAAATTTTCAATTTGGAATGCTATATATAGATCATATTGCACTGCATATTTTATTGCATTTTTTTGTGCGTGGCGACCCTCAAAAATTCTAAGCAACTCAAGGACCTACGGAGAGGGTTGGGAATTCTACCGTTTACGTATTTGAGTTTTCTCGAATACCGGTACGAGGATCGCGTTGGTTTTAATTATTTTTCTCTCCCTAAAAATATTTCTAAATAAAATATATGAGCGGAGATAATATGACTTCTCCAAAATAAAAGAAATATTGGAGGAAAAATGTTAAAATCACTTTTGGTATTTATTCGGATTTATTTGCGATTTTATTTGCATAGGAAAAATGCGCGTTTTTCAGAATTGCATTTAGGTCCGGGAAAAATGGTCACTTTGTCCTAAATACTATTAGAGGATGGTGAAAATTTATTTCGGAATTTTTGGAGTCCGTTTAGTATTTCTTTCGTCCGTTTTCGTGCGTGAGGACTCGTTTAAAAAAAAGTGAACCGACCTTTGGGCCGTAACCGACTAGGACTCCTTCTAGCCGGGCCCTTTATAAGCGTAGCCCGACCCCCGCTACCAGCCCAACTCCCACCGCCAGCCCGCCCGCGCCGAACCCTAGCCGTCGCCGGAGTCCGCGCCGCCGCCGCCGGATCCCGCCGCCGCCGCCGCCGGATCCCGCCGCCGCCCCGCGCCTCCATGCGCCGCCGCCGCCGCCACCCGCCACCACCGTCGCCGGGGACCATCGCCGCCGCCATCTTGTTTCACGAGGTAGCCAGAGGTTTTTTTAGGAACCGTTCGGTTTTTCTTTTTAGAAACCCTAGATTTGTTTTTTTCAGATCGGTTTGGTTTTTTCCGGTTTAGTTAGTTTGCAGACGTTCGTCCGTACGTTCGTTTTAAAGAACATTGTCCGCCCGTTAGTTACAGACAGTGAACTTTCGTTCGTTAGCCTGTTCGTCAGTTTTCTTTTTCGGGGTGTTTATCCGTGATTATTTTTTATCGCGATTTCTGCCGTGATCTTGTTTTTCGTTTTTCTTTTCGCTCGAGAGTCGGAATCATGTTATTCAAAATCCTAGATCTTCGTCTTGACGCCCTCTTTCCGTTTAACCAACTAGAACAAGGTTTTGCTACTGTAAAATTTGACCCTAGAACAATCTAGGAAACAGATCTTGTTTCTTTCGCAGTTTGAGTTTCGTTGCTCCATTTGATTTGATTCTTTTTGCAAACCGAAGTTCTTAAGTTGAACTTTCTGGCTAGATCTTCTTATTTGGAGTTCTATTTGCGCATCTTTGGTTGATTGCTTATGTATGCTATTGTTTGCTTGCGATAGAATACCTGGACTGCGAAGCGTGCTACTACGAGTCTCTAGGTTTTGCGAATCATCAGCAAGGCAAGTAACACTTTGATCATACCCCTTTATTACATATTTTATGCATTAGATCGAACCCTCACACATTGCATGAGTAGTATCTCTTAATTTGTTGGACTGGGAAGTAGATTGAGGTAGAACCTATTACCTGCATTATTTTCAAATCCTTGGGAGTTACTTCTACATTATGCTTAGGTTATCATGCTATGCTCGTAGACGTGGTTTGGGTTTGAGTGAAATCCATGACAGATGTGAGTTGTTAATTAATAATTCAACTTAAGGTGGCTACTTGAATACACATCTGGGTGGATTGGTTGCAGGGCACCTAGAGAATCCAGTGTTGTCCTAGGAAATCCCGGGGTTCCGTGTGATTGTCCTATGGAATGCCACCCAGGCTCAAAGGGATCATAAAACTATTCATGCTAGAAACTTCCGCGTGCAGCCACAATGCCATTATGGGCTCTGGCATAGTATGAGTAAGTCGTATGAGCTCTTTCAGTGGTGGACTAGCAGATGTAGGGGAAAGTAGGTGTATCGGTCCACCCGGGGTAAAGAGTAAATGCTTCTGAAAGACTATGTCTTGGTCATCCGTTTCTCAAACACCATGCACTGCGAGAAATCCAACGAAGGAGATCGAGTCTTGTGGGGAAAAGTGCACAAACCTCTGCAGAGTGTACAAACTGATCATGATTAGCCGTGTCCCCAGTTATGGACAATCTTGAGTATCTGGTACTTGAATTATTGGTTGATCTCATCACTCTAAAATTAATTTGTTGGGTTAATCATGATTACTATAATTGGGATTGAGTTGGAGTTACCTTCTCAATGATGTTTCAACTACCATGATAGTTAAAATAAAATTTATTCCTTTGTTGTAGGGAAAAATTGGCTTTATGCAAAAACTTTAACCTTAGAGCCTCCACCAGCCAAATATGCATATAGTGTTAGCCTTTATTCTATTACCTGCATTCTACTGTGTTATCTTGCCAGCATATTACATGTGCTGGCCCGTTTCGGGCTGCAACATGTTACGTTGCAGAGTTTACAGACGAGGAGTAAGACATGCTAGGTCATTTTTCATGCACTCAGATATGTCGTTGGAGTTGATGGACTCACTTATCTTCCAAGCCTTCTGCTATTATTTTGCTAGATGGCCTTAAGCCATAGACTTTTGTAATAAGTTCTCTTTTGAGACATTCGATGTAATAAGTGTGTGATTGCGACTCTGTTATAAATCCTTCAAGTATTGTGTGTGTCAGCATTACCGATCCAGGGATGACACTGAAACACAGAGACTACGGTCCATTCGGATCATGGTTGCTACACGATCTAGTTGCAATGGAGGTTAAGTATGAAGAGGAAGATTCTGCTTTAATGCTACTTTGTTCACTGCCAAGTTCTTATACCAATTTTAGAGACACCATATTATACTGTGGTGATACTCTCACACTTAATGAAGTCTATGAAGCTTTCAACTCTAAGGAGAAGAAGAAATTAATGGTGCCTCATGATGGTTCGAGTTCATCCTAGGCCGAGGGATTCTCTGTTTGTGGCATGACAAAGGAGAAGAACTCCAATAATGGAAACAGAGGCAAAAGTAAGAACGACCATGGGGGCTGGTCGCAATCCAGAGACAAGAAGTATTGCAGATATTGCAAGAGAGACGGGCATGACATCTCCGAGTGTTTCAAGTTGTAGAACAAGGAACGCAAAAAGGTAACAAAAAATGTGAAAATTCTGCTAATGTTGCTGGTGATGATAGTTCCGATGATGCTCTTGTCGTTATTGCTGGATGTGTTGAGAACAATGATGAGTGGGTACTTGATACTGTATGTACTTTTCATATGTGCTCGCATAGAGATTGGTTTACTACTTTTGATTCCACTACTTCTGCTGCTTCCGTTTTGGGTTTTGATAATTCACCATGCAAGATTGAAGGCATATGTTCTGTTCGAATCAAGATGTTTGATGGCACAATCAGAACTTTGATAGATGTTATGTTATATTCCGAAGATGAAGAGAAATCTTATCTCTGTGAGTGCCCTTGATGCAAAGGGGTACTAGTATTCAGGTGGAGATAGTGTTTTGAATGTCACCAGAGGTTCCCTTATGGTGATGAAAGGTGACTTAAGTTCGACCAATGGTCTTTATTACCTTCGAGGTTCTACCGTTTCAGGTAATGCTACTCTAGTTTTTTCAATAAATTCTGATTGTGATCCTGCTAACCTCTGGCATATGCGTCTTGGACATATGAGGGAACTTGTTTTTGCAGAGTTAAATAAGAGAGGTCTTCTTAAAGGATATGAAACTGGTAAATTGAAATTTTGTGAGCATTGTATCTTCGGCAAGCACAAGAGGGTGAAGTTCAATACTTCGACTCATACAACTGAGGTATTCTTGATTATGTGCATTCTGATTTATGGGGACCATCTCGCAAGAAGTCATTAGGTGGTGCTAGTTACATGCTGACTACTATTGATGATTACTCGAGAAAAGTTTGGCCTTATTTCTTGAAGCATAAATGACAAGCATTCTCAGCATTTAAGGAGTGGAAGATTATGATTGAAAGACAAACTGAAAAGAAGGTTAAAATACTTCGCACTGATAATGGTATGGAATTATGTTCTAAGCAATTTGCAAATTATTGCAAGTGTGAAGGCATTATCAGACATCACACCGTTCCTTATACTCCTCAAAAAAACGGTGTTGCTGAGCGTATGAACAGGACCATTATTTCCAGAGCCCGTTGCATGTTGTCCAATGCAGGTTTGCGTAAGCGTTTTTGGGATAAGGCCGCTTCCACTGCTTGTTATCTCATTAACTGTTCACCATCTATTGCTATTAATAAGAAAACTCCAATTGAGGTATGGTCTGGTTCACCTGCTGATTATTCACAGTTGAGTTTTTGGTTGCACTGCTTATGCTCATGTTGATAATGGAAAATTGGAGCCTAGGGCTATTAAGTGCATCTTTCTTGGTTATAAGTCTGGTGTTAAAGGTTTTAAATTGTGCAATCCTGAAACCAGAAGGTTTTTATTAGCAGAAATGTTATCTTTAATGAATCTGCTATTTTACATGATGTTCCATCTACTAATGTTCCTCTTGAGAGTGAACATTAGGCTACTATTCAGCATCCTACTGTTCAGGTGGAGCATGTTATTTATTCAGGTGATACATCCGGTAATGAAAATGTTGATGCACATGATGAACCCTTCGTTGATGATGAACATGTCACTCCCACTCCAAATCAGCCTATTGTTCCACCCTGTTGGAATCTTGCACGTGACAGTGTTAGGTGGGGTATAATAAACCTGACAGGTTAATTGAAGAGTGCAATATTGTTTCTTTTGCTTTATTGGTTGCAGAAGAAATTGAAGGTAATGCCGAGCCTTCTTCATATTCCGAGGCTATTATTTCTGGTGATAGTAATAAGTGGATGACTGCTATGCATGATGAGATGGAATCACTTGAAAAGAATGGCACTTGGGATTTATTAAGATTACCTAGAGAGAAGAAACCTACTCGTTTCAAGTGGATTTTCAAGAGGAAAGAAGGTGTTTCTCCTAATGATGAGACAAGATATAAAGCAAGGTTAGTTGCTAAAGGTTACAATCAGATTCCAGGTATTGACTATAACAAAGTCTTTTCTCCTGTTGTGAAGCACATCTCTATTCACACTTTAGTCAGTATTGTTGCCATGCATGATTTTGAGCTTGAACAATTGGATGTTAAAACTGCATTTTTACATGGAGAATTAGAAGAGGATATTTATATGTAACAACCTGAAGGTTTTGTTATTCCTGAAAAAGAAAAGCTTGTGTGTAAGTTAAGGAAATCTCTTTATGGATTGAAGCAATCCCCAGATAGTGGTACAAGAGATTTGACACCTTTATGCTCTCTCAAGGTTTCAAAAGGTCTAACAATGATAGTTTTGTTTATTTGAAAACTATAAAAGGTTTAACTATTTATTTTCTCCTTTATGTTGATGATATGCTAATTGCTGCAAAGAGTATGTCAGATATTAATGAAGTAATGAAGCAATTGAGTAATGAATTTGAAATGAAGGATTTGGGTGCAGCAAAGAAAATTCTTGGCATGGAAATATCGAGAGATAGACCATCTGGAAAATTATATCTAAGTCAGAAGGGATATATTGATAAAGTTCTTTGTCGTTTTAATATGCATAATGCCAAGCCAGTAAGTACTCCATTAGCTGCACACTTCAAATTATCATCAGCTTTCTGTCCTTAGTCAGATGCAGATATTGAGTACATGTCTAGAGTTCCCTATTCGAGTGCAGTTGGTTCACTTATGTATGCCATGGTTTGTTCATGTCTGGATTTATCATATGCATTGAGTGTTGTTAGTAGATACATGGCTAATCCTAGAAAAGAACACTGAAAAGCAGTTCAGTGGATTTTGAGATACCTGCGAGGTACTTCCAATGCTTATTTAAAGTTTGGGAAAACTGGAGATGGTGATGCGGAGCATCCGGCAAGCATCCCCATGGACACTCCGTCATCGGCACAAGCATGCAAGGGACCAATGACTAGAGCACGTGCACGCGCTATCGAGGACGAGGTGAATTTTCTCCTCTTCGAGTTTCGTTTGGATTCGCACGAGGATTGGGTTCTACCTCACAAGGAGATGTTGTGCATTCTCAGTTGCCAAGGAGATGATCACGTGGAAGCAAAGAAGAACATGTTCAGTCCGGATCGCGTGGAAGAAAATGAAGACCTTCCCAACCCGGAACGACTGGTACTACCGCCCCTCCAAAGTGGTACTACCGCTCCTGCCAACAAGCGGTACTACTGCTCCTTAAGCGGTACTACCGCCTGCCAGCGGTAATACCGCCCGAGGGGCCGGTACTACCGCCCTGCCTACGCGCAGCCTTCGGCCTTTGGCCATGTACCCCTTTTCCCCTCTTACCCCTTCGTGGCATAGACTATAAATAGACCTCCTCCACATCTTTTGAGGGTCAGCAAAGATATTGAGATACCTTGAGAGCTTTGCTCCTTGTATCCCCTCCTCTAGGAGATCAAGACCTCCAGGGGAGAAGAATCCTCGTGGATTGCAAGACCTCCCAAGGGAGAAGAATCCTCTTGGATTGCAAGATCTCACCTCCTTTAGGAGTGGGAAGAACCTTACCTTTGTGCTTGTTTCCTTGGATTGATCTTGTGATCTTGTGGATCCTTTGTATGCTACTCTAGTGGATGTGATATTGGGTTTGTTTTGAGAGATTTGTGTCTTGTGTTCTTGTGTGTTCTTCCTCTTTTCCCCCTCCAAGTGTGAAAAGATCCCCCTAGGGTTTCACCCTACAACATCTTGGTATCACGAGCAAGGTTGATTCACATCTTGGAGTCCCTTCCCCCCACTTTCTGGCTTGATTTTGTTGTGTTCTTGCCAAATTTCGAAAATCCCCACAAAAAATAGCCCAAAATTTTTCTTGCAATTTGTTGGATCTTGTGAGATTTGGTTGTTTTGGTCCATGAATTTGATGTTTGGCAAGTGGATCTAGCCCCTCCACAACAATCCCCACCCATCCCACCACGAAACCAATCCAATTTTGCCCCCGAAATCATCCATTTCCGCCCATAATTCGCCCCGATCCCGATCTACGAACATTACCCGTCACCAGCGGTACTACCGCCTATAACCACAAGCGGTACTACCGCCCTATAAGCGGTACTACCGCCCCTCACTGTTTCAGCTTTCCGAGTTTCTCCGTTTTGACCATAACTTTCAGTCCCGAACTCCGATTTGAGTGTTCTTTGGCTCGTTGAGAAGCTAGCGATGTGCCCAAGCTGCTCATCTTGGTTTTATCACCATTATCTTCCATCCAAAAATCAACACAACAACACCCACCTTCCGCATTTGACCGGTTTCGAGTTGCGATTTGGCGTTTCCTAAGGTGTTTCGGCTACTTAGGAGCGTATGACATCGACATCATCGCCTCGGAGTCATCTTCACCGCTAACCGTAAGCAAGGACGGTAACCTCGACGACACTTACCTTTTGCTTTTGCATTGATAGCCCGAGCCATTTGCGTTGCTTACCCATCGAGACTAGCGAGTTGAGAATTGTCGGGCCACGCTCTTGTGCACCATAGTGATCATGTTATCATCATAGTGCCATAAGTCTCTCCCGTGCATATCTTACATACTTGTCTCATATTATCCTCGGCTCGAGCATCAAGCTTTCAAAAAAAAGCTTTTAAGCAAAAAGAGGAGAAACAATGAGCTTATAAGCAATAGCATTGAGAAACTTTACTTACTCATATCATCTTGGTCACCGCATACATAGCATAGTTGGGATCGAGGACGGCACGTTTCTCTCATATGTTGGTGCACAAAGCGTATCTCGCCCATTTGAGTAATCGAGCTAGCGTCTCTCTAGTATTCGCACAACAAGAGCATTTTGCGTGATCACTCACATTTTGCGCTCACCCTTGGTTGTGCGGATCCCATCTATCTTCCGTGCGTGTGTTCCTAGTGATACTCTTGGCTTTGATCTATTTGCTTTACGTGCATCTTTGTGAATCTTCTCAACCTTATCGATATCTTGACTAACATTTTTGTTTGAAATTTTGCCACCATCCTAACCAAGCCACTCCATAGGCCTCTTTACTTGTAGGTGTGAGGAACAAACCCGGTTCCAATTCTACTATTGTGGCATTTCATTGAGTGAAACTTGTTACATTTTCAATCTTCGGAAGAGGTAACCTTGGTATTGTTCTCTCATTTACCTACTCACCTCCTACTTACATGATGGATAGGCCAAGTTCTTCGACCGACCCGATCGACGAGCATCTAGTGGAAGCACCGAACTACGTCACCAAGAATCACCTTTTCGGTGTACAACGAGCTCTTCACCAAGAAAGCGAAGCTTTGGGCGACCGCATCGAGCAACTTGCTTCCGACTTCCGCACACAAATGCAAGAGTTCCGCCACATCTTGGTGGACCGCACGTCTCCACCTCCTTCATCAAGACGGCGCCATTCAAGTCGATGCTCAAGTGACAACTCTTCGGCTTACTCTTCCACGGATGCAAGTCCTCCACGTCCTCGGCAAGCTCAACAATTCGTCAATCAAGATCGACAATCTCCGGACAATCTATTCCATGGCAATGGGTTACGCGATCGAGTTCGAGCACGTGAGCAAGGGCGCCGCCAAGAGCAACAATGCCCACATCAAGTACATGAAGATGACGATACAATCTGGCAAGCTCAAGAACGACGTGACAATCAAGCATGCAATGCACAACAAGCTCTTCGTGACTCCACGCGCATCTTCGCCGACCGCAACCGCCAAGTATGTCAACAAGAAGAACTTCATCAAGAGCGACAAGAGGAAGCCGCTCGTCGCGAAGCGGAGCAAGAACGACGAAATGGGAACGACGTGCCGCGACACCACCAACGGCAAGACCATGGTGAAGAGCAAGCTTTCGTGGAGCGACCACCTCGTCATGAGCGACACCACCATCATCAACATGACGAAGAACAACACTTCGGCAAGCTTAAGTTCACTATGCCTAAGTTCTCAGGAAGCACCGATCCCGAAGAATACCTCTCATGGGCATTGAAGGTCGACAAGATATTCCGCCTCCACAACTTCAAAGAAGAGAATAAGATTGTCATGGCCTCTCTCGAGTTTCAAGACTATGTCCTCATTTCGTGGGAACAAACGATCAAACGACGACATACAAGAGGCGAACCACCCATTACAACTTGGTCGGAAATGAAGAATGTCATGCGAGCTTGCTTCGTGCCTACACACTACACCCGCGATCTCTTCAAGAAGCTGCAACTTCTCAAACAAGGCACGAAGACGGTGGAGGAATACTACCAAGAAATGGAGATTGCCATGATACGAGCCAACGTCAAGGTAGATGACGAGCAAACAATGTCCCGCTTATTGAACGGCCTCAATCACCCAATCAAGCGGATAGCCGACTTCCAACCATACTCCAACCTTCTCGAGCTAGTTCATCAAGCATCCAAGGCTGAGCGACAAGTCCAGGATGACTTCAAATACGCCAAATACTCGTCCAAGAACTACGGCTCCTACTCTCAAGCTCCCGTGACTTCGGCACCTCCTACCTCAACTAGAGCATCACCAAGTACCGGCGACAAGTCAAGTTCCAAGCAAACTAAACCTTCCTCGACTCGTTCTCCGGCAAGCAACTACAAACCCAAGACTCCCTCACCTTCGGCACCACCATACGACCCCGTGAAGACTAGTTCCTTCAAGTGCTTCACATGTGGTGGCCGAGGTCACAAGTCCTTCAAGTGCACCAACAAGAGAACCATGATCTTCAACGACGACGGCACATATGACTCGGTGAGCGAAGACGAAGTGGAAGCTATTGATCATGTGGCCATGCACCGGCGCATCAACGAAGATGAAGATGATCAAGTGTTTTATGACAATGATTCAAGTCCCTCTCTCGTGGTATCCAAGGTCTTGGCCCTCCAACACCATCAAGACGAAGACCAACGATGCCATATTTTTCACACAAAGGCCGGCATCAACGGACGTTCCGTCAAGGTCATCATCGACGGAGGAAGTTGTCACAACTTGGCAAGTGACGAGCTATGTTCCAAGCTCCAGTTGGTCAAGAAGAAGCACCCTCGTCCATACAAGGTACAATGGTTGAGCGACTCCGGCACCATTCAAGTGGAGCATACGGTACAAGTTTCTTTCAAGATCGACGCCTACGAGGACACCTTGGAGTGTGATGTAGTTCCCATGACGGTGTGCCACCTTCTCTTGGGACGACCTTGGCAATTTGACCGTGGAGTCATCCACAACGGACGAACCAACTACTACAGCTTCAAGATGAAAGGAAAGGAATATGTGCTTCGACCAATGTCACCAAGCCAAGTGATCGCCGATAAGCAAGCATCCATCCATCGTGGAGATCCTAGTGAGAGAGTGATCCACCAAAAAGAAAGTAAGAACCACAAGCCAAAATTGAGTGCCTCTTCGCCAAGAGAGAAAAACTTAGTCCTCCTAGCCACCAAACGTGAGATGAGAGAAGTGTGTGAGAACCCCTCGAGCGTCTTCCACCTTGTGCTTCTATGCAAAGGGGAAGCCAAACCTACTAACACTTCACCACCTCCACCTTTTGTGTTGTCTCAATTGTTGCAGGAATTTTCGGACGTCTTTCCACTTCACGGCATCGAACACCGCATCGACCTCATACCCGGCGCACCACTTCCGAACAAGGCTCCTTACCGCGTCAACCCGGAGGAAACAAAGGAGATACAACGTCAAGTACAACAACTCATCGACAAAGGTGATGTACGTGAAAGCTTAAGCCCTTGTGCAGTTCCCGTTATTCTCGTGCCTAAGAAAGATGGAAGTTTTCGCATGTGTTCCGATTGTCGACCGATAAATGCTATTACCGTTAGATACCGTCACCCTATTCCACGCCTAGATGACATGCTTGATGAATTATGTGGTGCCACCATCTTTTCCAAAATTGACCTTAAAAGTGGCTATTACCAAATTCGCATTCAAGAGGCTGATGAGTGGAAAACAGCTTTCAAAACCAAGTCTGGGTTATATGAGTGGTTGGTCATGCCGATGGGCTTATCGGAAGCGCCCTACTCTTTCGTGCGTCTTATGCATTTCGTTCTCCGACCTTATATCGACGTCTTTGTAGTGGTTTACTTTGATGACATACTAGTCTTTAGCAAGTCGCTTGAGGAACATGTCAACCACGTCCGTATGGTTTTGCAAGCCCTTCGAAAACAACAATTATATGCTAATATGGATAAATGCACTTTTGGTGTTGATAAAGTTGTTTTTCTAGGATTTGTCGTGTCTTCACAAGGTGTTCACGTTGATGAAACTAAAACTGCAGCAATTAAAACTTGGCCTCAACCAACGAACCTTCAACAAGTGCGTAGCTTTCTTGGTTTAGCCGGTTTCTATCGATGCTTTGCGAAGGCTTTAGCACAATTGCTATGCCCTTACACGCCTTGAGCAAGAAGAACGCACCCTTCATTTGGGGTCCCTCGCAAGAGACCGCGTTCAATGAACTTAAAACCTTGCTTACACACGCACCACTTCTTGCCCTACCGAACTTTGACAAACCGCTTGAGATACATTGTGACGCTAGTGGTACCGGTATAGGAGGCGTGTTAATGCAAGAAAAGCGTCTGATTGCATATTTTAGTGAAAAACTATCCGGAGCACAACTTAACTACCCCATCTATGATAAAGAGCTCTGTGCTTTGGTGAGAGTTTTACGTGTTTGGGAACACTATCTTCGACCCCATGAATTTATTCTTCACACGGACCATGAGACGCTCAAGTATCTCAAGGGTCAAACAAAGTTAAACAAGCGTCATGCTAAGTGGAGCGAATTCATTGAGTCTTTTCCCTATGTCATCAAATACATCAAAGGCAAAGAAAATGTTGTGGCGGATGCTGTTTCCCGCAAATGCATGCTTGTTACCAAACTTGAGTTGAATGTTATTGGCTTTGAGCACATAAAAGACTTATATGAGCATGATGTTTTCTTTACAAATCCTTATGCCAAATGTGTAGCACATACTTCTTGGGAGCAATACTACATAAAGGATGGATATCTCATGAAAGCTAACAAACTTTGCATTCTTGAGTCTTCGCTTCGTTTGCTCCTATTGCAGGAATCTCACGGAGGAGGGCTCATGGGACACTTTGGACGCGACAAGACATTTGCTACGCTCTCCAAGAATTACTTTTGGCCCAAGATGTTCCGTGACGTCTCTCGCTTCACCAACCGGTGCTCTACATGCCGCAAAGCTAAGTCAAAAGCTCAATCCCATGGCCTTCACATGCCACTTCCTATTCCTTTCCATCCATGGGAAGACATTAGCATGGATTTCATTCTTGGATTACCTAGAACTCGAAATGGAAAGGATTCCGTATTTGTTGTTGTGGATAGATTTTCCAAGATGGCACATTTCATTCCTTGTCACAAGATAGACGATGCTTCACATATTGCGACTCTCTTTTGTAGGGAAATCTTGCGGCTACATGGCGTGCCCAAGACGATTTTCTCGGACCGTGACGTCAAGTTCTTGAGCTACTTTTGGAAAAATCTATGCGCCAAGCTCGGCATCAAGTTACTCTTCTCCATGGCATACCACCCTCAACCGATGGCCAAACCGAAGTCACCAACCGGATGCTTGCAACTCTCCTACGTGTGTTGATCAAGAAGAACATCAAGGAGTGGGAAGAGTGCCTACCCATCGCCGAGTACGCCTACAATCGCGCGAGACACTCTACAACCGGCAAGTCCCCCTTCGAGGTTGTCTACGGCTTCAATCCATTGTCACCTTTGGACATCCTTCCTCTCCCGCTTCAAGAACGAGCCGACATGGACGCAAGTGCAAGAGCAGCCCATCTCAAGAAGATGCATGAAGAAACACGTTCCACGACCGACGTCAAGTACAACGCCGCGCCATCAAGCTCAACACCAACAAAACACCAATGGTGTTCCATCCGGGTGATCTCGTTTGTCTACACCTTCGCAAAGACCGCTTCCCCAAGGAACGCAAATCCAAGATTCTTCCATGAGCCGACGGACCATTCAAGCTGCTAGCACGCTACAACGACAATGCTTACAAGATCGACATCCCCCGTGACAAGTACAACGTAAGCGACATCTTCAACGTCAAAGACTTGGCCAAGTACCATGGTGATGAAGACCACGATCCGTGGATGGATCTTCCCCAAGGGGGGGAGATGATGCGGAGCATCCGGCAAGCATCCCCATGGACACTCTGTCATCGGCACAAGCACAAGGGACCAATGACTAGAGCACGTGCACGCGCTATCGAGGACGATGTGAATTCTCTCCTCTTCGAGTTTCGTTTGGATTCGCACGAGGATTGGGTTCTACCTCACAAGGAGATGCTGTGTATTCTTAATTGCCAAGGAGATGATCACGTGGAAGCAAAGAAGAACCTGTACAGTCTGGATCGCGTGGAAGCAAATGAAGACCTGCCCAACCCGGAACGAGCGGTACTACCGCCCCTCCAAAGCGGTACTACCGCTCCTGCCAACAAGCGGTACTACCGCCTGCCACCGGTAATACCGCCCGAGGGGCCGGTACTACCGCCCTGCCTACGCGCAGCCTTCGGCCTTTGGCCATGTACCCCTTTTCCCCTCTTACCCCTTCGTGGCATAGACTATAAATAGACCTCCTCCACATCTTTTGAGGGTCAGCAAAGATATTGAGAGACCTTGAGAGCTTTTCTCCTTGTATCCCCTCCTCTAGGAGATCAAGACCTCCAAGGGAGAAGAATCCTCGTGGATTGCAAGACCTCCCAAGGGAGAAGAATCCTCTTGGATTGCAAGACCTCACCTCCTTTAGGAGTGGGAATAACCTTACCTTTGTGCTTGTTTCCTTGGATTGATCTTGTGATCTTGTGGATCCTTTGTATGCTACTCTAGTGGATGCGATATTGGGTTTGTGTTGAGAGATTTGTGTCTTGTGTTCTTGTGTGTTCTTCCTCTTTTCCCCCTCCTAGTGTGAAAAGATCCCCCTAGGGTTTCACCCTACAACAGATGGACTTGTTGGTTTTGTTGATTCTGATTTTGCTGATGATTTGGATAAGAGAAGATCGCTCACAGGTTATGTTTTCACCATCGGTGGTTGTGCTGTGAGTTGGAGAGCAACTTTGCAGTCTATTGTGGCTTGTTCCACTAGTGATGCCGAGTATATGGCTATTTCTGAGGCATGCAAAGAAGCTATCTGGTTGAGAGTTTTGTACACTAAGCTTTGTGGAGATTCATCTTGCCCTACCGTATTTTGTGACAGTCAAAGTGATGTATATCTTACAAAGAATCCAATGTACCATGAGAGAACAAAGCACATTGATGTCAGATTTCACTATATTCGAGATGTTGTTGCTGAAGGTAATTTGAAGGTATGCAAGAAAAGTACTCATGGTAATCCTGCTGATATGATGACAAAGCCAGTTCCTACCAATAAGTTTGATCTTTGCTCAGGCTTAGTTGGTATTTCTCACTAGTCCCATGGACTTTGACGCACAAGGTGTTTATGCTGATTTGGATGGAGTTATTTACTTTATTTCGACTACTGGAGGGAATTTGGCTCAAGGTGGAGATTGTTAAATTGTGATCCAAATTATACCGTATTGGACTAGACGAAGTACATACGGTGTGGGCTTTTGCGTTGGTACCGGCGCTTACGAGTACAACTCATTTACTTGTCCTCCAAGACTCTCATGTATTGCCCTCTTATATACCCCATGTAGTCACACCTAAGATGGTCTGTCGTCTCATGCTTGTAATACTCCTCCTCATAGTGATTGCACCTTCATGCGTCTGTGGTTTTGTCCCGCAAGGATTTCCACGTTAAATTCGTGTCTCTCGTGTCTCGTTTATTTCTCGTTATTATTTCAGAGGTTTTCAAGTTCTGGACGTTTGGGATATTCGGAGGAAAAACAAAAGGAGAAACAAAAGGAAGGAGCAGCTAACGTTCTGCCCATATATTGTGTCACGAAATCTGACAACAAGGAAACAAAGAGAGCTTGTTGGAAAGAATCAGCCTAGTTTTTGGTAACATTGGATTAGTAAAAAAAGAGCCCAAGATTTGTACTACTTTGTTTACCTTAAATTAGGTACCAGTACATACAAGTGTTTTGGAAAGAATTCTAGTCAGCCACATTTGGATTTTGCAAGAAAAAACAAGTAAACGACAACATTTTGGGTTCAAAGGGAAAGGTGTACGTGGACTCTGGAGTTTATATTGTATAATGTAGAGTCCTAGCCATTCCAGGTTGCTGGATATTTTTTTGGCTGCTCCAACACAAGAGGAAAAGAAATATTTTCCTGCAGATTTTGGAAGGTAACAACTTTTGTTCGGTGGAAAGGAATAAAGTGATATTTTTTGTTTCAGTTGAAGACCTGGATTTGACTGAAAGCAATACAAGGTGCCTGTCAATTGATCTGTTCGACGACTGTTACGTCATTTGTGTGTTAGCAATTGCTTAACCCAAAAACTTGCTTATTTCAGCTGATTTAATCGCGTTAAATTCATTTATGTCTTAGGCTCGCGTCTCTAGTGGTCTAGCCTAGGACCAACACTCGATCATTTTGAGCAAATTTTTAGCTTGCATTAATTAATTTGGTTGTTGCATTTTTCACACATATATAAAGCCAACCCAGCTCCACATATTTCTACACCGTGCATACATACATTCACCTAGCAATCGATTAACCCAACTTTTGGAGTTATTTGGCACCGTTGTTTGCCGGTCACCACCTGTTGCATGGTAAGAACTTATAAGACTTCGATATTTGCTATACTGTGAGAATTATACAACCACATCCTAGTAGTTCATAGGAACATTATTCTCGAATTTTGTTTCTTATTTTCTACTAACAATGGCAGGTTCCAGAGTCAGTTGGGCTTCATCAATTGCGGGAGATGTGCCAGCACATCCGAAAATGCAACCACCATCACAAGAGGTGCAAATACATCAGAATGTGCACACTCAGGTTCTTATATCCATGCCACCTTTTAATGATCGTTTTAAGCGTGATTTATATATTGAATGAGAGTTTGAAATAAATGCTATATTTGCTTCCCATCATTTTTCTAGTTTTGCGACTGTTTGGTGGAGTGAACATTGTCGCTTATACCTTGATTATGTACCTACTACTTGGGATGATTTAAAACTTGTCACGAGAGATAGATTTGTCGATGTTTATCATACTGGTGGCATGATTAAAAAACTACAACATTTAAAACGAGGTAGTGATACTATAACAAAACATTATGATTTCTGAAGTACCTTGTTGCACTCTTTTTTAGAGGAAAGTAAAGATGATTTTATGGATAGATTTTGGGGAGGATTAAACAGTGATATTCAGGAGATACTAATTCATGAAGAGTGTTATCCTTTGAACCGTTTGTTTCGTCTTGCTTGCAACGCTGAACATGAAATAAAACGGCGTGTTGTCCATAAGGAGAATAAGCGCAAGGTGCACATTCCAAGAGATGATATGGTTGTTCCTTCAACTACTAGGCGTACTATGACAACAACATCCATTGTTATGAGGACTACATCACCTCTATCTTGTGACATATCACCTCTGAGAGTGCCTACATCATCTGAGTTGATCATAAGTGGTAATGACAAAGGTAGTGATCTTCCACCTCCACATGAGTATGAAGAATGTCTTGTCTAACTAAATGCACCATGCGATTAGCTACCCACTACTTTGATCACACCAGCTATTCTAGAGGACTATGTTAATGATTTGACTTTGCCATGTGATAAAACCATTTTGATTGAACCCGTTGAATTAACTATTGATGCAAAAGAACCACGTGAATTAGGGAATAGATCAAATATGGATCATAATTGTGCCAATGTTTAACCATTTTGATATGACCTCTAATTTTGGTAATGGTTCATCAAGGTTGGGATAGTTTAATGATAAGCATTGTCAATATTTTGATATGAATAAGAGCTTCACTTATATGTGCAAACTAAGTTGCAATATTTTCATGCCTTTGACTTCTTGTGATGATATATTGGCTTTATATTTCAAGACTTTTGACGGGTGCTCTTGTATAACTGTGTCCCATGTGCCACAACTGAGATCAGTAAAAATGGATGACATATACATATACAATGTGTACACCGTGTCTCTTTTGTTAGCCACATTTTAGATTAAGCAACGTCGAGGACGGCTTTGTTGTCAAGAAGGGGAGGATGATGAGGACATGGCTATCACAGTTACACCCACAACCCCTGCTACTATACGCTTTGGACCAATTACTAGAGCTCGCGCACGCGAGTTAAATTATTAGGTACTTTTGTTTCTTGGTAATGTTACTAATGTTCATGAGAATGTGATGTTGCCTAACTTGGATACATTTATGTTGATTACAATTGAAGGGCCTAGAATGTACAAGAAGGATGAACATTGGAGCATGATCAAGCATGGAGATGCAGGTACGCGCGAAGGGATCAAGAGCGGAGTTTCTAGTGAAGACTTTCGCACTTTGAAGACATCATGATGACTTACAAGAAGATGGACGAAATATACAAGATGCTCGTTCGTAAAATTTGTCCATAGCTTATTATAGGTGTTGCGCCACCTTATTGTTGGGCCAGGACCATGTAATTTAGCAATAGCTATGCTCCCCGGCAACGGCGCCAGAAAAAGGTCTTGATAACCCACAAGTAGAGGGGATTTGTTTAGTTAAAAGTTAGCCATTGCAACTTCGTGTACTTCGTTTGTGTCCAACGACTAGACCAAGACCGCTTTCGGATCCCCACCTTTGTCAATACTTCATCTATATTTGCACGGACGAAGTACACAAAGTTGCAAGGGTTAACTTTTAACTAAACAAATCCCAAGCAAAGAGCTACAAGATGGATCTACTTATATAGGAGTAAGGGGTGGCGGCCAAGGAGGTGGAAGGACATCCCAAGGCAGCCTAAAACTAACCCTAGGTCATACAAGGCTCATGGGCTCAAGTGGAGGTGACACAACACCTTTGGACTTGCAGTTTGACTCGGATTCTATTGCAGCTTCAGATTGTTTCGTCGATATCTCAATGCTCCGGACGAATTTGAAGGTGAATCCAATTGGACTGGAAAGAGCACAAAATCTACTTTCCAACAAAAAAAAGAATCACCCAATTTGGAGTCCGTATGAAGGAGTTCTTGCCGTTTTGAGTCATGTATGTGTGTAGTCCAAATCTGAATGCATAACGTGAGAGGCTTGGACTCTATCTTCTCTAAGCCAAAATGTGACGTGAAAGGACTTTTTGAACAGCACCTAAATTTCTCCTTTTCCCTTATCTTCATATGTGGATTGTACAAATATCCCATACACCTGCAATTAGACATGGCACAAAAGTCTGTGAAGTATTTTTGTCCTGGATGACATAAATAAATTATTGCGTAGTTTGCATTAGAAATCACATCACAAATATACATGTATGCAATAATTTTTGTCGTATCTAAGGTAGTCATGTCCTCATAATCCTCCCTTTCTTTAAAAAAAGCCGTCCTCGGCGTTGCTTAATATGAAATGTGGGTAAGAAAATAAACAAGGTGTACATGTTGTATATGTATATGTCATCCATTTTTACTTCCCTTGATTTTGGCACATATGATACATCTATAATGAGTAACTTTCGTAGTTCATAAAATATAAAGCCAAAATATTATCATAAGAAGTAGAAGGCATGAAAATATTGCAACTCAGTTTGCACAAATAAGTGAAGCTCTTATTCATATCAAAAGATTGACAATGTTCATCATTAAACCATCCCAACATTGGTGAATGAACCTTACTTGCATGAAATTCACAGGCTACAACATGCTTAAATAAGGAAACATGCAATAAGTCATTTGACATAGAATCATCACCAATATTATAGGTCATATAAAAATGATTAAACATTGGCACAATTATTTTCACATGTATTTTATTCAAATCTAATTTATTCTTTGATTCACATGGTTCTTTTGCATCAACAGTTAATTCAATGGGTGCACTCAAAATTGTCGGTATTTCAGTTGTTTAATCACATGACGCATTCATGACGGTAAAATGATTATCTAAGCTAGGTGGTGTGCTCAAATCAACAGGTTATTCAATACATGATGTATTCAAGTTAACTAGATATGCATCATCCTCATGTCAAGTTATATCATCAATGTTTTTACTGTTACCTTGTCGGAAAGACGTAGCTGATGTAGGTACGAACGATGACAATGTACCATACACTTTAGATGATGTCGCGCTTACAATCGAAGGTGTGGCTGCTCTAGTAGGTGCAATGGTGGATGAACTGAAGGAAATATGCCCTCGGGGAAATAATAAAGTTGTTATTTGTATTTCCTTATATCATGATAAATTTTTATTATTCATGCTAGAATTGTATTACCGGAAACTTAGTACATGTGTGAATACATAGACAAAAAAGAGTGTCCCTAGTATGCCTCTACTACACTAGCTCATTGATCAAGGAGGTTATGTTTCCTAGCCATAGACATGAATTTTCATTTGATCAACGGGATCACATCATTAGGAGAATGATGTGATGGACAACACCCATCTGTTAGCTTAGCAATTAGATCGTTTAGTTTTATTGCTATTGCTTTCTTCATGACTTATACATGTTCCTATGACTATGAGATTATGCAACTCCTGAATACCGAAGGAACACCTTGTGTGCTATCAAACATCACAACGTAACTGGGTGATTATAAAGATGCTCTGCAGGTGTCTCCGAAAGTATTCATGGTGTTGGCATAGATCGAGAATAGGATTTGTCACTCCGAGTGTCGGAGAGGTATCTCTGGGTCCTCTTGGTAATACACATCGTAATAAGCCTTGCAATAAAATGACTAATGAGTTAGTCACGAGATGATGTATTACGGATCAAGTAAAGAAATTTGCCGTTGACGAGATTGAACTAGGTATGATGATACCGACGATCGAATCTCGGGCAAGTAACATACCGCTGACAAAGAGAACAACATATGTTGTTATGCGGTTTAACCGATAAAGATCTTTGTAGAACATGTAGGAGCCAATATGAGCATCCAGGTTCCACTATTGTTTATTGACCGGAGATGAGTCTCGGTCATGTCTACATAGTTCTCGAACCCGTAGGGTCCGCACGCTTAACGTTCGATGACGATCGGTATTATGAGTTTGTATGTTTTGATGTACTGAAGGTAGTTCGGAGTCCCGGATGAGATCACGGACATGATGACGAGACTCGAAATTGTCGAGACATAAAGATTGATATATTGGACGGCTATATTCGGACATCGGAAGTGTTCCGTGTGATTTTGGAGAAAACCGGAGTGCCGGAGGGTTATCGGAGCCCTTCGGGAGAGATAATGGCCCTAGTGGGCCTTAGTGGAGAGAGAGGGCCGGCCAGGGCAGGCCGCGCGCCCCCTCCCCCTCTGGTCCGAATTGGACTAGGGAAGGGGGGGGGCGGCACCCCTCTTTCCTTCTCCCTCTCCTCCTTCCTTTCCCCCTCCTAGTAGGAGTAGGAAAGGGGAGTCCTACTCCCACTAGGAGGAGAACTCCTCCTCTCTCCCGCGCGCCCTAGGGCCGGCCGGCCTCCCCCTTGCTCCTTTATATACGGGGGCAGGGGGCACCCTAGAACACACAATTGAACATCAGTTTTAGCCGTGTGCGGTGCCCCCTCCATAGATACACACCTCGGTCATATCATTGCAGTGCTTAGGCAAAGCCCTGCGTCGGTCGCTTCACCATCACCGTCACCACGCCGTCGTGCTCACAAAACTCTCCCGTGACGCTCAACTGGATCAAGAGCTTGTGGGACATCATCGATCTGAACGTGTGCTGAATGTGGAGGTGCCGTACGTTCGGTGCTTGGATCAGTTGGATCGCGAAGACGTTCAACTACATCAACCGCGTCACTAGACGCTTCCGCTTTCGTTCTACGAGGGTACGTAGACATACTCTCCCCTCTCATTGCTATGCTTCTCCTAGATAGATCTTGCGTGATCGTAGGATTTTTTTTTTTTTGAAATACTACGTTCCCCAATAGTGGCATCATGAGCCAGGTCTATGCGTAGATGATATGCATGAGTAGAACACAATGAGTTGTGGGCGATAATAGTCATACTGCTTACCAGCATGTCATACTTTGATTCGGCTGTATTGTGAGATGAAGCAGCCCGGACCGACATTACGCGTATGCTTACGCAAGACTGGTTTTACCGTTACGAGCACTCTTTGCTTAAAGGTGACTTGCGGGTGTCTGTCTCTTTCACTTTAGATGAATCGAGTGTTGCTACGCCCGGTCCTTGTGAAGGTTAAAACATCACACTTGACGAAAAATCGTTGTGGTTTTTTGTATGCGTAGGTAAGAACGGTTCTTTCTAAGCCCGTAGCAGCCACATAAAACTAGCAACAATAAAGTAGAGGACGTCTAACTTGTTTTTGTAGGGCATGTTGTGATGTGATATGGTCAAGACGTGATGAGTTATATGTTATTGTTTGAGATGATCATGTTTTGTGAAGTTATCGGCAACCGGCAGGAGCCTCATGGTTGTCTCTTTATTGTATGAATTGCGAAGGTCATGTAATTGCTTCACTTTATCACTATGAGTTAGCGATAGTAGTAGTAGCAATAGTTGGCGAGACGACCACGACGCTACGATGAAGATCATGGTGTCAAGCCGGTGACAATGGAGATCATGACGATGCTTTGGAGATGGAGATCAAAAGCACAAGATGATGATGGCCATATCATGTCACATATTTTGATTGCATGTGATGTTTATCTTATTATGCTTCGTATTTTGCTTAGTACGACGGTAGCATTATAAGATGATCCCTTACAAAATTTCAAGGTACAAGTGTTCTCCCTGAGTATGCACCATTGTGAAAGTTCATCGTGCCGAGACACCACGTGATGATAGGGTGTGATAAGCTCTACGTTCAAATACAACGGGTGTAAGACAGTTTTGCACATGCAGAATACTCGCGTTAAACTTGACGAGCCTAACATGTACAGACATGGCCTCGGAACACTAGTGACCGAAAGGTCGAGCGTCAATCATATAGTAGATATGATCAACATGAGATGTTCACCATTGAAAACCACTCCATCTCACGTGATGATCGGACATGGTTTAGTTGGTTTGGATCACATGATCATTTATATGACTAGAGGGATGTCTATCTAAGTGTGAGTTCTTTAGTAATATGATTAATTGAACTTTAATTTATCATGAACTTAGTCCTGATAGTTTTTACATATCTATGTTGTTGTAGATCAATGGCCCGTTCTACCGTTCCCTTGAATTTTAATGCGTTCCTAGAGAAAGCTAAGTTGAAAGATGATGGTAGCAACTACACAGACTGGGTCGGTAACTTGAGGATTATCCTCATTGCTGCATAGAAGAATTATGTCCTAGAAGCACCGCGAGGTGACAGGCCTGCTACAAGAGCAACTCCGGACGTTATGAACGTCTGGCAAGCTCGTTCTGATGACTACTCGATAGTTCAGTGTGCCATGCTTTACGGTTTAGAATCGAGTCTTCAAAGATGTTTTGAACATCATGGAGCATATGAGATGTTTCAAGAGTTGAAGTTAATATTTCAAGCAAATGCCCGAATTGAGAGATATGAAATCTCTAATAAGTTATATAGCTGCAAGATGGAGGAGAACAGTTCTATCAGTGAAAACTTGCCCAGAATGTCTGGGTACTACCATCATATGACTCAACTTGGTTACAAAGTTGATGAAGATAGTGTTATTGATAGAGTTCTTCAATCACTGCCACCAAGCTATAAAGGCTTCATGATGAACTATAACATGCAAGGGATGCAAAATACAATTCCCGACCTCTTCGCTATGCTCAAAGCTGCGGAGGTAGAAATCAAAAAGGAGCATCAAGTGTTGATGGTTAACAAGACCACTAGTTTCAAGAAAAAGGGCAAGCGAAAGAAGGGGAACTTCAAGAAGAATAGCAAGCCAGTTGCTAATCCCACGAAGAAACCCAAGTCTGGAGCCAAGCCTGAAACTGAGTGCTTCTACTACAAAGGAACTGGACACTGGAAGCGGAACTGCCCCAAGTATTTGGCGGATAAGAAGGATGGCAAAGTGAACAAAGGTATATTTTATATACATGTTATTGATGTGTACCTTTCTAATGCTAGTAGTAGCACCTGGGTATTTGATACTGGTTCGGTTGCTAATATTTGTACCTCGAAACAGGGGCTACGGATTAAACAAAGATTAGCTAAGGACGAGGTGACGATGCGTGTGGAAAATGGTTCCAAAGTCGATGTGATCGCCGTTGGCACGCTACCTCTACATCTACCATCGGGATTAGTTTTAGACCTAAATAATTGTTATTTGGTGCCAGCGTTGAGCATGAACATTATATCTGGATCTTGTTTGTTGCGAGATGGTTATTCATTTAAATCAGAGAATAATGGTTGTTCTATTTATATGAGTAATATCTTTTATGGTCATGCACCCTTGAAGACTGGTATATTCTTGTTAGATATCGATCGTAGTGATACACATATTCATAATATTGAAGCCAAAAAATGCAAGGTCGATAATGATAGTGCAACTTATTTGTGGCACTGCCATTTAGGTCATATTGGTGTAAAGTGCATGAAGAAACTCCATAATGATGGACTTTTGGAATCACTTGATTATGAATCACTTGGTGCTTGCGAACCATGCCTCATGGGCAACATGACTAAAACCCCGTTCTCCGGAACAATGGAGCGAGCAACTGATTTGTTGGAAATCATACATACTGATGTATGTGGACCGATGAGTGTTGAGGCTCGCGGAGGGTATCGTTATTTTCTGACAACATTTGAAAAGTTCAAAGAATTTTAGAGTGAAGTAGAGAATCATCAAGAAAATAAAGTTTCTACGATCTAATCGTGGAGGTGAATATTTGAGTTATGAGTTTGGTCTTCATTTAAAACAATGTGGAATAGTTTCACAACTCACGCCACCCGGAACACCACGGCGTAATGGTGTGTCCGAACGTCGTAACCATACTTTAGAGACACATGCATTCACGTTAAATAGGGCACCATCCAAATCCGTTGAGACGATTCCATATGAACTGTGGTTTGGCAAGAAACCAAAGTTGTCATTTCTTAAAGTTTGGTCCTGCAATGCTTATGTGAAAAAGCTTCAACCTGATAAGCTCGAACCCAAGTCGGAAAAATGTGTCTTCATAGGATATCCAAAGGAAACTGTTGGGTACACCTTCTATCACAGATCCGAAGGCAAGATATTCGTTGCTAAGAATGGATCCTTTCTAGAGAAGGAGTTTCTCTCGAAAGAAGTGAGTGGGAGGAAAGTAGAACTTGATGAGGTAATTGTACCTTCTCCCGAATTGGAAAGTAGTACATCACAGAAACTAGTTCCAGTGATTCCTACACCAATCAGCGAGGAAGCTAATGATGATGATCATGAAACATCAGATCAAGTTACTACTAAACCTCGTAGGTCAACCAGAGTGCGTTCCATGCGAGAGTGGTATGGTAACCCAGTTCTGGAAGTCATGTTACTAGACCATGATGAACCTACGAACTATGAGGAAGCGATGATGAGCCCAGATTCCACAAAATGGCTTGACACCATGAAATCTGAGATGGGATTGATGTATGAGAACAAAGTGTGGACTTTGGTTGACTTGCCCAATGATCGGCAAGCCATTGAAATTAAATGGATCTTTAAGAGGAAGACAGACACCGATGGTAATGTTACTGTCTACAAAGCTTGACTTGTTGCGAAAGGTTTTCGACAAGTTCAAGGAGTTGACTACGATGAGACTTTCTCACCCATAGCGATGCTTAAAACTATCTGAATCATGTTAGCGATTGTCGCATTTCATGATTATGAAATCTGGCAAATGGATGTCAAAACTGCATTCCTTAATGGATACCTCAAAGAAGAGTTGTATATGATGCAGCCAGAAGGTTTTGTCGATCCTAAAGGTGCTAACAAAGTGCGCAAGCTCCAGCGATCCATCTATGGACTGGTGCAAGCATCTCGGAGTTGGAATATATGCTTTGATGAGGTGATCAAAGCATATGGTTTTATACATACTTTTGGAGAAGCCTGTATTTACAAGAAAGTGAGTGGAAGCTCTGTAGCATTTCTGATATTATATGTAGATGACATATTATTGATTGGAAATGATATATAATTTCTGGATGGCATAAAAGGACACTTGAATAAGAATTTTTCAATGAAAGACCTCGATGAAGCTGCTTATATATTAGGAATCAAGATCTATAGAGATATATGAAGATGCTTAATTGGACTTTAAAAAAGCACATACCTTGATAAAGTTTTGAAAAAGTTCAAAATGGATCAGTCAAAGAAAGGGTTCTTGCCTATATTACAAGGTGTGAAGTTGAGTAAGACTCAATGCCCGACCACTGCAGAAGATAGAGAGAAAATGAAAGTCATTCCCTATGTCTCATCCATAGGATCTATCATGTATGCAATGCTGTGTACCAGACCTGATGTGTGCCTTGCTATAAGTTTAGAAGGGAGGTACCAAAGTAATCCAGGAGTGGATCACTGGACAGCGGTCAAGAACATCCTGAAGTACTTGAAAAGGACAAAGGATATGTTTCTCGTTTATGGAGGTGACAAAGAGCTCGTCGTAAATGGTTACGTCGATCCAAGCTTTGACACTGATCTGTATGACTCAAAGTAACAAACCGGATATGTATTTTTATTGAACGGTGGAGCTGTTAGTTGGTGCAGTTCCAAGCAGAGCGTCGTGGTGGGATGTACTTGTGAAGCGGAGTACATAGCTGCTTCGGAAGCAGCAAATGAAGGACTCAGGATGAAGGAGTTCATATCCGATCTAGGTGTAATACCTAGTGCATCGGGTTCCATGAAAATCTTTTGTGACAACACTGGAGCAATAGCCTTGGTTAAGGAATCCAGGTTTTGCAAGAGAACCAAGCACATCAAGAGACGCTTCAATTCCATCTGCGATCAAGTCAAGGAGGGAGACATAGAAATTTGCAATATACATACGGATCTGAATGTCGCAGACCCGTTGACTAAGCCTCTTCCACGAGCAAAACATGATCAGCACCAAGACTCCATGGGTGTTAGAATCATTACAATGTATTCTTGGTTATTGACTCTAGTTCAAGTGGGAGACTAAAGGAAATATGCCCCAGAGGCAATAATAAATTTGTTATTTGTATTTCCTTATATCATGATAAATTTTTATTATTCATGCTAGAATTGTATTAACCGGAAACTTAGTACATGTGTGAATACATAGACAAAACAGAGTGTCCCTGGTATGCCTCTACTAGACTAGCTCATTGATCAAAGATGGTTATGTTTCCTAGCCATAGACATGAGTTGTCATTTGATCAATGGGATCACATCATTAGGAGAATGATGTGATGGACAAGACCCATCCGTTAGCTTAGCAACTTGATCATTTAGTTTTACAGCTATTGCTTTCTTCATGACTTATACATGTTCCTATGACTATGAGATTATGCAACTCCCGAATACCAGAGGAACACCTTCTGTGCTATCAAATGTCACAACATAACTGGGTGATTATAAAGATGCTCTATAGGTGTCTCCGAAAGTATTTGTGGTGTTGGCATAGATCGAGAATAGGATGTGTCACTCCGAGTGTCGGAGAGGTATCTCTGGGCCCTCTCGGTAATAAACATCGTAATAAGCCTTGCAAGAAAATGAATAATGAGTTAGTCACGAGATGATGTATTACGGAACGAGTAAAGAAACTTGCCGGTGATGAGATTGAAACTAGGTATGATGATACCGACAATCGAATCTCAAGCAAGTAATATACCGCTGACAAAGGGAACAACATATGTTGTTATGCGGTTTGACCGATAAAGATCTTCATAGAATATGTAGGAGCGAATATGAGCATCCAGGTTCTGCTATTGGTTATTGACCGGAGATTAGTCTCGGTCATGTCTACATAGTTCACGAACCCGTATGGTCCGCACGCTTAACGTTCGACGACTATCAGTATTATGAGTTTATGTGCTTTGATGTACCGAAGGTAGTTTGGAGTCCCGGATGAGATCACAGACATGACGAGGAGTCTCGAAATGGTCGAGACATAAAGATTGATATATTGGACGGCTATATTCGGACACCAAAAGTGTTCCAGGTGATTTCGGAGAAAACCGGAGTGCCGGAGGGTTACCGGAACCCCGTGGGAGAGATAATGGGCCTAGTGGGCCTTAGCTTAGAGAGAGAGGGCCGGATAGGGCAGGCCGCGCGCCCCCTCCCCCTCTGGTTCAAATTGGACAAGGGAAGGGGGCGGCGCCCCCTATGCTTCTCCATCTCCTCCTTCCTTTCCCCCTCCTAGTAGGAGTAGGAAAGGGGAGTCCTACTCCTACTAGGAGGAGGACTCCTCCTCTCTCCCATGCGCCCTAGGGCCGGCCGGACTCCCCCTTGCTCCTTTATATACGGGGGCAGGGGGCACCCTAGAACACACAATTGAACATCATTTTTTGCCGTGTGCGGTGCCCCCCTCCACAGATACACACCTCGGTCATATTGTTGCAGTGCTTAGGCGAAGCCCTGCGTCGGTAGCTTCATCATCACCATCACCACGCCATCGTGCTAACGAAACTCTCCCATGACGCTCAACTGGATCAAGAGCTCGTGGGACATCATCGAGCTGAACGTGTGCTGAACGCGGAGGTGTCGTACGTTCGGTGCCTGGATCGGTTGGATCGCTAAGATGTTCGACTACATCAACCGCGTCACTAGACGCTTCCGCTTTCGGTCTATGAGGGTACGTAGACACACTCTTCCCTCTCTTTGCTAGGCTTCTCTTAGATAGATCTTGTGTGATTGTAGGAATTTTTTGAAATACTATGTTCCCCAACAGGAACTAACCGGTGGCGGTGCGCATGAACTGGAATTGTAGTTGTTGTAGTCACACAATGTGTCCTCCTTTATTTGTCTCTCAAAGGTGCAAGCATGAACATACATACCAGTAATGCACCAAGGAATATTACTAAAATCTTGCGCAAATTTCATGGTTCAAACCACCAAAAAATCTATTCATTGTATCATCCTCAGATTCTTCTATGTCACAATGATGTATATAAGATTTGAACTCTTGGTAGTAAGAATGAACAGTATTATTGCCTTGTTTTAATTGATCCAATTTGCGAAGCAATTCACGGCGATAGTAAGGAGGAAAAAATTGTTGTCTCATTAAAACTTTCAAATCTTTCCAAGTTGTGGGTTGGTTATCAATGTTTTTCTTATAGTATACACTCCACCAAACAGAAGAAAAACCAGTAAATGCTCTAGTGACAGCTCGTACTCTCTCAAGTTCAAAAAAATCATGGCTAGCAAAAAATAGTTCTACCTCAAACTCCCAAGCAAGATAAATAGAAGGATTACATCTACCCTCAAATGAAGGTAAAGAGATAACCTGACCGTGTGCTTGTGTGTGTTGTCCCACGTCTCGTGATGGTGAAGATGTATCCATCGTCCAAGAACTTCTGTTTCCCGTACCTGTCATGATAAGTACAAAGAAACAAAATTCGAGAATAATGTTACTCTGAACTACTAGGATGTGGTGGTAAAGCGCTCAGAGTAAAGGAAATATCAATATCTTACAAGTTCTTACCATGCAGCAAGTGGTGACACGCAACCAGCGGTGTCAAATAACTCCAAAGATTGAGTAAAGCAATTGCGAGGGGAATATACGTATACACGATGTAGAAATATGTGGAGCTTGGAAGGATTGAATATATGGTAACAAAAGATTAGCAATAATCAATTCAGAGATTTAATGCTGAATAAACGCTCAACGACGGTACTCTGCTGGTCCTAGGCTAGACCGTGCTAGAGACACGAGCCTAGAACACTAATGAGGTCATGCCGCCCCGGAGGCCGATTTCGATCTCGAGTCCTATGGCCCGAATAGGAAGAGAAGGCCAGAGGAGGAGGAGGACAAGTAAGCATTTTGTCCTCCACAATCTATTAACCCTCTGCTCGCACTGTCCTTCCTTAACTTGATTTCATTTTTGCAGCGACATGGAGATGCTGGCCCAGAGGGCGGCGAAGAGGGACAAAGCCTCAATGGGCGACGAGCCCCCGACAAGCACTCCGCGCACGCCGATGTTAGTGGTGATCAGCCCGAGAACAACCCTCAGCGCAGCCCTCACTCTAGCCCCCGGCGTGAGTCCATTCTCCACTCCCGGCTTGTAGGCATTGGGGCGTGTTCTCTTGATGTTAACCTCGCCGGGTTTGTAGGAGGAGGGCGGCAATCGGAGGAGCCGCTGAGGGTTGCCCCCGACGCTCCGTCCCCGGCAACTACGCCACCCAGAGGGGCGTCGCCGGCAAGGGCATCCACTGCCGAGCCCATGCGCACGGAGGAAGACGGGCCAAGCATGGGCGCTGGCGGCTCTGCCCCGGCAACGGATGTTGGCGGGGAAGGAACCACCTATCCTCGGCCCAGCACGGGTAAGTTGCCTGCTCCCCATCCCCTGTCATCTCCGCCATGTGATGCTCTTTCTTTTCTTTGTTCTGAACCTTTGGTCTCGGCCTCGCCTCATCTTCCCTTTTGGTTTCCAGGATCTCTCTTGGCGGACCGAGTGGACGTCGACGCCGTCATCGAGGAGGTGGCCAAGGATGCTGAAGCCGAGACCACCAAGATCGCAGCTGGGGAAGCCATCGCGTCCGCCACCGAGGAGGCCGCGAAAGGGCCTGCCGGGGAGACCGGCGAGGTGTCTGGGAGGCCGGCAAGGCTACTGCCGAGGAGGCCGCCAAGGGGCCTGCTGGGGACCTCGGCAAGGCCGCTACCGAGGAGGCCGCCAAGGGGCCTGCCGAAGAGGAGGTGGCCAACGACCAACCCTCCTCCTCCACAGCTCCCACCTCGGGAAAATATTTGAAGGTGGGCGACGATCTGTTCATTCTCCTCCCAGGGACGGTAAGCACCAGAGCGCCAGCCGAGGATGAGATCTTTGACAACGAGGTCCTCCCCACCGTTGGGCTTCAGGTTATTGATGAACCGAGCGCCAGTGGCGGCGGTTCTCAAGAGGACCAGCTCCTTCGGGCCATGAGGGCCAATTTTCAAAAACTTCAAGCGCTCTACCGTGCCTGCCAGGACAAAGTGAACTCCGGGATGGTGGCCATGGACAAAGCGGAAGTGGATTTTGAGGATTGTGTCGCTCAGACACAAGTCTGGTTCAACGAGGCCCGGGACGGACTGAGCGACATCCAGGACTAGCTGGACCAGCGCAAGCGAGAGCTCGCCCTGCAGCTGGCTGACGTCGAGAAGGCCCAGGAGCTGGCGAAGGAGCAGGCCACCAAGGACGAGGCTGCCCGGACGTAGCTGAAGGCTCTTCTAGACACCTAAGAGGAGGACCTCGAGGCTCGTGAATGGGCGCTTGCCGCCGCGCTGCGCGAAAAGGACGAGGAGATCGAGAAGCTCGTCGTGCAGCGGACTCAGGTGCTGGAGCAGTAGCACAAAGATGCTCTTGATGCTCTGGCCCTGGCCTAGGCCGGCAAGGTGGAGGAGCTAGAGCATCAAGAGCATCTTTGTGCTACTGCTCCAGCAGCGGACTCAGGTGCTGGAGCAGTAGCACAAAGATGCTCTTGATGCTCTGGCCCTGGCCTAGGCCGGCAACGTGGAGGAGCTAGAGCGGGAGCGGGAGGGTCTGAAGGAGGATATCTTGAAGCTATCGGAGGAGAGGGACACGAGCAATCACGCGCTGGCGGATTTGCAAGTCACTGTCTCCGACAAGACCAAACTGTTATCCGACGCCAACATCTCCATAAACGATCTGAAGCTGAAGCTGGACGCCTCAGAAGAGATGCTCTCAGAGGTCAGGGCCCGTGAGGAGACCCTGACCAAGGCCCTTGAGAGCGTGAAGCAGCTACGGCAGGATGACGGCACCGCCCACAATGGCTATGTGGATAGGGTACAGCTCTAGACCGACGGCCTCGTCGACATCGCGGAGAGGCTCAGCAGGCAGCTATCTGTCATGGGTATGCCGGACTTCAAGTACTCTCAGGAGGCAAGAGTGACCCCTAGTGCCAGGCTGACCTTGTTCTTTGGGCACGTCCTCGAGGCCATGGAGCAGCTCCGCTCCAATCGAGCAACTTACCTAACCAATGAGGCTCGTAAGCTCTGCCGGGGCGCCCTGACCAAGGTGCTCGCCAAGGTGGCATTCTGGAACCACGACGTCAACTTCACGAACGCGCTTGAGAGCTTGCCGGAGGATGCGGACCTCTCGGCACTCGAGGAGCGTATCGAAACCATCATCAGCTGCGTCAACAGAGTCAAGAGGGTGGAAGGCTAGCACCGGGACTAGCCACCCGCTTCTTATTGCCGCTGCGAGTTCATGCCCAAGACAAATTTATCTTAAGTTAGAACCGCGACGACCAATCATGTAATATAACTTTGCAGTATTTTGAAATGGTGCATGTTATCTCCCTGTTTGATCCTTCCATGTATGTACGCACCCTACGCTTAGTTGGATAGGCTTGCCGGCGCGTAAACCCGTGCCGCAGCGCTTTGAGGATGGATCCTTAGCAGCCTGCCGGGGGCGCTTGCTACTGGGCAGGCCACCTTGTCGTTCTCAGCGCAGCCACTTGAACCGTTGAGCGGACTCAAAACGGAACAAGGGCTTTTCCAATAGCGACAAGGCTCCTTTGTGTGCAGGTTCTCCATACAAGGAGCGGGATCTTTCGAGGAAAATAACCCTATAAAAAGGAAATTGCTCAAATTTTCCGTGACTTAGTTTTGTCGTCGCCGTGTAAATGGTGGTTGCGGCTGCAGACGACACCGCTCGCTTGGCCGACGGCAATAAAGCGATGGAGATGATGTTGTCCTCCCCCGCCGCCTTCTTCTTTGCGGCCACCGCGATGGAGGAGGTCGCGCCTTCACTCCCAGACCAGATTGTCACAACCTAGCGCCCCCTACCTGGCGCGCCAAAGATGTCGGGGAAAACGAGACCTATGGGATCCCGGGGACCCCTACTACGGTTGGCGGGGCGTAGAGTTGTGCAAAGAGTAGGTCTAGACGATCAATGCGTGGGGATTTTTACCCAAGTTCGGGCCACAAGGTGATGCATAAAATCCTAGTCCTGCTTGTCAGTCTATATTTGGTGTTCTTGAGCTCTTGAACTGGCTACAATGTGTGCCTGTCCCAAAAGTACCCCTCCTCTCTCAGTATGCCTCGGGCCTCCTTTTATATGACAAGGGGTTGCCACAGCGACATAAAGGAGGTGGAAAGTAACTACAGTATACAAGGTTATCTCCTAACATCATAGGAAAAACGCATTTAATGCGCCGCCTATGTGTCCTCTAGCTTTATCGGGGACGGCAAGGAAGCTTTTCCCGCACGTTGCCGCCTCACCTCGCTCTGACACGCGTCCAGGCTGACGAGGCATGCGACGCCATGTTGGCTGCTGACTGTTGTGGTGGCATGGTCTTCACAAAGATCTGCATGCCACCACGCAGGTGCTTATCTAGCTGGCTTGGAGGCTGCATGTCGCCACGCAGGCACTTGTCCAATTGGAGAGTTGGTCGTTGCGTAGGAGTGGCCGCGGGGCGGCGAAACCTTGGCGGGCGCGGGCCTGGCTGTGGCCCCACAGACGCCCCCGGCAAGGGGTCTTGCCAGGGTCTTATAGCTGTACCGGGCAAGGATCTTGCCTGGGGTCTTAGGTCATCCCTGGCAAGGCTCTTGCCGAGGGTCTTTGTCTTCCTGTCCCTTGTCTAGGTTTGCAGGCCCCTTGGTCCTACAAGGATCTGCATGTCGCTACGCAGGCGTCCCTTGAATCTTGGTCTTGATGTTGTCAATGGTGTCAGATTCCTCATACCCAAGGGTGGTGGCTTTGCTGGTGTTTGGGCAAGCTGCCCCGGCAAGGCTCTTGCCGATGTCACGTAGGCTGCCCCCGCAAGGCCGTTGTCGGGGAAGGAGTTCACCTTGCCCCTCTGTCCTTCATGTCTCTGGCTTGGGTGTTGCCTTGGCTGTCTTGTGCTTATCCTTCTTCTGCTCCGCCAATCATGGCCGTGGGCGTGGCTACAACTACCCGTGCACAAGTAAAGGGGTGCAAATGGATCCCTACTTTTGTACACCGACATGAATTAATGGTGGAAACCTGGTCAAAATGGGTTATGGTGGTGGAAGAGTATGATGGGCTATACACGATGTCGGAGTTGAAGGCACGGTCCCTAAGTAGCTGAAACACCTCAGAAGACACAACCCACAACTCAAACAAGCTCAAACAAAATTGGGTTAAGCTTGGGTGGAAATGTATAGTGGGCAATGGGTATGTGGAAGTGGTGGTGGTGGTTGATGAGGAAGCAATTGTCCCTAAGTAGCCAAAAAACCTTCAGAGACTCAAATGACTACTCGAGGAACCGCCAATGATATATGGATCAAAATGGTTTAGGTTGTGGAAGGCTATGGTGGCTATGGAGATGATATGGTGGAAGACTTATCCAAACTTGCCAAATTTCACAAAATTTGATGGATTCAAATGATGACGGTAGTATTTTTATGGTTTGGGGGATGTCAATAGCTTCAAAACGAGCTAAAGAACGTCGAAATCGGAGTTCTATGAATTAGTTATGGACAAAACAAAAATCAGCTGAAAGTTGATATTTATACGTGTTCGACATCCGAGAAGTGTCGGAAGACTGATCGACGGACGTCCGGTCGGGCTCGGAAATCCAATGTTTTGGTTCTGAAATGGGGTGTCAGACATCCACGGGCGTCAGACGTCCGAGAAAACGTCGGTCGTTCGGTGGGTCTGGGTCAACATGGGATGAGACCTGGGACGCGATTTTGGGCAAAAATGATGATTTTGGGCTTGAAATTCAGGAGAATTCGTGGATGAAAAGTGGGGAAACTTGTGGAGTTGCTAGATCCACTCGAAACACAGCGAATCCATGGATCAAAATCAGCCAAACATCATCAAACCAACAAATCATAAAAAAAATTGGGCCTATTTTGTGGGGATTTTTCGAATTTTAGGACGAAATCACACAAAACAAGGCAAGAAAAGGGTGCTCCAATTTCTCGAGTAACCTTGGATCTTGATACCAAGATGAGGGTGGAGACCCTAAGGCCGATGTTTCATGAAATGGAGGGAATTCCACAAAGAACACGATGAAAACGGGGGAATAAGGGAGAGAAATCACAAGGAAAAACACTCAAGAACGACGAGAATGATCACACATGGGCTAGATCGATGAATATAAAGAGTGACACAATGATCCAAACATAATAAAGGAAAGATACACGGTAGCTAGTTCATCTCCGTGAGAAGGTCTTGAGGTCTTCTCCGTGAGGAGGTCTTGAATCCGGCATGGATCTTCTCCGTAGAGGCCGCGGTCTCTTGGTGGAGTAGAACCACATGGACGAGCAAAGCTCTAGGTCTCAAATGAGCTAACACATTGCTATCCCTAAAAAGGAGGAGGTGGAGGAGTATATATAGTCTAGGGCCACGAAGGGGTAAGTGAGGATACATGGGCCTCGGCCCGATACATGATGCACAGCCAGGCGTCGCACGTCCGATGGTTGTCGGTTGTCCGGTCGCTCGCGAGCATCCGGCCGTCTAGAAGTCTTCGGGCTTCCGATGTTTTCCTTCTGTGATGGACTTAAAGGACGTCCGATGGAGCTCGGTCGTCCCGTCGCTGGAGGGTGTCGGACGTCCGAACAAACGTCGGCCATCCGGGCACTATTGGGCGCCTTGGCTGGAGTTGGTCTGGCTGGTGGTGTCTCTAGGCGTCAGACATCCGCAGATCGTGGTCGTCCTGTGGATGTTGGACGTCCGAGAGCTGTAACCTCCCAGCAGCTCCTTCCCTTGTTCCTCACGCTTGGTGTCATCGGCAGCTTGTCCAATGCTCCGAGCTGTTCCATGGCCTTCCTCTTGGTTCCTGGTCATGCATAGCACATATGTTTGTGGTAGTAGCCATGTCTCACATGTGGAAAGTGACGATTCGGAAAGGAGCGAGTTAACCTTGTGTCCCATGGCGTATACTTGAGGTCTCGTCTTATGTCTCTTTGGGCCATCGGGAGTGGTTGAAGTGAACATGGGGATTATCATGGGATGCCCCGCATTAGATACTCTCCGGGGATGACTATAATTCAAGGAGTTCATGTATTCACCATGTATTAATGCTTTGTTCTGGTTCTCTATTAAAAGGAGGCCATAATATTCATTAGTTTCCTTATGGACCCCACTGGCATGGGAAGGTAGGACAAAATATGTTGATGTGGAGCATCATACGGATATCACCATATCAAGAGTCCGTTCGACGAGTGACACGTGCGACATATACTTCACATACATAAAGGTGAATCATCTCCTTTTACATGTGTTCACTTGACCCATTTGAGGATGGTATACTACTTGACATTGCACTCGTGTGCATGCATAGGTATTGTTGGAGGTTCACGGATAACGAGGAGGAGTGCGAGCACCAAGGAACAACTATACCATCCATGAGGGAAGCATGGAAGCGACGATGGAGGAAGATGGAGCTGCTGGAAGCTACAGTGGTCGGACATCCTGGCTAGAGGCCGGACATCCGGTGCATGTACCGAAGAGCTTCTGCAGCCGGACAGCCGGCCGACCTCCGGACATCCGGTGCCTGTCAACTGGCCGGACATCCAGCATCGCCCCAGAAATTCGTCAAGGGCAACAGAATGCACCACAAGTATGGCCACCGCCAGGCGGAACATCCGGCTAGTGCCCCGGACATCTGGCATCTCGCGAACAGCCAGACATCCGGTCTCCAGCCCGGACATCCGGTGCCTGCCAACGTGTTGAGTCGGGCCAGAGGCCCATGTATCCTCTCCCACTTACCCTTTCGTGGCTAAGACTATATATACTCCTCCCCCACCTCATTTCTAGGGTTAGCATTGTGATAGCTCATTTTAGAGATAGACCTTTGCTCACCCATGTGGTTCTACTCCATCGAGAAACCACGACCTCTACGGAGAAGATCCATGCTTGTATTCAAGACCCCTCATGGGAAGATCTCTCGCGGATTCAAGGCCTCCTCATGTAGATGAACTAGCTACCATTTCTATCGTCCTTTGTTGGATTTGGACCGTGTGATCTCTATGTGTATTCGTATCTAGCACAAGTGTAATTGTTTCTTGTTGATTGAGTGTTTCCTCTTGTTACCCTCATGTTTTCCCCTCGTGTTCTTCGTGGGAATCTCCTCCAATCATGAAATATCAGCCTAGATTGGGTTAGCACCGCATCAGATGGTATCATGAGCCACATTCATCTCGGATTTGGAGTATTACCCACCGTTTTCTAGCCTAATTTTGTTGTGTTCTTTCCCCAATTCGAAAATTCCCCACCAACAATAGCCCCAAAAAAATTGTGATATGTTGGTTTGATGATGTTTTGTTGATTTTGATCGATGGACTCGATGTGTTTCGAGTGGATCTTGCTTCCCCACAAGTTTCCCCACTTTCCATCCACGAAATCTCCACAATTTTGCCCCCAAAATCATCAATTTCCGCCCAAATCGAGTTGCAAAGTCCAAATACCGATCTGGAATCGTCGGGCCGGACATCCGGGCCATTGGGATGGACATCCGGCTCCTGGAGGGAAAAATCACGCAAGTTTCTCGACATCAGGTCCCGGATTTCCGGCCCCGACCCTGGATGTTCGACCCCTGGGAATTCAGCTGCTAGTGTTTCACCATTTTGTCTATAACTAATTCATCTAAATTCCAATTTTGACATTCCGCCACCATGACCCATTTTGATCGGGTTTCCACCAATATTTCCGCAACCACCACCGCATTCCCGCTACCACCATTTGACATTTGACCTTCAAGATTTTGAGTTTGCGGTTTTTTCATATCCTAAGGAGTTTCGGCTAATTAGGAATGGTTCGACATCGACAACACCGCATCTCATCATCATTACCGGACTGTAAGCTCGACTACATCTTTGTATATCCTATCTTGCCTTTGCATTGTTAACCCCTAGCCCATTTTGCGTCACTTGCCTATCAAGACTAGCCTTTGAGTATTGCCGGCAACGTTACTTGTGCACATTAGGGATCATCGATCTACGCCTTCCATTGCATACATACCCATCTTGGTATCATCATATCATCCATTGTGTCACAAGATTGTTCCCGCGTACACAATTACTATCTTTGTTTGACCATTTGCAAAAGTGGACAGAGAAAAAAAAGAATAAGCTTTTAAGCAAAAGAGAAAAAACAAAGAAGCTTGTAAGCAAGAGCCATAGCGTCATATCATAGTGCATCGCAATATATCATATGGTATCATAGTCGATCATCTTGGATTATCTTGTGCTAAAGCACCGGAACATCATACATAAATAACATACTTGGGATAGAAAGTTGATCCATTTTGCATCTCATAGGTTGTGCACAAGTGTCATATCCGCCTATAGAGAAATCATGCTAGCGTCTCTCTAGAGTTGTGCAAAATGAGCATTTTCCGTGGATTCCACATTTTGTGCTCATTCCTTGGTTGCATGACCCCATTTATCTATCTCGGTGTGTGTTTCTGTGTGCCTTCAATTGCTATTGGTCTAGTTGTTTCACTTGCGAATTTCTGAATCTGTTTCAACATTATTAACTCTTGCTAACATTTTGCATCAAAGTTTTGTTCCACTATCCTCACCAAGCTACTCCATAAGCCTTACTTGTGTAGGTGTGAGAATTGACAAGAACCGGTACCAATTGTGTTATTTCCTTCATACATTATTGACTTATTGATTGATCATTGATCCATCTTCAACATCGAGTAAGGTACATTTGGTATAGTTCTTCTCTCTCTCTCTCCCACTCACATTTGCTCGAGTCTTTTGATGGATAGGCAAAGCATTTCTTCTCCGGTCTACAACAACAATGACGAGTTCGATGCCACAAAGCTCTTCTTCAACGCCAAGATTGATGCTCAAATGGAGGAGCTCTAAGCCCTCATCAAGAACCACAAGTGGTCTCCCTCATATTTGAGAAGACGCTCAGTGCACAACCTTCCGAGCTACCATCTCGAGCAAGATCACATCGGCATCGACACCATCACCGATGAGAATGTGAAGGTCAAGAGCTCAACACCAACCACCGATCTATGACTTCACCATCTACCTTGGCATCTTCGCCAAGAGACTTCAAGGAATCTTCGCCTTTGGATATGCGGCATCTTCACCCACACGCACCTCAAGATTATGCTCAAGAGAAGCTCCCTGGGCTCAAGTCTGCGACTTCCACGAGCTACTATGACCACGTGATTCCTTTCTATGGTACTCAAGAACCCGAGGAGTAGCTCGAGTGGGAGCACCTGATGGACGACTACCTCAAGCTACATCAAGTTACTCCCAAAGATCAAGTGAAGTGTGCCACAAGGAACTTCCATGACTACGTGTCGAAATGGTGGTTTCACACACTTTCGGAGAGCTACGATATGAGTTGGACCAAGACTAAGAGAGCTATGTGGCGAGAGTTTGTGCCTCCCACCTACACGGAACATCTTCTACGCCAATTGGAGAACAAAATCCAAGGATCCAAGTCCATGGATGAGTACTTCAAGGAGATGAAGAATGCCTTGCGACGAGCCGGCGTGGATGACCCCATTTCTATGAAGTTCCACTTCATGATGGGATTGAACAACGACATCTCCAAGACTATCTTCCTTGAGAACTACAAGTCCCTCGATGACAACTACATTGGTGCTCTCAAGGCGGAAAAATAACTCATGACGGCCAAGGCTTCTCCACCCCAAGCACACTTCTCGAAGACCAAGCTCCAAGACAAAAAGCATGATACAAGTACCACCATGATGTCTAAGCCCAACGAGCTCCAAGACGACGCTCCCACGTTCGAATTCACCGCCATCCCTCTTTGTGGCATTCATGATGCCGAGTCTACTTTGACTCTTTTTTAAAACGGTGTGATGATGACTACTACTATGGAGCCATTCAAAGACCAATGTGGTGACGAGTAAGGATGATGCTTCCATCTTTGGAGGCAAGAGTGATTATGTGCCATCTTCGGCCTTCATCGAATGTGACAGTGATGAGATGGTTGAGCATGGGATTTCCCCTTTTACCATGGCAACGTACGATGACTTGAGTGACTTGTGGCACCATATTGAGAGTGAGAGCGAGTTCACCACTAGCCCCATGTATGATGGGTTGCCCTAATTCCCATGTGATGAGAGCCACAACCCCAACCACTTGAGTGAGATGATTGACTCCACCATATGTGACTTTGACTGCACCCACCTTGAGGGAGTGAGTAAACCACCACATAGAGAGAGTGAGATAGTTGATAGGTCATGTGAGGCCACTTTCAGCACTAACAACTTGACCTCTAACTCTATTGTGTCTTCTCATTTGGTGCTAGGTCGCAATGATGATGACGCGCCGATCCTCGAAGACTTCGTCCTTCCTTTGGACAAGACGATGGCCATGGTGGAATATGATGTACCCCCCACATGTTTCCATCATGATGAAGAAGAACACGGTTCGGCCTTTCCCACCTCACCTACACCACATGAGTGGAATGAGAAAGGTAACATAGGTGAAGGTGATGTTCTCGTCCCACTAGTGGATAATCGTAACATTGATTGCTTGCGTGATATTGATCCACCTATTACCATGCTCCTTGCTAGTATGATTTCCCCATGCGATGATTTACCCATTTATGATGAGTTTGATGATTGCCATGTGGAGTCTATTAGTTGTGATGGCATGTTGCATAGGACTTCATGTGATAATTCTCTTGGTCACATCATGTTTGACAACCTGCTTGAGTTGTCGTATGCTATACATGAGATCAAAAATATGACATATTTGCATTCCCTTCGTCGTAACTATGCATATGAATTAAAATGACATAAACACTATTCTAATCATGGGATCAGAATAGTATTTTGATCACAACCTGAACTTCCTGAGTTATACACCCTGACCTTCCCTCTGTAAGAACCCGACCTTCGGGCTATCTTCGCAACTGTGCCTTCCCCCGCGAATTATTCTTGTCGGTCATGTTGTTTGTGATGTAATTGTAATCCAAATACCCTTGCTTGCATCTAAATGGTAGTTTTGATTCAGAATTTTGCATTTTGGCAGATTTGCTCTCGAGACAGATGAACTTGTGTCTATTTAGAAGTTTAATGCATGCATTGGATGTTCTCGGACCTCTAACATGATGGGAATTAGGTATAGGTACGAGTTTCATGGAAAATTTGTCGTTAATTTCAACGGATTTGATTTCGTGTTTGTTTTCTTTGTCCACGGGAGTTGTTTCCGCCGCTTCTGTGGATTTCTTGTGTTTCTGTGAAGATAGACGTCGGATTTGCTTGCAGTAGTGAGATTGAATCCTTCATAGGTTGTTAATTTGGCCGGGCGGGCGCATACACTCTGAAATCGGGCAATTGGATCTCGTTTCCGCCCGCTTTTGTTTTTGTTCTTTGATGAGACAGCTTGGTGTTGCATCGTTTTGATCTTAAGGGGGGAGTAGGATATCCTTCGAGGTCACGGATTGACAAGGTGTAGTTAGCCAACTGATTTAATCTGGAAACCATATTCGATAGTGTGTATTTTCCGATCATTCTACGGTCTGTTTTACAAGTTGGACTTCTACACCTTTTGTGCTTCAACTTCTGTCGTTTTTATGCATGTTTTTAGGTGATGTTGCAATATGATCTGTTCGGTTGTTGTTGTTATAAAAAAATTGTGTATGTTTTTTTGACAGTACTCATATGTGTAAATGTGGAGCTAATCCGTATACACATGCATGCTCTTTATCTTTAATCTATCTTTGGGGATAGTTTTTTGTATCATGCACGGTCTGTAGTAGAAGATGGACTTCTATGGTACTAGTGATTGAACTTCTGGGTTCCCACATTGCAAAGCGGTGCAGTATTGTGCTCTCTATTTCTTTGTTTGGTTTTTTATTTTGTAATTTTCAATTTTTTGAATTGGTTTTGAGTTTGTCCCGTGGGCAACCATGGGATTACTCCCAAGTATGCATGCATACTTTTTTATTTTATTTTTGTAACATGTTTGCATACTTCGAACAGTGGTAGAACTTCATTACGCATCGCGTCCTATCAAAACCTAGCGCACATTAATGCGTTAGCGCGAGGCTGAGCCGGGGGGATGGGTGTCGGGACCCCCCCTCCCCTCCCCTTGCGAGGCAGAGACAGGAATGAGCAGGAGCAGGCGACGACGCGGCGTGCAGCGTGGTCACATGCGGAGGTGAGTCCATCACATCCATGACCCCATTATATATCCTAGGGGTGTGGCTCTGGGGTGCGTGTGGTGGGGGTGGAAATAGAATAACCGCATCGCGTCTCATAGAAAACCTAGCGCGCAGCAATGCGGTAGCGCGAGGCCGAGCCGCATGTGTACTTTTTGTGTATTTGAATTTTGAACTTCTATATTGTTTTTAATTTGTTTATTTTAGTTATGTATTTTAGATATATATGGACTTCATATATTTCTGTATTTGAACTTCTTCTTCTTGTTTCTTAGTGTTTATTTATTCATATGCCTTTACTTCGCTGATTAGTGTACTTGAACTTCTATTCTTTATATTTTGAACTTCTTATTGGTTTGTAAGTACTTATTTGTGTATTTATTTTTCTTCTCTTTGGTAGTGTACTTGACCATCTGTTTGCCATCAATTTGTGGTTTTAAGGGATACCATCAAGTTTTGTTATTTGATCTTATCTTTTTATAATAGATGCATTCAAATGGTGCATTCATTTATGAATATATGCATTTTACTTTTTTAGTTCTTGGGGGTAAAGCTGTAATTACCAAGCGCTCCAACACCCACTACAGAGAGGCATTAACTGTCCATCTCCGTCACGACCACCTGTCAGAAATCCCCTCCTCCCCCTGTCGCTCGCTCACTTCTCCTCTCTCTGACGCTCCGCCCCTCTTTGTCGCCTCCAACCTCCCCCGATTTCTCCGCCGATGTGTCATGTGTTCGTGTGTGGAGTAACCGGCGACCGTCATGCTCCTACTTATTCCCCACACCCCGCTCCCCCTCACCCGCTCCCCCTCACCCAGCCCGCTCTCTTCTCATCTGATGCGAAGCCGAAACTGCCTACGCGATTCCAAGGTGCGCGTGGCGTCGTGCGGGTGGATGAACCGTTGCGGATACGTGCATGCGTGGGTCGTTTGGACAGGTATTAATGCTGCCTCCTCCCAATGCTTGCTCTTAGTTTTCTCCAGATCTGTCGAGGCATCTCTGTTTCTCCTGTGTGCTCTCGCATCCACCTCCTCCCCTTTCTTCGGATGGTTGGGTGGGAGATTAGGTAGGGTTCTTGTGCGTGTGGTGGGTGGATTCCATTCCCCCGTGGTCAGATTTATCTATGAGATGCTTGTGTGTGCTATTTCTCCCTTCTAACTTGTGTGGATTTCGTTTCCCCTTTGGCGATTTCACCAGTGAGATGCATGTAAGAAGGGTGTGGTGTGAGTTGATGTTGGATCTGATGTATCTAAATGCATTAGTGTTATTGATTTCGTAGTCTAGATTGTGTCAATCACATGCTAGTTAGTTTATGGATACTTCTTTTGTTGTGCTTGCCTAGATGTGTTACTGTTCATATTTCATAATTGTTGATGTGTTTTAGTTGTCTCATCCTAGGGTTTGAATTAGTTGTTTTTTTGAATTGTTGTATGATTTTCTACTTGCTAACTATATGTAATGTATCCTCTGTTTTTTGTAGGTTGATCTAGGGTTTGGAGTACCAGTCATCAAGGGGGTTGTGTTGCCATGGCTTCAAAACCTTCTCCAGGTATTTTAATGTAGTTGCATCTTGTATTTTAAATAGCAGTTTTGTTATATATGTCTGCCCATATCTTTACTTGGTAGTCTTGTTGGACTGTGCATCTTAAAAAGTGTGAACTTCTAACAAAGGTGATGTGTATGCATTTTACTCTTAGTTTAAGTTAGTAGAGGGTTGCTTAATTTTTATTTGATGAATTGCTGGTGAACTATGTGACCAATTGTTATTGGACTTCCCAAATGTTTCATATTTATAGTGCATACATTTTTGTTTTTTTTGTGATCATTTTCATGGTATTGATAATTAGTTTGGCTGTGAAATAGTATTTCTGGTCATGCTACATCTTTTTAATGTGTTACTTGCTTGGGTCACATAGTTGAACTTCTGGTTTTAATTATTGTTGTTTATATTGAAATTTGGTTGAACTTCTGTTCTGCGCATTTGTTTTTACAGCTTTGTTATATATTGTTGAACTTCTGGACATTCATCTATATGTAGTACTCCCTTCTGTGTAGATTGTTATATCTTTATTATGTAAATTGTAGATTGTTCATTGTTTTAGTGCTTTGTTAGGTATTGTTGAACTTCTGGATATTAGACATTCATGTATAAGTAGAACTTCATTTGGTGTAGGTTTGTGCATTAGAACTCAGCTACCTTTTTACTTCCATTTTCTATAGTTGGTGATGAATTGAATAGTTCTGAAAAAATGCCTGCAATCAAGATGGAGCTTCAGAAGTTAATATTGATGCTCCAAGATCTGGTGCGGCTAAAATACCTATTACTCCTTTGACTGTGGTTGCTGAGATTGCTTTGAGCCTTGAGAAAAGTTTAAGCCTCCAGGATCTTGCTTCTGCAGCTCTTGCTTCACCTAGTATGTGCAACTCCTTTCTTTTTTTTATTTCTCAAGCCATGGTTTTTTAACTTGTTCCTGTCATGTGTATTTTTATTTATTCCTGACTATTTTCCCTTTTGCTATGTTTTTTGTGTTCTTTGCAGATGTATCGACAGAGGAGGAAGCTCTCAAGACCATCAATGATGTTGTATCTGAGTTGGGTGTGGTAGAAAACACTACTGTGGCCGAGTAGGGGGCTCCATCAGTCGAAGGTTCTGATTCCGTTCCGGAGCCTTTGTGCTCTCTTTAGATGTCAGAGATGCAGTCCTAGTCTGTTGCTGGCACTGAACCTGTCGCGCAAGATGAGGATGTGGCCCTTCAGCTTCTTCTAGAGGATCAACGCAAGAAGAAGAAGAAGCAAGAAGATTTTGACAAGAAGTTAGCGGCCCGCCTTTAGAAAGGTTCTGATGTTCCTAAATTTGGCGATGTTGCTAAACTCACGGTTGGGCGTTGCTTTGTTGTTGGAGAAGACGTGTCGTGTTTCACTGATCTCATGGTTGTCCCTGTGAAGAAGAAAATCAAGAAGATCGCGGCGAGGAAGCATTTAGTTGGTGAACTTAATCCTCGAAGGAGCCCATGTGTTTCAAGGGCTGCAAATCTTGCTGAAGAGGAAGGGCTATCCCTCGGTGGTAGGCCACATCGTAGTCCTCGTGTGCTTGCCACTGCGATGCCTACACCTTCTCCGCTTGGTGTTGGCACATCTGATAAGGGAAAGAAATGCGGCGTTAAGTGCAAGGGTGCACCGGCAAAGGTTAACAAGGGTTGCAAGAAGCGTTGTTGTGTTAATCCAGAGGACCAGGATGATGCTGATTTCAACACTGATGACGAGTATGACGATGATGATGTTGCTGCTGCTGATCAGGTATGAGTCTCTCATCTTTATTGCTCTTGAGAACATTTGTAGATTTGTTGTTATATTTGTGTTTTGTAGTACTGCCTTGGTGTACATACCTGACCTTCTGTTTCATATACACGAATAAATTAGCTGAACTGCTTGGCTTGTATGGTATTACTGCCTTTCTGTAGATAGGCAAACTTCTGGATATAGCTTAACTTCTTGGTAAACATGGTTTTTAATGCCTTGGTGTACATGGTTGAACTTCTGCTCTGTAATTTTCTAACATTTTGAAAGCATCTTAACTTCTGGTCATACATGGTTGTACTACCTATGTAGAGATAGTTGGACTTATGAAATGTACTTCCTATATAGATATTAGTGAAATTTTGCTGTAGTTTGTCTATCTCATTGTTCTGCCTTTTTTCCCTGTCATTGCATTTTTTGCATTATCGTTTTGTGAAGCAACCTGAGAAGAGGAAGAGAGGAGGCAAAGCAGCCAGAGAAGGTGATGAAGGAGGAGATGGGGCAAAACGTTTTAACAAGACGGTTCGCTGCTCACTGAAAGAGGTAAAGACGTGCGCAAAATTGCTACAACTTAGGCACAAGACGAGGGTTATCAGGGCTGGTTTCGGTTATGTGTTTGATTTGGAGGTTGATCCCGACATTTCTCGTCCTTTGTTGGGCCAAATCAACACGAGGATTGACCCTTCAACTATGATTCTGGACATGGGTGAGGCGAACAAGGTTTTGCATATTACAAGTGATGTTGTTCACCACCTTTTTGGATTCCCTCAAGGTGATCGTGCCCCTCCTAGGCCCTCGGAGGATGGGTTTGATTATGCTGCTATGAGGCTAAAGGCCAAACTTGGCTACAGGAGGAGTGATGACATCAAGACAAAGGATCTACAAAAGATCCTCGGGGAACTTGTGAAGGATGAGACGAAGGATGATCTGGCTGTGCGGGTGTTTTACCTGATTCTTTTCATGAAGGTTATTATTCCTGGTACGTCTACACGAGTGTCCAGGGAGGTAGTAATGGCTGAAAATCTTGTGTTGGAAGATATGGCAAATATGGACTATTGCCAGTTGGTTGTTGATGATATTCGAAGGGCTGTTATTAGGTATCAGCTTGGGACTACCAGAGGAAAAGTTGTCACAGGTTGTGGCATCGCGCCGCTTCTTATGTATGTGGATTTCCTTATCATTGGCAAGAAGCTTAATGCAGACTTGAGGACTCCTCGCATCAATTTCATGGATCAGGCCAAGCTTCTTGAGCTTGCTGTGGCTGACTTGGTTAAGAAGGGTGATGATGACCCAGCCAACTGGGTGTTTGGGAAACTGCCTATGAGTGTTTCTATGCATCACTCTTTCATGTGTAGTTTAACTTGAACGTCTGATATTGTCTTCAATATTTTGTTCCATGTTCCTTCATTTGTTTTTTGATGCGTTGGCTTTTGTTTTGTATGCAGTGGAAGACACAGGCTGAGGTTGTGTTCTTTAGGCGTATCGAATGTCTTGTTCTTACTATGCCTCGTGCCACTGGCCTAGGGAGTGGAACTTCCCCAAGATTTGAATTCTCCCGGGATGTCAATACTGGTGCCCCCCTGTAGATCCAGGAGGTTCTTCCGCCTGTGTGAGTGTTGTAGGTGGCGTGTCTTATGAGGGTTTGTGTGATGCTGTCAATGTTTCCCTTGCTAGGATTGATGGTCTTCTGGAAACTGTTTGTGGGGAGATGGCCCGTCTTCCGTCAACTCTTGAGCATCTTAGTCGCATCGATGGGATTCTTCCTCCCTACAATGGTTTTGATGCTGAGTCGTCGAAGGAAATGCAGGATGCTTGTTGCATGCAGCCTCCCAACTATTGAGCTTCGTTAGAGCACTTGCCACCTCCATACTAGCTTTGGGCTATTCAAGGAAATGCAGGATGCTCGTTACAAGCCTTTTGAAGATGAGGCTAATGTTGTTGTCGGACAGATGCAGATGCAAAATTCTGTTTGTTTGGGTCGTGAAGGAAGCCACGTGGAGCATACCGAAGAGGTTTGTTGATGTTGGCCTTTTATAGTTCTTTGCATTAATGTTCATTGTTAGCTTTCAGTTATTACTGTTTTTTGTCATAGGTGACCCTTATTGATTTTGATGTGTTCTAAACTTCTTCTTTTTAGTATTAGTCTTTCGTATGCGACCTTCTATGTTTTCAGTGTCTGAACTTCAAAGACTACAACATCTGCACTTCCAAGCTTTCCATAACTGGCCCTTTTGTTCCTTGTGTACTATAGTAGTTTGATATCTGACCTTCTATGTTTACTGTCTTTGGACTTCCACTATGTGTCAGTGGTCATAGGTTGTAATGTGAACTTCTGTTGTGTTCTATATGATTTTTTTGTAGGCTGTTGATGATGGTGCTAGGGTTGAGGAGGATGTTTTACCTGAAGGCGCAACTGTGCCCATGCATGAACGTGCTCCTGCAAGTGAAAGATTTGTTGATGAGGTTCATGGCAGTGATGATAAAGTACCATTTTTCTTGCTCATTTGTTTAGTTTTTTATTTTACTTCTTGTACATTTTATCACTATGTGCCCATTTGTAATGACTTTCTGTTCTTGCTGCAGAATGATGATTCTAGTGTTTCTTCAGAGAAGGTTGGAGACAAGGCTGTGTCAGGCACTGGCTGGGGTGGACCCAACAGAGGGTCAGACGTCCATGGGCGCTGGGGTTTATGATGCTGAGCAGGGCAAGACAGCTGGAGATATCACTTCAGAGAAAGATAACATCGAGGTTGTTGTTGAGACTGGTGGTAGTGTTGCTGCAGGCCCGGACAAGTCTCCTACAGCAGAGCCATCAGTTGCCATTGATGTTGGTTCTCCAGCTCTTCCTACTATAGCACAACCAACTATTTTTGTTGTTTCAGATTCTCCAGATGCTACTGTTGTCCTTGTCGATGCCACTGTAATGTCTACTGGAGATGACGATGAAGAAACTGAAAGCGATAACTCGGGAGAGGAGATTGATCATTCCAGTCCTGCAACTGGTCTAGGCAAGAATCCATAAAGAGAGGAGCATGCTTCTATCTTCTTTGTGTACTATATGTGTGGTGCAAGTTGAACTTCTGGTTTGTGCTTTGTCTTGTGTTTTGTAAATAGAAGTGAAGTGAACCTAATTATATGTGGGGGATGGTTTGTAATGCATGGGTTGTGATGTTTATAATCCTGTGGGTTTATCTTTGTGGTGCAGCAGCTGAGGTGTGCTTGTGTTTGTTTATTGCTCCTGTTGTGATCTATGTGTTTTTATGTTGCTCTTAAATTTTGTTGTTTTTGCTGAGCAGATAGTGAACTTGCTGTCATCCGAAACAAGGTTGATGACTTTTATTTCAGTGTAACTAGGCTTAAGAATGATCGTTCCAAGAGGTAAGTGCAGCTGGCGAGAATTTATATCCATCTACCTTATGAACAGCCTGTGGTTTTATACCTGAACTTCTTTACTCTCTGTTGCTGAACTTCTTCTACTTTTTTGGGGCTTCACATCTAGATTTTTTGTACTTCATGTTATGATGGTGCTGAACTTCTGTGCTTATATGTGTGATGAACTTCTTGAGTTCATGATGCTTAACTTCTTTTACTTTCGACTACTTGTTTTAGATCAAATATTACGTTCCAAAACAATGAGTGTGAAGCTACTATTGAAGATGTCGTGATATCTTTTTCTCCTTGTGGAATGCTTCGATCTAATGTAGCTGAGATTGCTCTGTATTGTCTACGTGCCAAATACTAGGGACCAGATAAACTCATCATGCCATATTGGGTTTGTGTAAGTCAACCCTATGGTAATTTATTTTCTGTTTTGTTCTTTACCATATTAGTTAAAACTATTTGGTCTCATTGTATTTCATATGTTGTTGTTGTCTGCATTGTTTTAGGACAATATTTTTATAGGGCAGTTTGATTCCCTTGTGAGGAAGTACTTCTTGGCGACTGGTCCAGATAGCATGGATGCGCATGATTCTGTAAGAAATATCTTGTTCTTTGTCTCTGTATTAGCTTCCCGCTGTGATCCACTCTGTTTGTATTACTTTTCAGTTTTAATGATTTGTGTGTTATCTTGCTTCAGCTTATATTCCCCACTTTTTACCCACCTGAACTTCCTGCTCACATGGGTGGTGTTCGTCATTGGGTTTCCATTTTTCTTGACCTGAAGAATTCAAGGTTCCAGCTTCCTAACTCTTACTATGGACCAAGTGATGACTGTGTCGACGGCTGTTTTGATGGATGACTGATAACATCAAGAAGCTTTGGAGTGATGCCAGCAAGGACAGGGAGACAACCTTCGGTCCACTTTCTATTGACCATTTCGCTTTGGATTGGATTGATGTCCCCTAGCAGACTAACAAGTATGAGTTCCACTTTATCTCTATCACTTCTGCTTAATTGGAGTTGTACGTAAGCTACAACGTCTTTTCTTCTTTGCTTTTGTTTTTGTTTTAACATTGTTAATTTTTTTGTTTGATGACATTATTGACTGCGGATTCTTCATGCTTACGAATGTTAATTCGTTTCATGAAGGGGTTCTTGCAAACTATTCCCATGAAGATATCGCGGATATCAGGAAGACATGGTTGTACTCAATTGCATCTTCTAACTTGTTTGACACAGACGTCCATGGTCTGTTTGGCTACTATTCATGTATGTCTTGAAACTTGGACTGCGGCTTTTATTCTACATGAACTTCATTTCTCTTTTATTTGCTTGTGTATTTTGTTTCAGTATTTTTTTTCATGTCATTACTTACTTGGACACCAGCTTTTATTCCACTTGAACTTCAGAGATGATACCTTTTTATGCTTTTGTTATCTGTAGTTGAATGTTTTCCATTTCATCAATTTATCTTGAACTGTGCCTTGGGTTGTGCCTGAACTTCATTAGTTTCTAAATGCAACACATTTTTTATGTCAACTTGAGTAGTAACCATGTCATCTATATTTGTTGGACTGTACATTACTTTGTATTTGAACTTTAGTTATATTTAATGGTCTTTTTTTTTCTTGACAGTGGAGCCGTTGGAGGTGACTGATTAGCACTATCCATACCTCGGGTCACATGAATACCAGCCTAGGGAGGAATCGATGAGTACAACTCCGAGAGAATATGATAGCTCTCGTACCCTTATTCCTTCTAGCTTAGGGAAGCAGGCAGTCGATATTTGTGCTGCTCCAAACACCCCTTGCTCCAAGAAGGTTGGTTACTCGAAGAATGCTTACCCAGATGATGATTTTGAGAAGATTGCTTACCGAAGAATGGTAAATCTGCTGCTAGTGCTGTTATTGGGAGAGGTGGGAAGAATGCTATCATCACCAGGAGGAAACCGACAGTTGAGTCTGGCAACATAACTTCCTCGAAGATAGCATCAAGATTCCCTATGAAGTGGCGTTCTGATGTCGCTCCCCTAAATAAATATAGTTACTGATGCGGAGCATCCTGAGGTCATCCCCATGGACCCTCCATCGCCTCACCAAGTGCCTCAAGGACCAATGACTGGTGCTCGTGCTAGAGCTCTCGAGACCGAGGTGACGTCACTCCTAGCCCTACTTCCATACGAATCTTGCGAGACATGTGCGTGAAGATGGATGTGTTTTGTGTGCTCAGGTGTGAAGAAGATCACATTGGACATGTGCGTGAAGATGGACAAGTCCCCAAGCTCACAGACGAGGCTTTGCATCGAGAAGGGCTGAAGCAGGCTCCAGGCCCCGGACATCCGGCCCCCTGGCCCGGACATCCGGCCCCTGGACAAACCACTACAGAAGGCCACCAGCGGTCGAGGCTACAGGGCCCGGACATCCGGCCAGGCCCCGGACATCCGGCCAAGCAAGGCCCGGACATCTGGCCTCGGGCCCGGAAATCCGACGCCACTCTACAGAAGCCACCCGAGACTCAACCCCTCCAGGCCGAACATCCGGCCCCTCGCCCCGGACATCCGGCGTTCCGCGAAGCCCCAGACATCCGGCCCGTCGACCGGACGTCCGGCCCCTGATTGCCTGCGCGCATCCTTTGGGCCGTGGCCCGTGTATCCCTTCGCTCTGTACTCTATATATACTCCTTTCCCCACATCTTTTAGGGTTAGCTTTTGGATAGCTCATCATAGATCTTTGTGGTTCCTCTCCTATGAGACCGCGGCCTCTTCGAAGAAGATCCACCTCGGATTCAAGGCCTCCACACCGGAGAAGATCCCAAGGGATACCCAAGACCTCCTCCGGGAGAAGACTACCTTTGTACCACTGTGGTTGACTATGGATCGTGTATCTTGATGTGTATCGTGGATCTAGCACCTGTGTGACCGTGTTTGTGTTGATTTGAGTGTTTCCCCTCGTGATTTTCCTCCGTATCATCCTTGTGTTTTCCGTGTTCATCATGGGATAACGTCCTTTTGTGAAAGATCTGCCGACTAGGGTTCCACCCTACATCATATTATGGTATCATGAGCATAGGTTGATCACGAATTTGGAGCCCACACCCTGTTTTCTAGATTGTTTTTGTTGTGTTCTTCCTAATTTCAAAAATTCCCCACAAAAATAGCCCCAAATTTTTTTTGTGATCTGTTGATTTGGCAAGATTTTGTTGAATTTGTTCCATGGATTTGCTGTGCCATGAGTGGATCTAGCATTTCCTCACCTTTTCCCCATTTTTCTTCGCAAAATCCGACGATTTTTGGCCCCAAAATCACCATGTGCAAGGAGTTCATCACGGCCTCGGGCACCCCAGACATCCGGCCCGTGCCCCGGACATCCGGCCTGGCCCGGACATCCGGCCCCTGGCCCGGATATCCGGCCTCCCGCAGCCACAAAACCCCCGATCCATCCCACCTTGCACTCTCAACCGCCATTTCCGTTCGGTATCCCACCAAACCTTCCGCATACCACCACCACTTCCGCAACCACCATCGCTTAACCGCTCCGAGTTTGAAAAGTTTGTCTCCCATTTGTCTTGCATACTTGAGTTGTTGTTTCACGTTTCCTTGGATGTTTAGGCTACCTTGGAACGGCAAGACATCGACAACACCACCGCTCAACTTCGGCAAGGACAGTAACATCGACGACACCTTGTTCATTCTACCTTGCAATTGCATTGTCACCCTATGGACCATCTTTGCGTAGCTTTCCCATTGAGACTAGCCATCTGAGTATTGTAGGGCCACGACACTTGTGCACATTAGTGATAGCCATAGATATTGCATACCATATCATCATATCTCCGTGTGCCACAAGAGTGATCCGCATACACAATAGCTACCTCAATCCGAGAATCATGCATAAGTCGCCAAAGAAAGAGCTCACAAGCTTCTAAGCAAAAGAGCCAACCAAAGCTTATAAGCAAAAGGAAAATAGAATCATACGCCTTGCATCAAAAGAGATCATATATCATAGCAATACAATCTTGTTCTAAAGCATCGGCACATCATACACTCATAGCATACATGTGATAGATAGTCGTTACGTTTTGCCTCTTATAGGTCGTGCACAAGTGCGTATCCGCCTATTAAGCAATCGGATAGTGTCTCTCTAGTGTTGTGCAACACGAGCATTTTCTGTGGTTTCCACATTTTCGCTCACCCTTGGTTGCACAACCACATTTATCTATCCGTGCGTGTGTTCCGTGTGCTACTTTGCTAGTGATCTACTTGTTGCATGAGCAAATTATGAACCATTTTCAACATCATTGAGTCACTTTGACGATTGCTTTGAAATTCTGCCACCATCCTAACCAAGCTCCTCTCAAAGATTTACTTGTGTAGGTGTGAGAATCGACACGAAGTGGTACCAATAGTGCTATTTCCGGGTTACATTATTGAGTGATCATTGATCCATTTTTCAACTTCGGTTAATGTACTTTTGGTATTGTCTTCTCCTTTCTCCCACTCACATACTTGCTTGTGATGATGGATAGGCCAAGTACATCTACGAACCCGCCTTTCGACGATCCACAAGAAGCGAACAACTACGTCACCAAACTACATCTCTTCGGTGTCCAACGAGCTCTCCATCAAGAAAGTGAAGCTATGCGCGAGTACATTGGTCAAGTCGCCGAGGACGCACGCCAATTTGAAGCAAGAACAAGAGAGCAATTCGACACCATCAACTCCAACATGTCTACCCAATTTGACGAACTACGGACTTTGATAGTAAATCGACGTTCTTCTTCCACATCATCTCAAAGACGAAGCCGCTCAAGTCGACATATCGACTCCATGCATGGCTCAACTACCCCTACATCCAACACTCTTCGTCAAGCCGCACGTCAAGCTCGACATGACAACCGGAATCCACTTCATGACAAGAGTTCACAAGAGCTATTTGAAGAGCAAGAAAGTCGACATCGTCAAAACCAAGCTACACTTGAGCAAGCACAAGAACGGCAACGACCACGCCAACTACAACAAGAGAGAGCGCGTCAATACCAGGAAGAACAAGATGCCGAAGCTAATCGTCAAGCACAAAAACGTCGAGAAGCTCAAGCTCTTGAGGCGCAACGAGCAATACGTGATGCACATCGCAATGTGGCAGCTCGCACTCGACACACTCGTCAAGGAGAGGATTTCCTTCGCGATGAGATGCAAGAGAGGTGCCACCAACCACGAATGCACGATGACGTTCCTCCTCAAGCGCGACAAGAGCAATAACCTCAACAAGTACAACAAGATCGACAAGTACACAATGACATTGGACATCTACTATGCCAAGAGCAACATGCGATTGCTAATCGTCCCAGTCAAGACCGCCCTCCCAATAGGCAAGGAAACAATGAAGAGCATCGCTATGGCAAGCTTAAGTTCACCATGCCAAAGTTCTCCGAAAGCATTGATCCCGAAGACTACCTCTCATGGGCATTGAAGGTTGACAAGATCTTTCGCCTTCAGAACTACGATGTAGAGAAGAAGATCGCAATGGCCTCCCTCGAGTTCCAAGACTATGTTCTCATATAGTGGGAGCAAATCATTGAGAGAAGAGAAGCAAAAGGCGAACCTCCGATCACTACTTGGGCTCAAATGAAGGAAGTCATGAGAGCACGCTTTGTGCCAATACACTACAACCGTGACTTGTTCAAGAAGCTACAACTCCTCAAGCAAGGTACCAAGTCGGTTGAAGATTACTACAAGGTGATGGATATTGCCATGATACGAGCAAACATCACGGAAGATGAAGAGAAAACGATGGCGAGATTCTTGAATGGACTCAACTATCCTATCAAGAAGATTGTGGACTTCCAGCCATACACTAATCTCCTCGAGCTAGTACATCAAGCAACCAAAGCGGAGCGACAAGTTCAAGAGGATTACAAGTACTCCAAGTTCACCTCTAAGAACTTCGGCTCCTACAATCAAGCTTCAACGACTTCGTCTACTCCTCCTACCTCTAACAAGCCTTCTACAAACTTCGGCGACAAGTCAAGCTACAAGAATGCGACTACATCGAGTCGTCCACCTTCTACCAACAACTTCAAGCCAAGAGCTTCTTCATCTACAACTCCACCCGAGGACAACCCCAAGACGAGTTCCATCAAATGTTTTAAGTGCCAAGGGCAAGGCCACAAATCATTTGAGTGTAAGACCATTCGCACCATGATCATCAACGATGACGGATCTTATGACTCAATGAGCGACGATGAGATGGAAGCCTTTGAGCATGTAGCTATGCATCGCCAAGTGAACAAAAATGAAGACCATCAAGTGTTTTGCGACAATGACTCAAGTCCCAACCTTGTTGTCTCCAAGGTCTTGACACTACAACATCAACAAGATAACGACCAACGATGTCATATTTTCCGTACCAAGGCCGGCATCAATGGACGCTCCGTCAAGGTTATCATCGATGGCGGAAGTTGTCACAACTTGGCAAGCGAAGAGCTATGCGACAAGCTACATTTGGTCAAGACAAAGCATCCTCACCCCTACAAGGTCCAATGGCTCAACGACGCCGGAACTCTTCGAGTCGAGCACACCGTGCAAGTATCTTTCAAGATAGGCGCCTACGAGGACACTCTTGAATGTGATGTGATCCCCATGTCCGTGTGCCACCTTATCTTGGACGACCATGGCAATACGATCGTGGAGTAACACACAATGGACGGACCAATCACTATAGTTTCAAGATGAAGGGCAAGGAATTTGTGCTATGACCAATGTCTCCAAGTTAAGTAGCCGCCGACAAGCACTTATCTACAAACCATCATGGAGAGAATGGTGAGAGAGTGAACCACCAAAAGGGGAGTGAGAGCCATAAGCCAAATATGAGCGACTCCACGATGAGCGACAAGAAGCAACTAGTGATATTTGCCACCAAAAGTGAGATGAGAGAAGTGTGTGAGAACCCATCAAGTGTCTTTCACCTTGTGCTTTTATGCAAAGGGGAAGCCAAACCTACTAACACTTCACCACCTCTACCCTTAGTGTTGTCTCAATTGTTGCAGGAATTCTCGGTCGTCTTCCCCGATGAACTACCTCCGGGTCTACCTCCTCTTCGTGGAATCGAACACCGCATCGACCTCATACCCGGCGCACCACTTCCAAACAAGGCTCCTTACCATGTCAATCCCGAGGAAACCAAGGAGATACAACGGCAAGTGCAACAACTCATCGACAAAGGTCATGTACGTGAAAGCTTAAGCCCTTGTGTCGTTCCGTTTATTCTCGTGCCTAAGAAAGATGGAAGTTTTCGCATGTGCTCCGATTGCCGCCCTATAAATGCTATCACCGTTAGATACCGTTACCCTATCCCACGCTTAGACGACATGCTTGATGAATTATGTGGTGCCACCATCTTTTCGAAAATTGATCTTAAAAGTGGTTACTACCAAATTCGCATTCAAGAGGGTGATGAGTGGAAAACGGATTTCAAAACCAAGTTTGGGTTATATGAGTGGATTTTCATGCCAATGGGTTTATCGGAAGCACCCGGTTCATTTATGCGTCTTATGAATTTTTTTCTTCGACCCTACATAGGTGTCTTTGTAGTGGTTTACTTTGATGACATCCTCATTTTTAGCAAGTCGCTAGAGGACCATGTGACATACATCCGTATGGTTTTACAAACCCTTCGGAAAGAGCGCTTATAAGCTAATATGGAGAAATGCACTTTTGGCGTTGACAAGGTTGTCTTCCTAGGATTTGTCGTTTCTTCACAAGGTGTTCACATTGACGAAACTAAAATTGACGCAACTAAAACTTGGCCTCAACCAACGAATCTCATGCAAGTGCGTAGTTTCCTTGGTCCAGCGGGTTTTTACCGACGTTTTGTGATGGATTTTAGCACTATCACTATGCCTCTACACGCCTTGAGCAAGAAGAACGCACCCTTCATTTGGGGTCCTTCGCAATCAATGAGCTTAAAAGCTTGCTTACTCACGCACTACTTCTAGCCCTACCAAATTTTGATAAATCGTTTGAGATTCGTTGTGACGCTAGTGGTACCGGCATAGGTGGCGTGCTTATGCAAGAAAAGCGCCCAATAGCATACTTTAGTGAGAAGTTATCCGGAGCGCAACTTAACTACCCAATTTATGACAAAGAGCGTTATGCCTTGGTGAGAGTTTTACGTGTTTGCGAACATTATCTTAGACCTCATGAATTCATTCTTCAGACGGACCATGAGACTCTCAAGTATCTCAAAGGTCAAACTAAGTTGAACAAGCATCATGCTAAGTGGAGTGAGTTCATTGAGTCGTTTCCCTATGCTATCAAATTCATCAAAGGCAAAGAAAATGTTGTGGCGGATGCGCTTTCCCGAAAATGCATGCTTGTTACACAACTTGAGTTGAATATTATTGGCTTTGAGCACATAAAAGATTTATATGAGCATGATCCTTTCTTTGCAAATGCTTATGCTAAGTGCTTGACTCACACTTCTTGGGAACGTTACTACCTAAAGGATGGATATCTTAATTGAGCTAACAAACTTTGCATTCCCGAGTCTTCGCTTCGTTTGCTCCTTTTGCAGGAATCTCATGGAGGAGGACTCATGGGACACTTTGGATGCGACAAGACATTTGCTACGCTCTCAAAGAACTACTTTTGGCCCAAGATGCTCTGTGACGTCTCACGCCTCACCAACCGATGTTCCACATGCCGCAAAGCTAAGTCCAAAGCTCAATCTCATGGTCTTTACATGCCACTTCCTATTCCATACCATCCATGGGAAGACATAAGCATGGACTTTGTACTTGGATTGCCTAGGACTCAAAATGGCAAAGATTCCGTGTTTGTTGTCGTGGATAGATTCTCTAAAATGGCTCATTTCATTCCTTGTAACAAGATCAACGATGCTTCACATGTTGCAAATCTCTTTTGTAGGGAGATCATTCATCTACATGGAGTGCCCAAGACGATCGTGTCGGACCGGGACATCAAGTTCTTGAGCTACTTTTGGAAAACTCTATGCGCCAAACTAGGAATCAAGCTACTCTTCTCTTCGGCATACCACCCACAAACCGATGGCCAAACGGAGGTGACAAACCGCACACTTTCGATGCTTCTTCGCGTGTTGATCAAGAAGAACACCAAGGAATGGGAGCAATGCTTGCCATCGCCGAGTACGCCTACAACCGCGCAAGACATTCGGCTACCAGAAAGTCCCCCTTCGAGGTCGTCTACGGCTTCAACCCGTTGTCCCCATTGGACATCCTACCTCTACCTCTCCAAGAGCGCATGAACATGGACGCAAGTGCACGAGCGAGCTATCTCAAGAAGGTGCACGAAGATACAAGGGTAATGATCGAGCGACAAGTCCATAATCTCACCACAAAGATCAACGTAAGCAAGGCACCAAGGGTGTTCCAACCGGGAGATTTTGTTTGGCTTCATCTTCGCAAGGACTGTTTCCCAAACGGGCGCAAGTCCAAACTACTACCACGCGCCGACGGCCCCTTCAAGGTGCTAGCACGCTACAACAACAACGCCTACAAGATCGACATCCCACGAGACAAGTAATCCGTGAGCGATACTTTCAACATCAAGGATCTATCTCCTTTCCATGGTGATGAAGATTTCAATCCGAGGTCGGATCTTTCCCAAGGGAGAGGAGATGATGCAGAGCATCCCGAGGTCATCCCCATGGACCCTCCATCGCCTCACCAAGTACCTCAAGGACCAATGACTCGTGCTCGTGCTAGAGCTGTCGAGACCGAGGTGACGTCACTCCTAGCCCTACTTCCATACGAATCTTGCGAGACATGGTTGCTACCTTAGACGGATGTGTTTTGTGTGCTCAGGTGTGAAGAAGATCACATTGGAGATGTACGTGAATATGGACAAGTCCCCAAGCTCACGGACGAGGCTTTGCATCGAGAAGGGCTGAAGAAGGCTCCAGGGCCCGGACATCCGCCCCCTGGCCCGGACATCCGGCCCCTGGACAAACCACTACAGAAGGCCACCAGCGGTCGAGGCTACATGGCCCGGACATCCGGCCAGGCCTCGGACATCCGGCCAAGCAAGGCCCGGACATCCGGCCTCGGGCCCGGAAATCCGGCGCCACTCTACAGAAGCCACCCAAGACTAAACCCCTCCAGCCCGGACATCCGGCCCCTCGCCCCGGACATCCAGCGTCTCGTGAAGCCCCGGACATCCGGCCCGTTGCCCGGGCGTCTAGCCCCTGATTGCCTGCGCGAATCCTTTGGGCCGTGGCCCGTGTATCCCTTCGCTCCGTACTCTATATATACTCCTTTCCCCACATCTTTTAGGGTTAGCTTTTGGATAGCTCATCATAGACCTTTGTGGTTCCTCTCCTACGAGACCGCGGCCTCTTCGGAGAAGATCCACCTCGGATTCAAGGCCTCCACATCGGAGAAGATCCCAAGGGATACCCAAGACCTCCTACGGAAGAAGACTACCTTTGTACCACCGTGGTTGACTATGGATCGTGTATCTTGATGTGTATCATGGATCTAGCACCTGTGTGATCGTGTTTGTGTTGATTTGAGTGTTTCCCCTCGTGATTTTCCTCCGTATCATCCTTGTGTTCTCCGTGTTCATCGTGGGATAACCTCCTTTCGCGAAAGATCTGCCGACTAGTGTTCCACCCTACATCAGTTACCGTCATCTATCCGAGGCCCGGAGGTTGAAATAGTATGTGCTTAGTGAAGATGGTGTGGAGAAGTATTCTGAGTGAGTATTTCTTCTTATTTTTTGCTGCTGCCAGACATGCTACTTTTTATGAACTTCTGATGTTATAGTATTTGAACTTCTATTCATTCACCTTGTATTGGAGTTGCACTTCTAATATTTTTTTCCCATCCTTTTAAATCCGCAGCACAAGCTACTGCATGTTCACCATCCCTGGGAATGTGATTGACCTCACATGACGTGTCCTTTATTATCTTTTCGGTGAAGGGCGGCAGATGGAAAGAGACGTAATGGATTATCTCATGAGCTTGTGGAAGGATAAGCCAGAGACCTCTAATGTCAACTCTAGTGCTGACAGGGTTGTACTGAGTCCCTACTTCATACAGGTTTTAGTTCTTTGTAACCCTATCTCTCCTTTTTTTGCTCTAGTTTTGGTGTAGTGATATTTGGGAGGTGTTTTAATTCTTTTTTTGTGAATGCAGTACTACCAGGAGTATGATTTTCACTACATCAGTTGCAAAATTCAATGCAAAACATTTGGCTAAACTCCTCCTAATGTTTCTTCGCAAGGGAGAAGACCTTCTTAACTCAAAGTTGGTTAGGTTTTCATAACACTTGCTTTTTTAATTTTATGTACATCCTTTTGCTGAGTTTTTCAAGAAGTTTTTGTTCATCTTGGTTGTTCAATACTTATGCTCTATAGTTTGTGTTCATCATTTCTTTCATTGTTGGCAGGTTTTTTTGATACTTTTTAAGCCAATTGACAAAATAGCACACTAAAGTATGTATGTGCTGAATAGATATCGTGGGAGCATTGACATCCTTGATTCACTTCTTACACTAATAAGGGAATTTAACGAACAAGTTTCCACGGAGACTGCCAAAATATCGTGAGTGTTTCTTAGCCTGAACCTCCCGTCATATTCTCTTTTTGACATGAAGTTTATTATGCCTTTTGTTGACAAAATATTTTTTGTCTCGGTTTTGGTAATACTGCTTGAACTGACTATCATTTGACAGTTGAACTTCTGGCTTCTGGTATCGTTTAGCTGGATTTTATTCAAGTGCAGCTTTATGTACCTGAACTTAACTATATTTGGTTAACATGTTTTTGATTTCATCTTATTTGTCATTTCTGGTAGATCAAGAGAATTGTTGGGTTGCTCGAGGAGGTGTACGGCAAGGCTGCATACAAAGCGAGCAAGCAGCCTAACTGGGTGACTATTGCAAAGAGGCCTACTTTTATTGATGTTCCAAAGCAAGTGAATAGTGATTGTGGTTTCTTTGTCATGAAGTTCTCAACATATGATGGCGATGAGCATGTTGAAGATTTTAGTGATGTGGAAGTATGTTTTGTCCTTGTTCTTGTCTCAACATCCTTTCATTTTCCTTGTGTGTTTTTTCAGAGACGCTCCTGCTGCGGTCTTAGTTATGCTTTACTAAACCATCCTTTTCATTTTTGTTTGTAGGCTGCTGTAGATGACTGGAAGGCCGAGTTCATGCACACTCTAGTCTTTAGCGAGAAAAATGAAATTGTGCGTGGAGAGCTTCCTGTCGAGATCCAGTCCTTGGGCCCATGAATTCAAAGCATTAGTTTTAGTGTAGATATGATTTCGTAAAGATTTAGGTTTGATAATGATTGGAACGATTTTTGTAAAGATTTGGTTGTAAGAATGGTTTAGTAATTTTTGTTATAGCTGTAACACTGTTATTTATGTTGTATTTGCTATGAAGAATGATTAGCTTGTGAATTTGAATGTACTGCATCGTTTTCAGTATTCATGTGTTGCATGTTTTTTTTCCAGCATATGTACTTGAACTTCCGTCTGGGTTATGGTTGAACTGTTGGTTTTTTGTGTTGTTTAATTTTTTGGCCCCAACATATGATCTTTGACTTGAACTTCTGCTTGAGATCTGCCTGGGTTGCTGGTTTCATATGGAGAGGATTTTATGTGTTGTTTAATGTACTGTTATTTTTTAACTCAAACAAGATGTAGCCTTTTCCATTGCATCTATAGGTGACTTGTTTTCAACTCAACTAGTGCTTTTTTTCTTATTTTTTAACTGCGAATGGATTTCAACTATAACTTCGTGTAAAAATAATGTCATACACTCCTTTACGTTTCTTTATCTATTGTCGGCATTCTACACGAACTTCTCCACGTATCCAAACAATACTTCATATCTCAACTCGTTCCCTTAGGCTTGCTAACCTTAGTTAGTACGGCAATACTTATTTTTTTCAAGCATAATTTTTCCCTACATCGATTTATATACCAGAACTTCTTTTGTAAGCCGACCTGGACTTCAAACTGTTATTTTTTCATTTTATTGTTGCTTGCTCTTTTATGGAATACATCAACAGCACCTCCTCTAATAATATACAAGGACTTCTACTATAAGCTTACTTGAACTTCATAGTGTATATTTTTCATTTTCTTCCTTCTTGTTGTTTCATGCAACACGTCACTAGCATAGCACCAACTCTCATAATATACCAGGACTTCTACAGTAAGCTTACTTGAACTTCACAATGTATATTTCATTTTGTTCCTGCTTGCTGTTTCATGCAACACATCAGCAGCACAACACCAACTCTCATAATATACCAGGACTTCTACAGTAAGCTTACTTGAACTTCACAAGGTATAATTTCATTGAAACTTCAACAAGAGAAGTTGAAAGAAGCTTCTCCAAAAATACTATTTTAAAAGTGGAATAACATTCTGCACATTGGCATGGCATAAGTTTGCTTTGTTTAATTAACCTATTCTAACTATTCATCAGCCTTGCGCTCCTCCTAGGCTTTGGTTGTAGTGGTTTTTGCTTGACATGTACCTCTTCCTCTTCATCTTCCTATTCCTCTTCCTCTTCTTCGATGATGTCTTCGTCTTTGTCTTCCTGTTCCTCATCTTCTTCTTCCACTACTTTCTTGTTGCTGGCTCTAGTTTTTGCTTTATGTTTCTTTTCTGGCTTTTGGCATGTCTTTTCAGCATCTGCGCGCTTCGGGCATGTTATTGCATTGTGTGGTTCATACTCCTTGCATATGCTACAAAGCCCGTTGCTTGCTTTCTGCGGGTCTGGTCCCTTGTTTTGTTATACATCTTTGGGCTGCTGGTTTTGAACTTTGGGTTGCTTGACCTCCTCGGCATCGTTTCTTTCTAAGAGTGTTGGACAGGTGAGTTTGTTATGTCATGCAACCTGTTTGCACACACTACATTGCATGTGTCCAAGTGGCACTCCGTTCTCATCGAGCACGACGACTCTTTCTGCAGATGGTGCCTTTATTTGAGCTCTCTTGTCACTTTTCTTTGCTGCACAAATTTTCTTCCTACCCTTTGTTTCAGAGTACAGTGGTTGTTTCATCGTCTCTTGCTACCGCTGCTGGATTAATTGGTCAACATCCTACTTGCATTTGTTGTCTTGAGCAGTGCTCTAGAGCATTTCATCTACATAATAATGAAGGTCGTCTTCAATTTCAGCATCCTCTTCAGCCATCCTTTCGTCTACATCCGCTCGATTTGCTGAATGTATTGCATCAAGCTCTTCCACGAGCCTCTTGAGAACATAGAAGGCTCTATCATATTGCTGGTCACATCTCATCGCTTTCTTGTTAACCATCAATTTTAGCCGCACCAAGATGTCTTGCTTCGATAGTCTTGAGTTGCCATCCGATGCAGTTGTGTTGTAGTCCCTTGTATCAAATGTTGGTTGTGATTTTGCAGTCTTTGTGTACCTTTTGAGGACATACTTGTTTGGAAATTTGTCAGGCTTCAGGTAGTCCAGTATGTTCATGATGTGAAGGCAGAACAGGCCTGCATTTTGTGATGAATGCAGAAAACATAGTTTGTGAGCCAGCAATGAGTTTCATATATTTGATATGATACTACTAGTTTAGCTATTTAATGAGTTCCTTTTTCTGCTTACATGTGTGTGTCCAAAGCTTGCATTCACACTCGTATATTTCATTGTCTGGGTCAGCTACAACCTCAAATTCATGCTTTGACTAGGCAAATCTTTCTTCATCATCATGGTCAGCCTTGTTGTGGTAGTACACAAGGTACTTAGTGGGCTCTGCTGTAGGCTTTGCGCGAAATAGCGTGGATTTTTTTATCCTAGTCATCATCTTGCTGTACACGGCTCTCGTGTACTTGATAGCCATGTCTTCCTCATAGCCGTAAGTTTTTTTTGTCATAGGATTGGTCTGCAGATGTCAAAACATAATATTAGTCCAAGCAGAGTCATGGGATTCATTTTTTAAACACAAAGTGCACATGTTGAAGGAAGTCACAATATGATGGGGGTGTTTTTTTGTCTTAATACCATGCTGTTCATTGTTTGATCGTTCTCCTTTTGCATCCGAGTTTGTATGCAAGCATTTACCCGCCTAGCAAACTTGTGTAGGTTCTGGGTCCCCTTGACAAACCCTCTCTTAAGCACGTGATTCATGCTCTCGCTTCGTTTTGTAGAACTCATTCTAGCACATAAAATGTTCTTGTAATATGTTGATATCCACATTTTCCAATCACTCCACAGCTGCATCATCATCTGGTTGTTCTGCAGGTTGTACTTTTGCACGACTATAGCCCAGGCAGCTTCAAACTCCGTTGGAATTAGCGGCCAATTCAAGATCGTTGTGAACTCCTCTTTTAATGTTTTATACTTTTTGTATAGTAACGCGAGGTATTCCTTGAACTTCTTCAGGATGTGCCAACGGCGTAGTTTCTGGACAGTGTTTGGGAATGATTGTGGTATAGCTTTCGCCATTGACGGGCACTGGTCTACATGAATTTAAAAAAATGGAACTTGTTCTTTGCACTGATGGTGAAATTATGTTGTACAAGTACTTGAACTTCATAGGTAGCAGTAGGACTATCTAATAATGCCACATATATTTTTCCTTAGAGCAGTGTTGTTGAACTTCTGTGGTACCAGTGCTTGAACTTCATAGGTAGCAGTATTACTAACTAATAATGTCACATATATTTTTCCTTACACCAGTATTGTTGAACTTCTGTGGTACCATTGCTTGAACTTCACATACATAACTATATTTTTCTGAACATGTGACATATTTTTTCTTACAGCAATGCCCTTGAACTTCTCTGATTCTTGTATTTGAACTTCACATCCATAACTATACTTTTCTAAACATGTGACATATATTTTTGCTTTCTTGTACTGTTTTGCTAGACTTCTGAGCTAACAGTGGTTGAACTGCTTGCTTTGCATCATTTTCAGATAAAACCAGTGTACCCAAATACAGACCCATAGACTGAAAAGTTGATGAAACTTGTAGAGTTTTTTTTAACTTACCTGTTAGAATGCAAGTTGTGTGTTTGTTATTCATGCACCATACAAATGTATCAAACAACCACTTGAATGACTTTGCATCTTTGTCTCTGATCAGGGCAACGGAAAATATCGTTCACTGCAAGTGATGGTTTGTTCCAACAAACACTCTGAGAGGCATAGGAAATATGTTGGTCTTGTAAGTTGTGTCAAATGTTATGCAATCGCCAAAGTCTTGATACGCTCCTCGGCAGCTTGCACTGGACCAGAAAATGTTTTTAACTGATTTGTCGATGTTTACTTGTATGTCATAGAAAAACTCATCATTGATTGCCTTCATGTCTTTAAAGAAAGATACAAGTTTCAATACATCATCCAAATCATCTTTCCTTGCATTCATGGCTTTCCTGCAAATTATATGCAAACATGCATTTGTTATTTTTGCTAGCAAAGGGTTGTGACTTAGGATGCTATGTACATTGCAGTATGTGCATTTTTGAATACTTACTGGTTTAGTAGGTCTTGTCAGGTCATGCTTAGGAAGTAGCTTCCATCTTCATTTTCATATAGCATGGACATGATTGTTATGTTCTTGACATCATGGTACTGCGGGAGCTTTACGTACCCCAAAATAGTGGGGTCATAATTCTTGTGTGAGTGCAAGAACCAACCCGAACTCTACCAGACTTACTAGTTGAACTTCACATGGTTTCTTGCATATGAATGTAGGAAGATTTTTTTAATGTTTTGTAACCAAACATTACACTATAACCAAAACTTCACATGGCTGGTAGAAAATAATAGACAGCAGGAAGTTCAACCTTACCTTGGATAGAAGTTTGGCCAACCTTTTTCCAACATTAGATATGCCACCTTGAGAGAAATTCGTCGAAGAGCTAGGAGAGGAATTCCATGGCAATTCATGTCTTGCGGAGGGCGCGAAGTTCATCTGCATGAAGCAAGAAGGGCAGGCAAGGCGAGATTGAAGGAGTAGGCAAGAAGAGGGAGGAAGTTCATCTACTGTTGCTAGATGTGAAGGCGCCGCCAATGCGTCCTCCGCCGCTGAGATGCTCCTTTGGCCACGTCGTTCTCCGTAGCTTGAACCTTGGCTATCATGAGCTCTGCTAAGCCGTTGGGCGGTGAAGATGGAAGGAGGAGGAGGCTTCTGGAAGTCCATGGCGGTTAGATAAAGAAAGTCTGGTGGCTTCGCCGCCTCCAGGAGATGCGGGCTCCCTCACGCTGGCGTCCGCCGGCACTCGCTCGCCCGCGCCGGTGGTTGGCCAGGAGGTGGCGACCGAGGGGTGGCACCAAATCCTGTCGGCCAGGAGCTGGAGGCGGAGGGGAGGTGCCGGATCCGGTTGTCTAGGAGCTGGAGACGGGGAGGGAGGCGCCGGATCCGGCGAAGTTCGGCGGCGAACTACGGGTGGAGGTCGGGGATCAAGGAGAGGAGCGGTGAGGAGGGGGCTGGGCCTGCTCGAGATCGGGATCGGGACCCATGTGTGATCCTGTCGTGGGCCGGCAGTCGGGAAGTTCGGGAGGGCCCTGTCGGGCCCTTATAGGGCTGGCTGTGATCCAAATAACTATTCTAATCCTGGGATTAGAATAGTGATGCCCTTAAAATAAACCCAAATTGCACTTATGACATAGATGACAAGCCAATGGCTATTGGCATTTATTTCTGTATGTGATGATATTGATATGCTCCCTTTGCATCATTTATCTCATATGTCATGCCATGACCACCTAGCTTCGGATATGCATTATTTTAGATGTTGTCCATTTTCTCCAGATGATGTTTCCAATATTGCTCATGAGGAGACCCCCCATAGTGTCCTCATACATTTTAGGAGATTTCGATCCATCCCATCCATTGCATGATCCCAATACTTATATGCGCAATATGCTCCCCATGAATGAAAATGCTATTGGTGTGCCATATACTTGTATGCTCAATTTGTGTCCCCATCGTATAATACATAACAACTAATTTTTCATGATGGATGACATGTTCTAGTATCATGCATCAAATTTATTTGAGCGATGCTTATCTTGTGCTAACTCACACATGCACATACACATCATGATGGATCATGTGTACATTTACCATGCACACAATTTCCTTGGTTTGTGTCTCTTTTTCGTAGGTACCCATGAATACTCGTCAACCTCAAAAACACACGAGTTGACGAAACGAGCCCTAGAGAGCAATGATGACTTGGGAGCGCGTGGATTAACGTTTAGATTAAAAAAGGCAACATCGAACGATGGCTCCCTTCTCCTCTCCTCTCTCCTCCCCTCCTCCCTCCCTCCCCGCATGTCCCCGTCCCCTGTTGGTCTCCCTC
>LR738712.1:322779989-322804958 GCA_902687465.1 Secale cereale
CCCCCGGCGCGGCCCAGGGGGGGGGCCGCGCCGCCAGGGCGCCTGGAGCCCTGGTGCCCCCCCCGGCTGCCCTTCGGACGCAGGGTAGTTTCCGAAACGCTGATTTTTTATATAATTTTTCTGGATTTTTCCTGGTAGTTCTCGTATCGTGAAAACCTGAAATACAAAAACAGCCGAAAACAGAAACTGGCACTGGGGTGCACTGGATTAGTAAGTTAGTCCAAATATGATCAAAAGTGTATGGAAGTGTATGAATATCATAGCAATATCACCCAAAAGTGGCATGGAGCAAGCAGAAATTATAGATACGTTTTGGACGTATCAACATCCCCAAGCTTAATTCCTGCTCGTCCTCGAGTAGGTAAATGATAACAAGAATAATTTCTGTGGTGACATGCTATTAACCATATAGGACTTATTCATAGTCATATGACAAAAGCTTACTGAGACAATGATTCTATAGTAATTAAGTTGCCTCATGAGAAAATCACAAATGACTGAAAGTTTTACAATATGACACTGAAGCATCAAAAAGATTTGCAATGAATATGATGTGCAAATATGATAAAGTGATATCTAGCTTGCCCCCTTTAGTGAAGCAAAACATAAATGCAGGGGCACCTTCAAGGTTTAAGTGATGACTAGATACAATGATTTCAAAGTAAACGATATCACAATCATGCAAAAGACAATGCTACTTTGGGACAATGCACATTACACTCAGAATGACAATCATGCTCTCAGTAGTTCGTGCTTGAAGAAATGGTTATGTGCTACAGCTTTTTATTTTTTAAAACATGGAAGCAATTTTGTCAACGGTAGTAGTACTTCATATGTGTCATGTATAAGACATCCTATAAGTTGCAAGCCTCATGCATCGAATGCCAATAGTGCTCGCACCTTGTCCTAATTAGCTCGGATTTCCATGGGTTATCATTGCATTACATATGTTTCAACCAAGTGTCACAAAGGGGTACCTCTATGCCACCTGTACAAAGGTCCAAGGAGATAAATCGCATTTGATTTCTCGTTTTTGATAGATCTCAACTTGAGGACATCCATACCGGGACAACATAGAAAATAGATGATGGACTCCTCTTAAATGCATAAGCATATTCTCATAAGAGATTTGAGGATTATGTCCAAGCTAAAACTTCCACCATGATACATGGCTTTGGTTGGCGGCCCAATGTTCTTCTCTAACAATATGCATATTCATTCAACCCACGGCAAATCACCCTTACTTCAGACAAGACGAACATGCATAACAACTCACATGATATTCAACAAAAGTGTGACAGTTGATGGCGTCTCCAGAAACATGGTTACCGCTCAGCAAGCAACTTATAAGAAATAAGATACATAGGCAACATATTCTTTACCACAATAGTTTTTAAGCTACTTTCCCATGAGCTATGTATCGCAAAGTTAGTTTTCTTAGTACAGGTGGAGGTTAGTAAAAGACTGGGAGCGACCAACTAAGAGAGCAATGACGGTCATAATCATGCAGAGCGACAAAGCAATATTGAATCAGGCATGGTAGTTATATCGCTACTCAGAAATGAAAGATCATCAAGGCTTGACAGACTTTCTTTACAGTCTTAAATATGCGTGAGCATACGCCAAGTCAATCAAAATAAATTCTCGAAGGAAGATATTACTAAACCATACCACATCATTGGCAAACAAATCAAGTTGGTACTCCAATAACACATTGGGAATCCCCCAGCTATTTGAGACTAACCATAAGAAAATATGAACTACTAAGCACCATTATGCACGTAGCATATTTATCATGGACATATTAACCAATGCAACGGAAGCAAACTCTCTTACTAAGGTGAGCATGATAATTAAAGAGAGTTAAAGCAACCAACTAAACAAAAGCTCTTTGAAAAGATAAGCATGAATACTAAGAGCAGAGCATGATAGTAGCTATTAAAAGACAAAGAACACACACAACAAAGATAGACATGAAATTCTATGTTATGTTCTAGGTAGAAGTGGAGCGTGTTTCTCTCCCACATAAAGAATGCTGAGTTCCGACTCGTTATGAAAAACTAAAAAGAAAACTAAAAGCAAGACGCTCCAAGCATAGCACATAACACATGAAGTGATAAAAATATAGCGGAACGAAAGACGAACTGATAAAGTTGATGGACAAGGGGATGCACGGGGGCATCCCCAAGCTTAGACGCTTGATTCTCCTTGAATATTTCTTGGGGGTGCATGGGGGCATCCCCAAGCTTGAGCGCTTGACACTCCTGAATCTTTTTATCATCTTCCCTCGCACACTTGAAAACTCCATTCATACATAACTCATTGTAATCTGATTAGCGAGGTTAGTACTCTTAATAAAATAATTATACCTTGCTGGAAATAAAGATATTCTTGAAGTTCTACTGTTTCTCAAGATTGCCAAAAGGTTTTTTGCAAAGAAAAAGCAAGCTCTTGATTTGCAAAATGAAGGAAAGGCAAAACAGGACAGAATCTATGAAAAACAGAACAGCAGGTAGTAATTGATCTGTTCGGGATACTTCTGCAACTCAAATCAAAAAACTCAGAACAGACGCACGAAAGAAAATTATATAGAGAACGCTGTCGAAAAAATTCAGACCAAAAACATGATCCGGTGATTTTATACGAATTTTTCTATCCAAGGACAGAATCTGTTTCCTGGACAGCACCTCACAACTTTTGAACTTTCTAGCAATCAGAGGCTATACTTGGCACAAATATGAAAAGCAAAGATACAATGATGATGCTACAGCAGTAAAAAACATCAAGACACAACAAAAGCAAAAAAATTATTCATGTGGGCTGCCTCCCAAAAGCGCTTTCTTTTATGCCTTTAAGCTAGGCATAATGCATAGAGATCAAGTTTTATCAAGAGTAAAAGAATAGCTAGCCCGTACAACGGACTCAAAAGGTAACTTGATCTTCTTACGAGGGAAGTGTTCCATCCCTTTCTTGAGAGGAAACTGAAATTTTATATTACCCTCTTTCATGTCAATGATAGCACAAATGGTGCGTAAAAAGGGACGTCCCAAAATAATTGGACATGAAGGATCACATTCAATATCCATAATAGTAAAATCAACGGGAACATAATTATCATTAACAACGATAAGAATATCGTCGATCCTCCCCAAAGGTTTCTTTATGGAAGAATCAACGAGACGAACACCAAAAGAACAAGAATCATAAGGTTTCAATTTAAGCATATCATATAGTCTTTTGGGCATAACAGAAGTATTGGCTACAATATCACATAAAGCATAGCATGAGAAGTTGTTTATCTTAATTTTAATCATAGGATCCCAACCATCTTCTAGCTTTCTAGGTATGGAGGCTTCTACTCTAAGTTTCTCCTCCCTAGCTTTGATGAGAGCATTAGTGATATGCTCTGTGAAGGCAAGATTAAGCGTGCTAGTGTGGGGATCTTTGGCCATTCCTTGTAGAAAGGTGACAACTTCTGAAATACTACAATTATCAAAATCAATTTTATCATTAGTGGGCAGAATTTTAGTGTCATCCTCTTTGTTTGAATCGCTCTCTATTATAAGAGTTTGAACATCTTCCCAAGTTTGGGGAAGCTTAGGAGCAATTTTAAACTGAGGCTCATACTCTTTTCCTGGAAGACCATGCCATGGGCATAACCCTCCGTCAAGACTAATATAATCACAAGGTTTATTACTTTTGTAGATCCCGACAGTGGTAATTGGGGTAATGGAAGAAGGGGTGTACTCCTCCCATTTAGTGTTTTTGGTAGAACCCATAATAGCAAGCAAGCAAGATAACAATTTTTGTGATTTTCGATAAAAGGTACTAAAGCAAAAAACTGAAAGGTAAACTAACAAGACTAAAAACAAAGGTAAAAGATAGCGTGCAACTCCCCTATCCTGAAGAGTGGAGTCCCCGGCAACGGCGCCAGAAAATACTCCTTGATGGGCCTCGAACCCCTCGTTGGTTACCCCAAGTGGAAGGTGTAAGATGCAGTATGTAGAAGTGTTTTCCCTTAGCAAAGATACCAAGGATCAAATCCCCAGAGACTCCTAGGTTCAACAAGTAGGTGCCAACTGCTAACGGCGCGTATTAGCAATCAACGTGGACCTGCACACAGATACAAATAACTTTGCTCCCAACAAGTACAGAGAGGTTGTCAATCCCTCCGGCCTTGTAGTTCACAAAGGTTTAAAAGCAAATGATAGTAGTGATAGATAATGTTTTGCAATAGTAAATAAATAGCGAAAAGTAAATAGCGGATGTGATCAATGATGGTAATACGGACCGGAGTCTCATGATGTTCACTAGTGATGTCTCTCTCCCAAAAGACGATAAAACAGCTATGTGAGGTAAACAAATTACAGCTGGGCAATTGACAGGACCACGAACGCAAACCAATGCTGATTACATTGCAGAAAGGTTGAGGTTCAAAGCATGGGCGGTACGCCAAATTAAGTAGACCGAAATCCATCAATATCTAGTACTAATCATCCACCTTGAGATATCTGTCCAGAACATCTCGCTGGTATTAAGTTGCGAGTCCCACCCATAGTGTAAACTCAATGCAACAGACAACTGCATTAAAAGAACTTTGCGTAAAGTAAACAATCCTTGCACCCGCGGGCACAAGCACCGTTGTTTTCCCCCTTGTGGCAACAGCACATCCCCTAGACTCATGTTTCTGTCACTCAAGCTAGTCATCGAGGGGCATGAACCCACAATCGAGCATAACGTTCCCTCTTGGAGTCACTACGTATTACTTGGCCAAAGCAATAAATAACAACGGAGAACATGCAAGAATTACTTATGAATATAAATATAAAAGAGGTAGATAAAATATATTACTCAAGATCAATCTGAACATAATCTCACAATCCATCGGATCCCAGCAAACTCAACATAGCAACAACATAAGGATTACATAGGTGCCTCGATCATGTAGGGCAGCTCACGAGGACTAATTAGTGAAGCACAAGAACGGGAGGAGAACATCACATAGCTACTGGTCATGGACTCATGGTCCAATGGAGACTACTCACGAGTCATCCGGGAGGCGTCCATGGTGGTGGAGAAGCTCCCGGTGGTGATCCTCCCCTCCGGCAGGGTGCCGGGAAGAGTTCTCCTGGTGCTCCCGATCTTGGAAGCGGCGGCGCCGGCGGAACAGAGATGGGATCGCGAAAAGAGTTCCTGTTCTGAGGGTTTCGGAGGACGCTTTAAATATATGCCAAAGGGGAGCATCGGGGAAGCTTCGGGGGGCCCAAGCGCCCCCCCGGCGCGGCCCAGGGGGGCGCACCGCCAGGGCGCCTGGAGCCCTGGTGCCCCCCCCCCCCGGCTGCCCTTCGGACGCAGGGTATTTCCGGAACGCTGATTTTTTATATAATTTTTCTGGATTTTTCCTGGCAGTTCTCGTAACGTGAAAACCTGAAATACAAAAACAGCCGAAAACAGAAACTGGCACTGGGGTGCACTGGATTAGTAAGTTAGTCCAAATATGATCAAAAGTGTATGGAAGTGTATGAATATCATAGCAATATCACCCAAAAGTGGCATGGAGCAAGCAGAAATTATTGATACGTTTTGGACGTATCACGTTGTGACGTTTGATAGCACACAAGGTGTTCCTACGGTATTCGGGAGTTGCATAATCTCATAGTCATAGGAACATGTATAAGTCATGAAGAAAGCAATAGCAGTAAAACTAAACAATCATAGTGCTAAGCTAACGGATGGGTCTAGTCCATCACAGCATTCTCCTAATGATGTGATCCCCTTGATCAAATGACAACTCATGTCTATGGCTAGGAAACATAGCCATCTTTGATCAATGAGCTAGTCTAGTAGAGGCATACTAGGGACATACTATTTTGTCTATGTATTCACACATGGACTAAGTTTCCGGTTAATACAATTCTAGCATGAATAATAAACATTTATCATGATATAAGGAAATAAATAATAACTTTATTATTGCCTCTAGGGCATATTTCCTTCAAATGCAACATCAACTTCGTCTTCATGCATGATAAGAGCAACAACCTCGACAAGAACCACAAGCTCGGCAAGAACAACATGACAATGAGATTCGACCACGCCAAGAGCAACATGAGGTTGACAATCCTCCAAATCAAGAACGCCCTCACAATAGGCAAGCAAACAATGAAGAGCATCACTATGGCAAGCTCAAGTTCACCATGCCAAAGTTCTCCGGAAACATTGATCCCGAAGACTACCTCTCATGGGCATTGAAAGTTGACAAGATCTTTCACCTCCACAACTTTGATGAAGAAAATAAGATCGCAATGGCATCCCTTGAGTTCCAAGACTATGTTCTCATTTGGTGGGAGCAAGTCATCGAGAGAAGAGAAGCAAAAGGCGAACCGCCTATCACTACTTGGAGTCAAATGAAGGAATTCATGCGAGCACGTCTTGTGCCAACACACTCCAACCGTGACTTGTTCAAAAAGTTGCAACTCCTCAAGAAAGGAACCAAGTCTGTTGAAGAGTACAAGGGAATGGAGATTGCCATGATAAGAGCCAACATCACGGAAGATGAAGAACAAACTATGGTGAGATTCTTGAATGGACTCAACTATCCTATCGAGAAGATTATGGACTTCCAACCATACATGAATCTCCTAGAGCTTGTGCACCAAGCAACCAAAGCAGAGCGACATGTACGACTACAAGTACTCCAAGTTCACCTCCAAGAACTACGAATCCTACAACCAAGCTTCAATGACTTCGGCACCTCCTACCACTACCAAACCATCTACAAGCTTAGGTGACAAGTCAAGCTACAAGAATTCGACTACATCAAGTCATCCCCCTTCTACGAACAATTTCAAGCCAAGAGATTCATCATCTACAACTCCAACCGAGGATACGTCCAAGACGAGTTCCATCAAGTGTTTCAAATGCCAAGGACTAGACCACAAGTCATTTGAGTGCAAGACCTTTCGCACCATGATCATCAATGATGACGGATCCTATGATTCCATGAGCGATGACGAGATGGAAGCTCTTGAACACGTAGTTATGCATCGCCAAGTGAATGAAGATGAAGATAATCAAGTGTTTTGCAAAAATGACTTGAGTCCCAATCTTGTTGTCTCCAAGGTCTTGACACTTCAACATCATCAAGATGAAGATCAACAATGTCACATCTTTGATACCAAGGCCGTCATCAATGGACGTTCCGTCAAGGTTATCATCGATGGAGGAAGTTGTCGTAACTTGGCAAGTTAAGAGCTATGCGACAAGCTACAATTGGTCAAGACGAAGCACCCTCATCCCTACAAGGTCCAATGGCTTAGTGACGCCGGAACTATTCGAGTAGAGCACACCGTGCAAGTATCTTTCAAGATAGGCGCCTACGAGGACACATTGGAGTGTGATGTGGTCCCAATGTCAGTTTGCCACCTTCTCCTCGGAAGACCATGGCAATACGATCGTGGAGTCACCCACAACGGACGGACCAACCATTACAGCTTCAAGATGAAGGGCAAGGAGTTTTTGCTACGTCCTATGTCGCCAAGTCAAGTGGTCGCCGACAAGCAAATATCTACCAACCATCATGGAGAGAATGGTGAGAGAGTGAACCACCAAAAAGAGAGTGAGAGTCACAAGCCAAATTCGAGCGCCCCACGATGAGCGACAAGAAGCAACTAGTGTTATTTTCCACCAAAAGTGAGATGAGAGAAGTGTGTGAGAACCCATCAAGCGTCGTTCACCTTGTGCTTTTATGCAAAGGGGAAGCACAACCTACTAACACTTCACCACCTCCACCTTTAGTGTTGTCTCAATTGTTGCAGGACTTCAAAGATGTCTTTCCCGATGAACTACCTCCGGGACTAATTCCTCTTCACGGCATCGAGCACCGCATAAACCTCATCCCCAGAGCACCTCTTCCTAACAAGGCCCCATACCGCGTCAACCCGGAAGAGACTAAGGAGATCCAACGACAAGTCCGACAACTCATCGACAATGGACACGTCCGCGAATGCATGAGCGCTTGTGCCATTCCGGTAATCCTTGTCCCCAAGAAAGATGGTACTTACCGCATGTGTTAGGATTGCCGTCCTATTAATGCTATCACCGTTAGATACCGTCACCTAATATTGTGCTTAGATGATATGCTTTAGGAACTTAGCAGAGCCACAATCTTTTCCAAGATTGATCTCAAAAGTGGCTATTACCAAATCTGCATACAAGAGGGTGATGAGTGGAAAACTGCCTTCAAAATGAAGTTTGGGTTACATGAATGGCTTGTTATGCCTATGGGTTTATTCGAGGCACCCAACACATTTATGAGAATGATGCACTTTGTACTTCGACCATACATCGGAGTCCTTGAAGTAGTCTACGTAGATGACATCCTCGTTTTTAGCAAGTCTCTCAAATACCATGTGAATCATCTTAGCTCCGTTTTGCAAACCCTCCGCAAGGAGAAACTTTATGCAAATATGGAAAAGTGCAAATTTGGTGTAGACAAACTTGTGTTCTTAGGATTTGTTGTGTCATCCAAAGGTGTGCATGTAGACGAGACTAAAGTTGAAGCTATTAAAATTTGGACAACACCAATGAACTTGCATCATGTGCGTATTTTCTTAGGCCTAGGTAGTTTCTATAGACACTTTGTGAAGGACTTTAGCACAATTGATATGCCTCTACACGCTTTGAGTAAGGAGAACGCACCCTTTGTTTGGGGTCCTTCGCAAGACACCGCGTTCCATGAGCTTAAAACTTTGCTTACTAACGCTCCTCTACTTGCCTTACCAAACTTTGACAAACCGTTTGAGATACATTGTGATAGTAGTGGTAGCGGCATAGGAGGCGTGTTAATGCAAGAAAAGCGCCCGATTGCTTATTTTAGCGAAAAACTTTCCGGAGCGCAACTTAACTACCCCATCTATGATAAAGAGCTCTATGCATTAGTGAGAGTTTTTCGTGTTTGGGAACACTATCTTCGACCTCATGAATTCTTTCTTCACACGGACCATGAGACACTCAAGTATCTTAAGGGTCAAACTAAGTTGAACAAGCGTCATGCTAAGTGGAGTGGGTTCACAGAGTCTTTTCCCTATGTCATTAAATACATCAAAGGCAAAGAGAACGTTTTAGCGGATGCGCTTTCTCGCAAATGCATGATTGTTACCAAACTTGAGTTGAATGTTATTGGCTTTGAGCACATAAGAGCCTTGTATGAGCATGATCCCTTCTATGCAAATTCTTATGCTAAGTGTGTGACGCACACTTCTTGGGAACGATATTATATCAAGGATGGTTATCTTATGAGAGCTAACAAACTTTGCATTCCCGAGTCGTTTCTTCGTTTGCTCATTTTGCAGGAATCTCATGGAGGAGGACCTATGGGACATTTTGGACGCGACAAGACATTTGCAACGGTCTCTAAGAACTATTATTGGTCCAAGATGTTCCATGGCGTCTCATGCTTCACCAACCGGTGCTCTACATGCCGCAAAGCTAAGTCCAAAGCTCAATCCCATGGTCTTTACATGCCAATTCCTATTCCACATCAACCTTGGGAAGACATTAGTATGGACTTTGTACTTGGTTTGCCTAGGAGTCAAAAAGGCAAGGATTCTGTTTTTGTTGTTGTGGATAGATTTTCCACAACGGATCATTTCATTCCATGCAACAAGATAGACGATGCTTCACATGTTGCGAATCACTTTTGTAGGGAAATCTTGCGCCTACATGGAGTGCCCAAGATGATCGTCTCGGACGGCGACGTCAAGTTCTTAAGCTACTTTTGGAAGACTCTATGCACCAAACTTGGCATCAAGCTACTATTCTCATCGGCATACCATCCACAAACGAACGGCCAAACGGAGGTGATGAACTAAACGCTATCGACGCTTCTTCGCGTGTTGATCAAGAAGAACATCAAGGAATGGGAGCAATGCTTGCCCATCGCTGAGTATGCCTACAATCGCGCAAGACACTCAACAACAGGCAAGTCCCCCTTCGAGGTCATCTACGGCTTCAACCCATTCTCCCCATTGGACATTCTTCCTCTACCTCTCCAAGAGCGCATCAACATGGACGGAAGTGCACGAGCAAGTTATCTCTAGAAGATGCACGAAGATACAAGGGTAGCGATCGAGCGTCAAGTACACCGCCTCGCCACCAAGCTCAACGCCCACAAGACACCACGGGTGTTCCAACCGGGAGATCTCGTATGGCTTCATCTTCGCAAGGACCGCTTCCCCAATGAGCGCAAGTCCAAACTCCTACCCTGAGCCGACGGACCCTTCAAGGTGTTAGCACGCTACAACAAAAATGCTTATAAGATCGACATCCCACGCAACAAGTACAATGTGAGCGATACCTTCAACGTCAAGGATCTCTATCATTTCCATGGTGGTTAAGATTTTGATCCGAGGTCAGATCTTTCCTAAGGGAGGGGAGATGATGCGGAGCATCCCATGGTCATCCACATGGACCTATCTTCGTCGCACCAAGTGCCAAGTGGACCCATGACGCGTGCCCGTGCAAGAGCTCTCGAGACCGGGTGACATCTCTTCTTAACCAACTTCCATACGAATCATGTGAGACATGGCTACTACCTCAAACGGAATTGCTTTGCATACTCAGGTGCCAAGAAGTCCCCCTCAAAGAGGCAAATGAATATGGACAAGTCCCCAAGCCCACGGAGGAAGAGAAACATTGAGCAGAACCGGAGAAGACTCCAGGTCCCGGACATCCGGCCCCCAAGACCGGACATCCGGCCCCTAAAGCATCCACAGCAGCCGAGCCCCACAGTCGAAGCTACAGGGGCCGGACATCCAGCCAGGCCCCGGACATCCGGCCAGACGCCAAGGCCCGGACATCCGGCCCCCGGCACGGAAATCCAGTGCTCCCGCAGAAGCACACCCGTGGCTTGACCCCGTCAGCCTGGACATCCGGCGCCAAGCCTGGACATCCGACGCTTCATGACAGCCCGGACATCCGGCCGACTCCCAGACGTCTGGCCCCTGATGCCTGCATGCATTTTGTCTGGCCGAAGCCCATGTATCACCTCGCCCCTTTGGACTATAAATAGACACGTACCTCTTCCTAGTTAGGGTTAGCATTATGATAACTCATCTAAACCTAGAGCGTTGTTCATCCTTAGTGGTTCATATCCTAGAGAGACCGCGGCCTCGACTGAGAAGATCCACATGGATTCAAGACCTCCTCACGGAGAAGAATTCAAGACCTCATCACAAAGAAGACTATCGCTACTTGTATCGTCGTTAGTTGATCGTGGATCGTGTATCACTCTTTGTGTTTCCGGATCTAGCATATGTGTGACCTAAACTTGTTGATTTGAGTGTTTTCCTCTTGTCCCTCTTGTGTTTTCCCTCGTGTTCTTCGTGCTCATCCTCGGTATCCCTCCTTTTCGTGAAATATCGGCCTATTATCGGGTTGTCCCCGCATCATTTTGTGTACTTGTGTGCGATTTAATTCCATGTGCAGGAAATTGGAAGGAATTTTCGAACATATTGGTCTAACGGCTATGACACAATTAAGCACGGAGTCCCAAGGCATTTAAATTCCAAAAAAATGAAAAAAAATATCAGAAACACATGAAACCTTGGTTGATGTAATGTCATGCCACCAAGATGATGTAGTAATTTTTTTGGCATGTTTGACAAAAGTTTGGAAACACACCCCTCACAAACCAGAGCAACTCACAAGAAGGCTCGTGGTTCCGAGAGGGAACAATGCATGTTTGATGACGAATGGGAGATAGCTTCCTCTTACGGCTTTCAAATTTTTTCTACGTGTAACGTGCACTAATACAAATGTCATGTCAAATTTTGGAAAATTGCAGGGGTCATTTGACCTTTCTAAGATATTTAAGTGATTTTCTAGCCATTTATCGACCGCAATTCAAATTAGAACTAGATGTACATGCAACGACTAACCATAACAGTTTGAAAAATCATATTTGTGTACTTGTGTGCGATTTAATTCCATGTGTAGTAAATTGTAAGGAATTTTCAAACATATTGGTCTAACGGCTATGACACAATTAAGCATGGAGTGCCATGGCATTTAAATTCCAGAAAATTAAAAAATATCAGAAACACATGAAACCTTGGTTGATGTGATGTCATGCCACCAAGATGATGTGGTAAAAAAATTGCCATGTTTGATGAAAGTTTGGCCTCACAAACCAAAGCAACTCACTAGATGGCTCGTGATTCCGAGAGGGAACAATGCATGCTTGATAACGAATGGGAGATAGCTTCCTCTTATGGCCTTCAAATTTTTTCTACGTGTAACGTGCACTAATACAACTGTCATGTCAAATTTTGGAAAATTTCACGGGTCATTTGACCTTTTGATGACACTTAAGTGATTTTCTAGGCATTTATGGATCATAATTCAAATTAGAACTAGATGTACATGCAACGACTAACCATAACGGTTTGAAAAAATCATATTTGTGCACTTGTGTGCGATTTAATTCCATGCGCGGTAAATTGGAAGGAATTTTCAAACATATTGGTCCAACGGCTATGACACAATTAAGCCTGGAGTGTCATGGCATTTATATTAAAAACACAGAAACACATGAAGCCTTGGTTGATGTAATGCCATGCCACCAAGATGATGTGGTAGAAAAAATGGTACGTTTGACGAAAGTTTGGACACACACCCCTCACAAAACGGAGCAACTCACTAGAAGGCTCGTGGTTCCGAGAGGGAACAATGCATGTTTGATGACGAACGGGAGATAGCTTCCTCTTACGGCCTTCAAATTTTTTCTGCGTGTAACATGCTCTAATACAACTGACATGTCAAATTTTAGAAAATTTCAGGGGTCATGTGACCTTTTGAAGACATTTAAGTGATTTTCTAGCCATTTAATGGCTGTAATTCAAATTAGAACTACATCTACATGCAACGGCTAACCATACTGGTTTGAAAAATCATATTTGTGTATTTGTGTGCGAGGTAATTCCATGTGCAGTAAATTAGAAGGAATTTTCAAACATATTGGTCTCACGGCATGAACAGGTGCATGGAGTGTCGTGGCATTTTAATTCCAAGAAATTTAAAAATGATCAGAAAAACATGAAATCTTGCTTGATGTAATGTCATGTCACCAAGATGATGTGGTAAAAAAATTGGCCTATTTGACGAAAGTTTGGACACACATCCCTCACAAACAGGAGCAACTCACCACAAGGCTAGTGGTTGCGAGAGGGAACAATGCATGTTGGATGACGAACGGGAGATAGCTTCCCCTTACGGCCTTCAAATATTTTCTACGTTTAACGTGCACTAATACAATTGTCATGTGAAAATTTGGAAAATTTCAGGGGTCATTTGACCTTTTTAAAGACATTTAAGTGATTTTCTAGCCATTTATTGACAATAATTCAAATTTGAACTACATCTACATGCAACGGCTAACCATAACGGCTAGAAAAATCATATTTGCGTACTTGTGTGCGAGTTAATTCCATGTGCACTAAACTAGAAGGAATTTTGAAATATATTGGTCTTACGGCATGGACACATGTACATGCATGGAGTGCCATGGCATTTAATTTCCTAAAATTTAAAAATGATCAGAAAAACATGAAACCTTGCTTGATGTAATGTCATGCCACCAAGATGATGTGGTAAAAAAATTGGCATGTTTGACGAAAGTTTGGACAGTCACCCCTCACAAACCGGAGCAACTCACTAGAAGGCTAGTGGTTCCGATAGGGAACAATGCATGTTTGATGACGAACGGGAGATAGCTTCCCCTTACGGCCTTCAAATTTTTTCTACGTTTAACGTGCACTAATACAACTGTCATGTGAAAATTTGGAAAATTTCAGGGGTCATTTGACCTTTTAAAGACATTTAAGTGATTTTCTAGCCATTTAATGACCGTAATTCAAATTTGAACTACATCTACATGCAACTGCTAACCATAACGATTTGAAAAATCATATTTTTGTGTACTTGTGTGTGAGTTAAAAAATCTTCAGATGATGTAAATATCCGGTGTTCAAAAAATTAAAATGTATAGAGCTGGCAAGACAACCGACCCCCACATGATTGGCACTCTATTTCGCGCCTCGAGATTTGGAAGGTGAATAGCGGGGGTTATTAATCAGACACGGTTCTGTATTGGAAACTGTCAGCTATTATGTTCACACACGAACTCTAATGTGGGAATCGTGTGTAATTCAAACTACAGTACTCGTAAATTTCGGTGACCGGTGTGTGTACTATTCTCGTCGATCTAGATTCCGACCGCCAATAAATACTACCTTGCTCATGTCGTCCCGCTTGCATTCTCATCTACATCCTCCCCTCGCTCGCCCTCTCTCTCTCAAAGCTCTACCATGGCGCCGTCGATCTGGCCATGCCCCGACGAGGAGTCGCCGCCCCCCGAGGATGCTCAGTCGAAGAGCAGCGACGAGGAGGACCCCTACACGCCACCAAACGAGGTTGCGCCAGACCCCCCAACTTTGGATTAGTTTTGGGGCCAGTGCAATCTTTGTCTATGGAAGTCACTGTCGCCGCCAGAGAAAGTGATGCGGAGCATCCCAAGGTCATCCCCATGGACCTATCATCGTCTCACCAAGTGCCAAGTGGACCCATGACACGTGCTCATGCAAGAGCTCTCAAAGCCGGGTGACTTCACTCCTCTCTCAACTCCCTCTCGATTCACATGAGACATGGCTACTGCCCTCATCGGAAACTCTATGCATATTCAGGTACCTCGAGGACGACCATGGAGAAACTAAGGAGCAAGAGGGATCGGAGATGGAAGACGAGCACGAAGACGGAGCAGAAATCAGCCAAGTCCTAGACTGGCTGGACGATCCGGACGAGACCCCGGATGATCCGGACAAAGCCCGAATGATCAGGATCTCGGCCCAGACGAACCGGATAATGTGCCCGTGGACACCCGAAGCTTCTTCACTGAAGCCGGATCATCCGGCCATGCCCGGACATCCGGACCAGGTCCCGGACATCCGGACCAGGTCCCGGACATCCAGACCTCCCGCTGCAGAAAAGACCCGGCCGGATCATCTGGACGCCGCCCCGGATCATCCGGACCCCCGAAGCCCGGATCATCCGGACCGTGCGTGCGTGCATCACTTTGGGCCGAGGCCCATGTACCCCTTCGCCCCTCCTAGCCTATATATAGTACTCCACCTACACTTTCTAGGGTTAGCATTGTGATAGCTCATCTAAACCTAGAGCGTTGCTCATCCTTAGTGGTTCATCTCCTCGAGAGACCGTTGCCTCCACGGAGAAGATCCACATGGATTCAAGACCTCCTCACGAGAAGATCCACACGGATTCAAGACCTCCTCACGGAGAATACTGTCGCTACTTGTATCACCTTAGTTGATTGTGGATCGTGTATCACTCTTTGTGCTCCCGGATCTAGCATATGTGTGACCTAAACTTGTTGATTTGAGTGTTCTCCTCTTGTTACCCTTGTGTTTTCCCTCGTGTTCATCCTCGGGATCCCTCCTTTTCGTGAAAGATCGGTCTATCAACGGGTTGTCCCGCATCATATGGTATCATGAGCCTTGGTTGATCATGAATTTGGAGCCCTACACCTTGTTTTCTAGCTAGTTTTTGTTGTTTTTTGTCCAATTTCGAAAATTCCCACAAAAATAACCATACCTATTTGTTTGTGATTTGTCTGTTTTGATGAGATTTTGTTGATTTTGATCCGTGGATAAGCCGTGTAGAAAGTGGATCTACATCTCCCCCCACCTCCTCCACCCTCCAATCCGCCCAAAATCCGTGAAAATTTCGTTTTCCACCAATTTTTCTTCTCTTCCCCGAGTTCATCCCGAGCAAGTTGACCCACCCGGATCGTCCGGATAACCACCCGGATCATCCGGCTACCACCTGGATCATCCGGTCCACCACCCAGATCATCCGTACTACCCTGACAAAACTGCATTTCTGCGGTTTTTCTCTGCCGCCGCTTCTGCCACCGCAACCATGAAAGTGCAACTAATCCCCGGGTGGTTTTGGTAATTAACAACAACATATATATCATTGAACTAATATTCTCTTGAGAATCATTTCAGAAAAGTTCGATGATATGGGTATGGAAATGTCTGAAGAAGTGGACCCCTCAAAATGCTAAGACAAGCATTGGCAAAAGCTCAAGACTCCTTTTTTGTTTAGTGATCAAAGATCACATTGAGTCCATAGGAAAGCCAATACTATTAAAAGGGGATGAGGTTGTGTTAATGTTCTTGTTGCTCAAGTGCTTGGTGATCTAACTCCCTCAACTATCAGCACTACTCACTACTTAACACACACCCATAAGTAATCTCGGTCACACCGATTTCTCCAACTCAGTCCCACCGAGATGAACCACTTCAGTTGTTTCTCCAAACCCTAGCTTCTCGGTCAAACCGATTCTGAGTTTCGGTCTCACCGAAAAAAGGGCTGCCAACCTTCTGTGATCAGTTGACATCAATTCGGAATATCCGAGTTTATACTTTCGGTCTCACCGAAATGGCAAACCCTAACCTTTGACTCACTTCGGTCTCACCGAGATGGTATTTTCGGTCCCACCGAAAATCCCAACGTTCACTATATTTGAACTTTCGGTCTGACCGAGTTTTAACTTCGGTCTCACCGAGATTGGTCAAATGTGTGTGTAACGGTTGGATTTTGTGTGGAGGCTATATATACCCCTCCACCCCCTCCTCATTCGTGAGGAGAGCCATCAGAAAGTACCACCACTTCTATCATACACTTTCTGAGAAGTGAACCACCTACCCTTGTGTTGAGATCAAGCCATTCCATTCCTACCATATGAAACTTGATCTCTAGCCTTCCCAAGTTGCTTTCCACTCAAATCCTTCTTCCACCACAGCCATATCAGTGAGGAGAGTTGAGTGTTGGGGAGTTTATCACTTGAAGCACAAGAGCAAGGAGTTCATCATCATCAACACCGTCTATTACCTTTTGGGGGGTGGTGCCTCCTAGATTGGTTAGGTGTCGCTTGGGAGCCTCCGTCTTGATGATGTGGAGTTGAACCAAGATGTTTGTAAGGGCAAGGAGATCGCCTACTTCGTGAAGATCTACCCCGAGTAAGGCTAGTCCTCCGTGGGCGTAGGCCGTGATGGAATAGACAAGGTTGCTTCTTCGTGGACCCTTCGTGGGTGGAGCCCTCCGTGGACTCGCGCAGCCGTTACCCTCCGTGGGTTGAAGTCTCCATCAACGTGGATGTACGATAGCATCACCTATCGGAACCACGACAAAAATCTCCGTGTCACCAAACTGCGTTTGATCTTCTCCACCTCTCTTTTACATGTGCAATTTACTTTCCGCTGCATAAACTCTAGAATTACATGTGTAGGGTGTTACTTGAACTGATCTTGTTTGTGAAACTGCCAAAAACATTGCATGACCTAAAGGCAGATTTTTTATATTGTCAAGTAGTCTAATCACCCCCCCTCTAGACCTACTTCGATCCTACAAGTGGTATCAGAGCTTTGGTCTCCATTGCCTTGGTTTCCATTGCATTGGACTCCATAAGCTTGGTTTCACAACCTAGGAGAGTATGGCGTCTAGTGAGGGTAATTATCGTAGAGGTCCTTACTTTGATGGTACAAATTTTGCTAGTTGGAAGCATAAAATGAAAATGCATATTCTTGGTCATAACCCAGCCGCATGGGGCATTATTTGTGTTGGCATGCAAGGTGACTTCTTTGAAGAAGGAAAAGTTCCGGATCGCGAAGCTACACCCGAAGAACTGAAGATGTTGCAAAACAATGCTCAAGCTTGTGACATTCTCTTCAATGCTTTGTGTCCCGAAGAGTTCAACAAAATCAGCCGTCTTGAGAATGCTAAGGAGATTTGGGATACTTTGGTTGAAATGCACGAAGGTACTGAATCTGTGAAGGAATCAAAGCTAGATATTCTTCAAGGTCAACTTGACAAGTTCAAGATGAAGGATGGTGAAGGAGTCGCTGAAATGTACTCTAGGCTTGCTCTCATCACAAATGAGATTGCCGGCTTAGGAAGCGAAGAAATGACCGACCGATTCATCATTAAGAAGATTCTCAGAGCTTTGGATGGAAAGTATGACACCATGTGCACTTTGATCCAAATGATGCCAAACTACAAGACTCTCAAGCCAACTGAAGTCATTGGAAGAATTGTTGCTCATGAGATGACACTTAAGGATAAGGAAGAGCTTCACAACAAGTCAAGTGGTGCTTACAAAGCTACAAGTGATGCTCCTACTACCTCAAGTGACAAGCTAATTTCCAATGAAGAGATAAGCCTAATGGTCAAGAACTTCAACAAGTTCTACAAGAATAGAGGCAAAGAAAGAAGCTCAAAGTCTAGATCATATGATGAAAAGAGATCTTCTAGTCGTGATCGAAACTGCTACAATTGTGGAAGACCCGGACACTTCTCAAATGAGTGTACGGCTCCCCACAAGAGAAGAGAAGAATCTCCAAGAAGAAGAGCAAGAGATGAGTCACCTCGGAGAGAGAGAAGGAGCAGAGATGATCGTTATGAACGAAGACCTTCTCGGAGAAGCAAGGATTCGGAGAGGAAAGACAAGTCATCAAGGAGCTACACAAGAAGAAGACATCAAGCTCATGTTGGTGAATGGGTCTCCGGCTCCGACTCCGGTCTATCACTCCGACTCCGACTATAGTCAAGATGAAGGTGTTGCCGGACTTGCACTAGTATCCTCCAACTCCAACTCCTACGACTTATTTGATTCACCAAATGAGGGAATTGGAAGATGCTTCATGGCTAAAGGTCCCAAGGTAACACACCCTGAATTCATTGACTTTGATAGTGATGAGGATGACTTGCTTGGTGAAGATGAGCTCTTGCATGATAAATCTAGTGAGCTTAGTAATGATGAAAATGCTAGTAGTCTTTATAGTCGAGAAGAGTCGAATGACAATGCTATGAAGGAGATTGAGCGTCTAACTAAAGAACTAAACACTCTTAAGTTAGCTCATGAAACAACTCAAGAAGATCATAGAGATCTCCTAAGATCTCATGAGAAGCTACGCTTCGAGAAGCTCACTCTAGAGCAAGAACATGAGTTTCTAAAAGCGATCAATGACGATCTTCGAAAGAAGAGTTCTTCATATCTTGCCAAACGACTTCTCTTGTCTAATTTCTTGCCACCTATTAAGACTAAGCATGACAAGCATAAGAAAAATTCTTCCTCTAGTAGTAACAATAACAATGTTAAATCTAATGTTGTTACTTCTAGTAGTTCTCTTGATTCCACTAACAATGTTTCAAGCCAAGTTACACTTGAGCAAGAAAATAGCTTATTGAAGGAAATCATAGAGAAAGGTGTCTACAAGAGTCTTGCCGGAAGCAAGAACTTTGAGGAGATTGTTCGCAAACAAGGAAGACACCGGAAGAATCAAGGGATTGGTTTTGAGCGAAAGTTCAACGCCAAAGGTGTTGAGTGGGAAGAAGGTCAATACCCTACTCCACAGTTTGTCTCACAAAAGGAGAAGTATGATCCTACTTCTTCCAATGTGGAACAAGCTCAAGATGACCTTCCACCACAAGACCACAAGCTAAAGGCCAAGGACATGCTTCAAGAAGAGATTGATGCATTCATTGAAGCACCTCAAGCCATGGTCAAGTGGGTTCCCAAGGACACATCAAGTTCTACTTCGTCAAGCTCAACTACAACACCAAGGATTCCCATCAAGATGATGTGGATCCCAAAGAAGAAGAACTAGTAGGTTCTTGAGGGTGACTCCGCCAACAAACTTCACTCATATTCATTTTGGCAAGAACTTGTGCAATCAACTTCCACATCATGCACTTGTTCATGGAGTCACAAACCCTCTTGTTGGTAAGTCAAGGGACAAGGTAATCATTGCTTTCATGGACATCATCTTTTGTGTACTTCACTCTATGTCCATGGATATTCTTGTTTGTTCCTTGTGGGACTAACCCATGTAGGTATTGAAAGTGCCCTAATCCAAAGGATTGCTCCTAACTCTTGATGGTCTACATCAACATTGAGCATCCACATCTTCAACATCTACATGAAGTCTTCTACGACAACCCAAGGTTAGTTTGACCCTTTAAAAGGGGTTCTCACATCTAGGGGGAGCTTTGCTCTAAAAATTGAGCTAAAAGCATTTCCAAATGATGTGAACACATAAATGCTTTATGTAAAAGTGGTAACCCCACTTGTGCTTAAACGATGAGTATGACCTATGATCAAATGTTCTCATTTGACTCCTAAGTCAATATACTCATATATAGATGACCTAGTCATCGACAAATTGTGTGCTAGTAGCTAGAGTTTTGGTTGTGCATGTTTGACACATATTTCAGTTGCTATCTTATTGTGTGAGCATGTTGGATGCATGATTTTATCCATTCAAGGACATCCATTTGTTGTTTTGATTGTTTTGGTTTCTTTTTCTGGCCAAATGGATGGACAAGAATGCCTAAGCACTTTCCCTAGCTATCTATGCTATCTTGTCTCAAAATTCTATTCATGCTTATATCACAACTTTGAACAAGTCTTTTTCGGACAGTCCGAGTGAGGAGCACTCGGAACCACCGATTCGTCTAAGGCTGACTTCCAAAACCTTCTAAGTCTATTTCGGTCTGACCGGCTTCTCAATCTCGGTCCAACCGAAACACTTAGATTGATCTAGGTTTCATCTCGGTGAAACCGAGTTCAAAATCTCGGTCTGACCGATATGTGTAACTGCACAGCAGAAATACATCTCGGTGACACCGAGTTTTTCAACTCGGTCCCACCGACAGTACGGGGTTATATATACTGAGGGCTGCGCGCGATCTATTCCTTTCAAACCATTCGCCCTCCAAGACCCCTGCTGCCGCCGCCCTGATCTAAGGATCGTCGCCTTCGTCGCCTGTGTGCCCTTGCCGCAGGTCTCCGCCGTCGTCAACGGTAATCTTCTCCTCCGTTGCCGCCGTAGAGGGACACCACCAAGTTAGGGTGTGTCCCGATCCCTATTCATGCTCCACTTCTGATTCTTGCATGATAGGACTGCCCTGATTCAATCCACGTTTGATATGTTCCCAATACATTGTTCAGATCATTTAGTTTCGAGGAAAATTCTTAGGTTTAGGTTTCCACGGAATGCATCTCGGTGAAGCCGATTCCTGAAACTCGGACTGACCGATTTGGTCTCTGACCATTGCACTACATAGCTCGGTCTGACCGAGTTGTGAAAATCGGAATGTCCGAATTGAAGTTTCTGTGAAACCCTAAGTTTTCGGTAGGACCGAAACCCATTTCGGTCTGACCGAAAGTGGTGTGTAGGTTCTGTTGAACACTTCGGTTACACCGAAACTTGAAATCGGTTTGACCGAAATACATTCTGTGAAAACTCAAAACTAAGTTTTTAACTCATTTTTTTGCAAAAACTTCTGCAGTTGTGATAACTCTTCTACTCTGCCTATACCTTATCTATTCACAGGTTTTTTCAGCCATGTCAGATGTCAGTGACAGCCAGAACAGGTCTGAGTCACCGTTTGCTGAGATTCCAGAGGCAGGTACAAGTCCTGAGGCTAGCAGCTCTAGTGATGATGGTGAGAGGAGCACCCCTAGTGGTCTACCTCCTGCTGCTACGAGAACCAGGAAGAAGAGAACTTCTGATTCTGAGGATTCCGACTTTGTTGCTGAGGAAGTTACCTCCAAGCCAAAGAGGCAAGTGGTTGCCAAAGAGCTCCAAGGGCAGCAGCCAAAGAAAGGCACGAGCAAAGTGAAGCAGTCTGAAGTTGCCAAGAAGCTCAACTTGGAAGAGCCTGCTCCAAGTAAGGTGAAGAAGACTTCCAAGAGGAAGAGAGTTGTTTATGCTGAACCTCAAGTTGATGCTGCTGAAGAAGAAGAAGAAGATGCACCCCAGCCTTCTCCTCAGAAAGCTAAGTTCATGGGTGATGCTATTCGGGCTCAAGCCTCCTCCAAGCCCAAGAAGCCTGCTCCAGCTAAGGCAGCTCCAGCCAAGCCCAAGAGGACAACCAGAAGCATTCCAGCTTCTGAGAAGAACAAAGGTGAGATGCCACCTTCTGAGTCAGATGAAGAGCATGTGTTGCTCAAGCTCCGTCCCAAGTTGCCACTCCACAATGATGCTCAACCTCAAGCTGAGGATATGAAGGCAAGAAAGGACAAAGGTCTCAGGCTATGGAGACAGTCTGATCCATATGTCGTAAGAAGAAGGACTGCTGTGGACCCCAGATTCCACACCAGAGAGCAGCAGGATTTCTATGAGACCGTGCTAATGGATAAGAAGCCCATTGTTGCTGACACCAGGTATGTTGACTGGAAGTACATTGACAGCAGAGAGCATCGGGACTTCTTTCCCCATGTGCATGAGAGCTTTACTGCATGTGGAGTTGCTGATTTTGTGGGTCAAGAACTAACAGCCTGGAATGACGAGATGATCATGCAGTTCTATGCCACAGCCCATTTCTACCCCGATGGCAAGATCACCTGGATGACTGAAGGTCAACGGTTTTCTTCAACTGTTGCAGAATGGGCAGAAATTCTGAATGCTCCAGTGCAGAGAGAGGACGACATTGATGTCTATGGGATTCCTAAGAAGAGTCATGATTCTATGAAGAATATGTACAAGGAGATCCCAGCTGCTGATTTGGAAGGATGGAAGCTCGGCTCAGTGTATTATCTCCAGGCAGGTCTGACCACCACCAACACTATTTTGAGGCATACTTTGATGCCTAAGTCAGGTGACCACCGGATGATACGAGGCTATTCTATCAACATGCTGCACATTCTCGATGAGAAGGCACCTTTTAAGGTGATGGACTTGATGGTTGAGACCATTAAGAGGACTGCAGCTGACCAGAAGAGGTCATGTGGGTTTGCTCCGCAGATACAGATGCTCATCAACGCCAAGTTTGGCACGGGCAAATTCATGTTGGATAGGAAGCACTTGCCACTGCAGCCAGAGCATGAGGACAACGTAGTTGTGATGGATGAAGAGGATCCCACCTCAGTTGAAGGGCAAGCCAAGATCGAAGCTGCAAAGAAAGCCAAAGCTGACAGAGAGGCAGCAGCAGCAGCAGCTAAGCCAAAGAGCTTTGGAGAGCAAATCCTTGAAGCAACCCAGAGAATTGAACAACGCCTGGCCAGCATTGAGCAATCTCAGGAGAGCCTTGAGAGGATTGTCGAGGACAAGATCCACGCTCTAGACGTGAAGCTGACTGAGATTCAGGTGTCTGTCAACAAGCTTGAGGCAGACATGGAGGAGACTAGGCAGGAGAGAGCAGAGCTTATGCAGGATGATATAGTCCAGGACTCTCATCGCCAGAATGCTCCGGTTCCCAGAGGATCCAGGTCTGAAGCTATCCCAGTTACTTCAGCTCCAGCCACAGCTCCAGCTCCAGCATCCACTCCTCCAGCGCAGACATCAGCAGAAGTCTTCGCCGACGCAGCTATCTCTACACCGACATCGACCCAGACGGGAGCAGCCAGCCGAGCCCGCAGTGACGCTTAGCTCTATACCTTTTCGATCTTTTTGGTAACTTGTTGCCAAAGGGGGAGAAATTGCTATAGATCATAGGGCTTCGAGAGAGAGAGTGCTCTTTCGTCTTTTCGTTCTTTTGCCGGTTTTCCCTGTGATACATTGGTTTCTTTTGGTTCCAGATACTTTATGTGTGCTTGCTACTACGTTTGATGCTACCTTAATGAGTGCTTAGTCATACTATGCCTTAATGAGTGCTTATTGCTTATTATATGCTATTTCTTATTGTATGGCTATTTACTCTTGTCTTGGTGATTGAGTGCATGTTATTCATTCTTATCATTTTGTGCGCTCCACCAAGATGTATGTGACATGGAAGAGTAACCCATTATCCTAATCGATTGTGCATTTGCATTCAAACGCAAATTTTAAAATAATGCACAAATTTAGGGGGAGCTCTTGTTTATCACATACTTCTCAAAGCGACGATATTATTCTTTGATTATATCTCTTATCGAAGCTTTGATCTATATGTTGTCATCAATTACCAAAAAGGGGGAGATTGAAAGTGCAACTAATCCCCGGGTGGTTTTGGTAATTAACAACAACATATATATCATTGAACTAATATTCTCTTGAGAATCATTTCAGAAAAGTTCGATGATATGGGTATGGAAATGTCTGAAGAAGTGGACCCCTCAAAATGCTAAGACAAGCATTGGCAAAAGCTCAAGACTCCTTTTTTGTTTAGTGATCAAAGATCACATTGAGTCCATAGGAAAGCCAATACTATTAAAAGGGGATGAGGTTGTGTTAATGTTCTTGTTGCTCAAGTGCTTGGTGATCTAACTCCCTCAACTATCAGCACTAGTCACTACTTAACACACACCCATAAGTAATCTCGGTCACACCGATTTCTCCAACTCAGTCCCACCGAGATGAACCACTTCAGTTGTTTCTCCAAACCCTAGCTTCTCGGTCAAACCGATTCTGAGTTTCGGTCTCACCGAAAAAAGGGCTGCCAACCTTCTGTGATCAGTTGACATCAATTCGGAATATCCGAGTTTATACTTTCGGTCTCACCGAAATGGCAAACCCTAACCTTTGACTCACTTCGGTCTCACCGAGATGGTATTTTCGGTCCCACCGAAAATCCCAACGTTCACTATATTTGAACTTTCGGTCTGACCGAGTTTTAACTTCGGTCTCACCGAGATTGGTCAAATGTGTGTGTAACGGTTGGATTTTGTGTGGAGGCTATATATACCCCTCCACCCCCTCCTCATTCGTGAGGAGAGCCATCAGAAAGTACCACCACTTCTATCATACACTTTCTGAGAAGTGAACCACCTACCCTTGTGTTGAGATCAAGCCATTCCATTCCTACCATATGAAACTTGATCTCTAGCCTTCCCAAGTTGCTTTCCACTCAAATCCTTCTTCCACCACAGCCATATCAGTGAGGAGAGTTGAGTGTTGGGGAGTTTATCAC
>LR738712.1:322813300-322917747 GCA_902687465.1 Secale cereale
CGTGCCTCGCTCAGGAGGTGCAAAATCAAATGCTGCATTGGATTAAAGAAGCCAGGTGGAAAGATCTTCTCCAACTTGCAGATCAACTCCGGCGCTAACTCTTCCATTTCTTCTAGCAAGCCAGGCGATAATTCTTTCGCGCATAGAACACGGAAGAAATAGCTCAGCTCTGCCAGTACTAGCCATTCATCCTCTGGGATAAAGCCACACAACATCATCGGCATTACCCGCTCAAGCCATATGTGCCAATCATGACTCTTGAGACCAAATATTTTCAATTTTTCGAGGCTCGCACCCCTCTTTAGATTCGATGCATACCCATCGGGGAACATCTACTCATTTTTCACCCACAGGAGTATTTCCCTCATAACCAGCCTTCCAAGATTGAACCATGCCTTTGGCTTCGCCCAGTTCTTCTTTCCTTTTGGTTGTTTCATGTTTTGTAGCGGTCTATCACATAGAGCCTCCTCATCGACTCTGGCCTTAGGATTATCCTTCGTTTTCCCCTCTATGCCGAACAATGTACCAAAGAGGGCCTCGTCGACATTCTTTTCAGTGTGCATCACGTCGATGTTGTGTGGGCAAAGGAGGTCTTTGAAGTATGGCAGCTCCCACAAGCATATCTTATGGGTCCAGGCGTGTTCCGTATTATACCCCTTGAAATACCCTGGACGCTCTGGATCCGGCTTGAGAGCGTTTAACTGATCCAGGGTCTGTTCGCCTGTCAACGCAGGTGGTGCAGAGTTTTTGACATTCTACCTTTGATGAAGTTCTTCTTGTCTTTCCTGAACTTATGGTGAGGATCCAGGAACTGTTTATGCATGTCGAAGCAAGAAAACTTGCGACCCGCCTGCAGCCGACGAAACTCAAGAGCTGCCTTGCATGTGGGGCACGGGAACCTTCCATGCACACACCAACCAACGAATAGCGCATACGCCGGCAAGTCATGCATCGAGTACATGTACCACACACGCATTAGGAAGTTTTTTTAGTGGCGTCGTATGTCTTGATCCCATTATCCCAAGCTTCTTGCAGTTCATCCTTAAGCGGCTGCATGTACACATTCATATTCTTCCCCGGATAGTTGGGGCCCGGAATTATCAACGTCAGGAAAATATTCTTTCTTTGCATAATCTGTCCGGGGGGAGATTGAGTGGAATGACAAATACAGGCCAACAACTGTATTGGGCTGCCATCATACCAAACACATTGAACCCATCCATGTTGATGGATACTCGAGGATTCCTTGGATCTGCCGCTTTTTCATCATGCAATGCATCGAAGTGTTTCCATGCAGCACCATCCGATGTGTGTACCATCATCAGATTCCCATCCGCATCCCGTTCGATTCTTTTGCCCAATTTGTGCCATGTCATCTGTCTGGCCGTCTCTTCGACCATGAATAGATGTTGAAGTCTTGGTATGATTGGCATATACCGAAGAACGTTAATGGGGATTTTGGTCTGACTCTTCTCACCCATACCGTTGTCTACCTCAACATACCTGGAAGACTTGCAAATGGGACAATAGTTCAAGTCCGCATACTGGAGCCTAAATAAGGCACATCCATTCTCACTGGCATCTATCTTCTCATAGGGCATCTTAAGTACACGGAGGATTTTGTCCGACTGGTACAGGTTTGCAGGCATTATATGGCCTTTGGGTAGAAAGCATCCAAATAGTGTCACAATCGTGTCATAGCATTCTCTGCCCAAGTTGAATTGATCCTTCAGAGCCATTACTTGTGCGATGGCATCCAACTGACAAAGCTCGGTGTGCTCGTAGAGAGGACGCTTCGAAGACTCCAACATATCATTGAAGGCCTTTGCAGATTCCTCCATCTCATCGTCCGAATCCTGAGCATCATCAAAGTCTTGCACCATGTCTTCCATCCTGGTACCATGCTCGTCCGTGCGACGACGGCCCTCCTCAGCTCTGGAACGTTGGGCAGACTCACCATGAAATGTCCACATCGTATAACCAGGCGTAAAACCCCACTTCTGCAGGTGTTTGATCATTTCAAACTCTGACATCTTACGATAGTTGTCGCACACGACACAGGGGCACCAGGTTGTTTCCTGTCCATTTGCAAATGCGGCTCTGATAAACCCCTTGGTTTTTGTCATCCATTTAGGGGTCATGTCTTTCTGACTAGGGTGACCGGTGTACATCCACGCACAATAACTCATTTCGCCTAGCTACTGGACACACAAGAAATACATACATAATTCAGCAAACCATGTTCATCAGTTAATAGAGTTTCTCAGTTTTATTACGTCCATGCAACCTAGACGCTAATAGGTAAAGATAGGTCCTAATCCCACCCGAGTATGTGTAGATTGGGTTCGTTTTCCCATGCTCTGCTCCGGATCCGACACAAAATTTTGGCAGCACCTCCCCGCTGTTCTCCTGATATACGTCTCGGCAATAAGCAGAGAAGATGTGTACCCGGAGAACAACAAAGAGGCACTAACGAAATTCTGCATCGGATCCGGAGCAGAGCATATGGGAAAATGAACCCAATCTACACATACTCGGGCTGTCCATGGATAACGTTGGACAATTCGAAAGAATTACGGTTATAAATATGCAAATGAATGCATATTTATAGATGTAACCCTTTCGAATGGGAGACGCATAGTGGTCACGCATACTGATGATTGAATACACCTATAGCTAGCAAGTTTCATCGGCACGAAGACCGAAACAGAGCAAATGAAGGGGGAGAGGAGGAGATGTCATTTGTGCTCACCCACAAACGCAGGGGCGGAGCTCGTCGAACGCACGGGGAGGTCGTTGAACACCAGACCCTCACAGCAATGAAATAACTGCACATTTAAATCCGCCCGATCAACGCAAATATATATGATGTTTTTCATAACATAATTGGAAAATATATGACCTAACTCATAATTCACAAATATATGACCCCGTCGGCCTCTGGAAGGCCGAAGAGCACCTTTTCGGTCAACAGGAGGCCGAAGAGGTGTCGGGTGTCGGGGGTGTCGTGTCTGTGTGTCGTGGTGTCGTGGTATCAGGGTGTCGGGGTGTCGTGTCACGGTGTCGTGTCGGGGTGTCATCCCTCGAGCACTCAACCCTTCGACCCTTGACCCCTCGGTGAAAAATATAGTTGAAAGACTGAATCAATTACCTTCTCTAATTAGTGTATGCCTCTGTCATGTTTATACTTGCAGATAAGAGAACTTGCTAACTTTCTTTCACGCTTCGTTTGGATGTCCGTATTGAAGACCTCCGTATTGAATTGAACTGAAATCCAATTCAATGAGGAAACTCAAATGGCATGAATACGAATTCGTCTGTTTGGCTGTGGTACTGTTGCGCAACTCTGTACTTAAGCCATGCATGGTCATGTATCGCTCAAACATATGTTACTTCTCCAAAAAAATATCTCTCGTTATATATATCGTTGTATAGTTAGTCAATGTTTTAGCATTGCATTTTACAAATTTGGATCCAAAAAAGTTACAACATTATCTCCTCACCATATACAACATGTAAACTGATTGCCTTACATTTTTAGGTTAATTATAGTTCCATATATATGTTTTATCAAGTGAGCTTTCTCCATGCTAATAAATTTACGTTAAACATAGAGGTTGTGCAGGACATCATGTATATGTGAATTTTTCCTTTTCCCTTTTGAGGGCAGAAGAAGGGATCTTAATTCAGAAACCATAGCAGTATAAGTACATTCATTCTTCCTATTTAATCCTAAACCAATGCAGCCTACAAAGTTCCGCAACAACGCGCGGGGCATTTTCTAGTTTCAACAATTCATGTGATCACTTGAGAACCATACCGAGAGTAAGGCAGGTTCTAAACAGTGTTTTTGTGGGCAAATCGCAGGTTCAGGCATGCGGGTCGTTGGTCACCGAGGAGCAGCCACACTTTTAAGGAAACTTAGCTTTCTTGGATCATTTCATTCTTGTTATTGTGCTGTTGCTGCTGCTGTTTTTTCTCCCTTCCTTTTGTAGAGAAGAGAAGAAAGATGAATGCAATCTAGTTTGTGTCTGCTGCTGCTGCTAGTTCAGATTGATGGCAAGCGCAGGCTCAGCTGCCTGACCATAATGTTTTGTTTGTATCTAGACACCCGAAGAAGGTTTCATAGGCAAAAGAAAGAAAAAGAAAAAGCTAGAGGCCAACAAAACAAAACAACACAAACATGATAGTGATAGTTTCTTCCGAGGAACAAAATTTGTGCAAAGGAGAAGGAGCTAGATATTGATTGATGAAGCCAAGTTTGTTCCAAATCAGAAGAAATGCTGCTCATCATCAACTCTTCTGATGGTGATATGCTGGAAATTACTAGCATCGATGCTGAAAATTATTTAATGGCTGATGCGCCATGGACTCTTTCGTTGGACATTTTGGCACAATTCTTCAGGTGCTCTCTGTCAGCAATTCATGTAAACTAATTATCTACATAGAAGGCTTAAGGAGGTTAGCATTTTGGCACAATTCTTCAGGTGCTTTCTGTCAGCAATTCATGCTTCTTTTCTTTGCGAGCTAGCGAGCAACGACAGAGTTAGCACATTAGTGTATGGCTAATCATTAGCAAAGCAGTAAGATTAGCAAACAACTAAAATCCCTACAACATACTACAACCTACTGAATCAAGTAATCTACAACTACAAGCTGCCAGCCTACTGAATCAACTACAGGCGGGTTGGGAGTTGACAGGTCAGCGAGCTGAAGTCAGCCGGCGAAGGTGACCACTCCGGGCGGCGAGCCACTCCAGCCGGCGGCGGCAGCGAGGCGAGCCCAAGCGCCGGAAGCAGGTCGCTTGTGCGCCTCTCCCCTGTCGTGCGTGTGTGAAGCGAATAGAGTGAACGGTGAACAACACGTATAGTGACTGGCATGGGAATGGGGAAGAGAGGGAGAGGACCTTCGAGAAGGGTACCTGCGCAGCCGCCGAGCTCCCGTGGTGGTCGCCGCCGAGCTCCCTTGGTGGTCGCCGCCGAGCTCCCGTGGTGGTCGGCGCCGAGCGTCGTGGTGGCTGCTAGGGAAAGGGGGGGCCTCCACGGGCGGCGGGGTGGTGGGGTGGTGGGACGGTGGCGGGGTGGTGTGGTGGTGGGGCGGCGGGGTGGTGGTGCGGCGGATGGTGAGATGTGCGTGGGAGAGGAGGGGAGAGAGGGAGAGGAGGGAAGGGATAACCCCACTGTTTTTTTTGGAAAAAATAACCCCATCTCTTTGCCATCTGCCAGCAGATGGCAAAGAATCTTTGCCGTCTGCTGGCAGATGGCAAAGAGGTGGGGCTGGTACGCCGTTAAACTCTCCACGGACACAGGATTTTCCAACCTCTTTGCCATCTGCTGGCAGATGGCAAAGAATTGGCTGATGGCAACCATGTTCTTTGCCGTCTGTCAGTTCTTTGCCATCTGTTTTTTATAAGTAGATGGCAAAGACCTTCTTTGCCATCAACGGGCAAATGGCAAAGAGCTGGCTGATGGCAAATCCCAGATTCCAGTAGTGGTCATTGCATTTTTTCTTAGTGGGACGTGCACAAGTTTGTATGCCTATTGTGCAATCAGGCTAGCGTCTCTCTAGTGTTGTGCGACAAGAGAATATCCCGCTCACCCTTAGTTTGCACGACCCCATTTATCTATTTGAGTGTGTGTTTCTGTGTCCCTACATAGCTATTCGTCTTCTTGTGATATTTGCTCATTTGCGAATCATTTTCAACATCATTGAGTCTTACACACAATTTGCAAAAAAAAAAATTGTGCCTCTATCCTCACCGAGCTCCTCCAAAAGCTTTACTTGTGTAGGTGTGAGAATCGACAAGACTTGTTACCAATTGTGCTATTTTCGGGTTATACTATTGAGTGATCATTGATCCATCTTCAACTTTGGTCAAGGTACATTTGGTATAGTTCTTCCTTTCTCCAACTCACACATTCTTGTTTGCAATGATGGATAGGACAAGTACATTTACGAACCCACTATTCGATGATCCTCAAGAATCGAACAACTACGTCACCAAACTACATATATTTGGTGTCCAACGAGCTCTACATCAAGAGAATGAAGCTATGCAAGAGCGCATCGAGCAAGTTGCCGCCGATGCAAGACAATTTGAAGCATGCACATGAGAGCAATTCGATATCATCAACACCAACATGTCTACTCAATTCGACGAGCTACGGACGTTAATAGTCAACCAACGATCTTCATCTACCTCATCTCAAGGACGGAGCCGCTCAAGTCGTCATACCGACTACACTTCCGGCTCAAGTACACCTACATCGAACACTCTTCGTCAAGCCGCGCGTCAAGATCGACATGACAACCGCAACCCACTTCTTGACAAGAGTTCACAAGAGCTATTTGAAGAGCAAGAAAGTCGACATCGTCAATACCAAGCTACACTTTAGCAAGCACAAGAACGGCAACGACTATGCCAACAAGGACAAGATGCCGAGGCTCAACTTCAGGCACAACAACGCCGAGAAGCTCAAGCTCTTGAGGCGTAACGTGCCCTACATGATTCACATCGCAATGTTGCAACTCGCAATCGACACATTTGTCAAGAAGATGAAGCACTTCGCGATGACATGCAAGAGAGACGTTATCAAGCACGAATGCAACGTCAAGCTCCTCCTCAAGCGCGACAAGATCAACAACCTCGACAAGAACCACAAGCTCGGCAAGAACAACATGAAAATGAGCATCAATTCCTCCCAGAGAAACATGAGGTTGATGATCCTACAAATCAAGAATGCCTTCACAATAGGAAAGCAAACAATGAAGAGGATTGCTATGGCAAGCTCAAGTTCACCATGCCAAAGTTCTCTGTAAGCATTAATCCCGAAGACTACCTCTCATGGGCATTGAAAGTTGACAAGATCTTTTGCCTCCACAACTTTGATGAAGAAAAGAAGATCGCAATGGCATCCATTGAGTTCCAAGACTATGTTCTCATTTGGTGGGAGCAAGTCATCGAGCGAAGAGAAGCAAAAGGCGAACCGCCTATCACTACTTGGAGTCAAATGAAGGAAGTCATGAGAGCACATTTCGTGCCAACACACTACAACCATGACTTGTTCAAAAAGTTGCAACTCCTCAAGCAAGGGACCAAGTCCGTTGAAGAGTACTACAAGTAAATGGAGATTGCCATGATAAGAGCCAACATCACGGAAGATGAAGAACAAACTATGGAGAGATTCTTGAATGGACTCAACTATCCTATCAAGAAGATTGCAGACTTTCAACCATACAGAATCTCCTAGAGCTAGTACACCAAGCAACCAAAGCGGAGCAACAAGTTCAAGAAGACTACAAGTACTCCAAGTTCACCTCCAAGAACTACGGCTCCTACAACCAAGCTTCAACGACTTCGGCACCTCCTACCTCTACAAAAACATCTACAAGCTTAGGTGACAAGTCAAGCTACAAGAATTCGACTACATCAAGTCGTCCACCATCTATGAACAACTTCAAGCCAAGAGCTTCATCATCTACACCTCCAACCGAGGATACCTCCAAGACGAGCTCCATCAAGTGCTTCAAATGCCAAGGACGAGGACACATGTCATTTGAGTGCAAGACCATTCGAACCATGATCATCAATGACGACGGATCCTATGACGAGATGAGTGATGACGAGATGGAAGCCCTTGAACATGTAGCTATGCATCGCCAAGTGAATGAAGATGAAGACCCTCAAGTGTTTTGCGACAATGACTCGAGTCCCAATCTTTTAGTTTCCAAGGTCTTGACACTTCAACATCATGAATATGAAGATCAATGATGTCACATCATCCACACCAAGGCCGGCGTTAATGGACGTTCCGTCAAGGTTATCATCAATGAACGAAGTTGTCATAACTTGGCAAGTGAAGAGCTATGCGACAAGCTACAATTGGTCAAGACGAAGCACCCTCATCCATGCAAGGTCCAATGGCTTAGCGACACCGGAACTATTCGAGTCGAGCACACCGTGCAAGTATCCTTCAAGATAGGCGCCTACGAGGACACACTTGACTGTGATGTGGTCCCTATGTCTGTATGCCACCTTCTTCTTGGATGACCATGGCAATACAATCGCGGAGTCGCTCACAAAGGATGGGCCAACCATTATATCTTCAAGATGAAGGGCAAAGAGTTCGTTCTATGCCCAATGTCACCAAGTCAAGTAGTCGCCGACAAAGAAATACCTACCAGCCATCATGGAGAGAATGGTGAGAGAGTGAACCACCAAAAGGAGAGTGAGAGCCACAAGCCAAATTCGAGCGCCTCCATGATGAGCGACAATAAACAACTAGTGTTATTCGCCACCAAAAGTGACATGAGAGAAGTGTGTGAGAACCCATCGAGCATCTTTCACCTTGTGCTTCAATGCAAAGGGAAAGCAAAACCTACTAACACTTCACCACCTCTACCTTTAGTGTTGTCTCAATTGTTGCAGGAATTCTCGGACGTTTTTCCCGATGAGCTACCAGCTGGTCTACCTCCACTTCGCGGCATCAAACACCGCATCGACCTCATACCCGGCGCACCACTTCCGAACAAGGCGCCTTACCGCGTCAATCCCGAGGAAACAAAGGAGATACAACGGCAAGTACAACAAATCATCGACAAAGGTCATGTACGTGAAAGCTTAAGCCCTTGTGCCGTTCCAGTTATTCTCGTGCCTAAGAAAGATGGAAGCTGTCGGATGTGCTCTGATTGTCGTCCAATTAATCATATCACCGTTAGATACCATCACCCTATTCCACGATTAAACGACATGCTTGATGAATTATGTGGTGCTAACATCTTTTCAAAAATCGATCTTAAAAGTGGCTACTACCAAATTCGCATTCAAGAGGGTGGTGAGTGGAAAACAGCTTTCAAAACCAAGTTTGGGTTATATGAGTGGTTGGTCATGCCGATGGGCTTATCGAAAGTGTCCGGCTCATTCATGTGTCTCACGCATTTCGTTCTCCAACCTTATATAGGTGTCTTTGTAGTAGTTTCCTTTGATGACATCCTCGTCTGTAGCAAGTCACTTGAGGATCACGTCACACACATCCGTATGGTTTTGCAAACCCTTCGGAAAGAATCCATCTATGCTAACATGGATAAATGCACTTTTGGCATTGATAAGGTTGTTTTCTTAGGGTTTGTCGTTTCTTCACAAGGTGTTCATGTTGATGAAACTAAAAATGAAGCAATTAAAACTTGGACCCAACCAACGAATCTCCAACAAGTGTGTGGCTTTGTTGGTTTATCTGGTTTCTATCGATGCTTTGTGGAGGACTTTAGCACAATTGCTATGCCTCTACACGCTTTGAGCAAGAAGAACGCGCCCTTTGTTTGGGGTCCTTTGCAAGACACCGCGTTCCATGAGCTTAAAACTTTGCTTACTAACGCTCCTCTACTTGCCTTACCAAACTTTGACAAACCATTCGAGGTACATTATGATGCTAGTGGTACCGGCATAGGAGGCGTGTTAATGCAAGAAAAGTACCCGATTGTGTATTTTAGCGAAAAACTATCTGGAGCGCAACTTAACTACCCCATCTATGATAAAGAGCTCTATGCGTTAGTGAGAGTTTTGCGTGTTTGGGAACACTATATTCGACCTCATGAATTCATTCTTCACACGGACCATGAGAAACTCAAGTATCTTAAGGGTCAAACAAAGTTGAACAAGTGTCATGGTAAGTGGAGTGAGTTCATAGAGTCTTTTCCCTATGTCATCAAGTACATCAATGGCAAAGAGAATGTTGTGGCGGATGCGCTTTCCCGCAAATGCATGCTTGTCACCCAACTTGAGTTGAATGTTATTGGCTCTGAGCATATCAAAGACTTGTATGAGCATGATCCTTCCTTTGCAAATAATTATGCCAAATGTGTGGCGCACACTTCTTGGGAACGATATTGTATCAAGGATGGATATCTTATGAGAGCTAACAAACTTTGCATTCCCGAGTCGTCTCTTCGTTTGCTCTTTTTGCAGGAATCTCATGGAGGAGGACGCATGGGACATTTCGGACGCGATAAGACATTCGCAACGCTCTCCAAAAATTACTTTTGCCCCAAGATGTTGTGTGACATTTCACGCTTCACCAACCGGTCCTCTACGTGCAGCAAAGCTAAGTCCAAAGCTCAATCCCATGGTCTTTATATGCCACTTCTTATTCCACATCAACCTTGGGAAGACATTAGCATGGACTTTGTACTTGGTTTGCCTAGAACACAAAACGGCAAGGATTCCGTGTTTGTTATTGTCGATAGATTTTCCAAAATGGCTCATTTCATTCCATGCAACAAGATAGACGATGATTCACATGTTGCGAATCTCTTTTGTAGAGAAATCTTGCGCCTACACGGAGTGCCTAAGATGATCGTCTTGGACCACGACGTCAAATTCTTGAGCTACTTTTGGAAGACTCTATGCGCCGAACTCGGCATCAAGCTACTATTTTCTTTGGCATACCATCCACAAACGGACGGCTAAACGGAGGTGACGAACCGGACTCTATTGACGCTTCTTCACGTGTTGATCAAGAAGAACATCAAGGAATGGGAGCAATATTTTCCCATCGCCGAGTACAACTACAACCGCGCAGGACACTCAACAACCGGCAAGTCCCCCTTCAAGGTCGTCTACAACTCCAACCCTTTGTCCCCTTTGGACATTCTTCCTCTACCTCTACAAGAGTGCTCCAACATGGACGCAAGTGCACGAGCAAGTTACCTCAAGAAGATGCACGAAGATACAAGGGCAACAATTGAGCGCCAAGTACATCGCCTCACCACCAAGCTCAACGTCAACAAGACACCAATGGTGTTCCAACCAGGAGATCTCGTATGGATTCATCTTCGCAAGGACCGCTTCCCCAACGAGCGCAAGTCCAAACTACTACCTCGCGCCGATGGAACCTTCAAGGTGCTAGCATGCTACAACAACAATGCCTACAAGATCAACATACCACGCAACAAGTACAGTGTGAGCGATACCTTCAACACCAAGGGTCTCTCCCCTTTCCATGGTGATGAAGATTTCGATCCGAGGTCGGATCTTTCCCAAGGGAGAGGAGATGATGCGGAGCATCCCAAGGTCATCCCCATGGACCTATCATTGTCTCACCAAGTGCCAAGTGGACCCATGACACGTGCTCGTGCAAGAGCTCTCGAAGCTGAGGTGACTTCACTCCTTTCTCAACTCCCTCTCGATTCACATGAGACATGGCTACTACCCTCATCGGAAACTCTATGCATACTCAGGTACCTCGAGGACGATCATGGAGAAACTAAGGAGCAAGAGGGATCGAAGAAGGAAGACGAGCACGAAGACGGAGGAGAAACCAACCAAGTCCCAGACTGGCCGGACGAGACCCAGGATGATCCGGACGGAGCCCGGATGATCCGGATCCCGGCTCGGACGATCCAGATAATGCGCCCGTGGACACCCGAAGCTTCTTCACTGAAGCCGGATCATCCAGACCCCAACCCGGATCATCCGGCCATGCCCGGACATCCGGACCTCCCGCTGTATAAAAGACCTGGCCGGATCATCCGGACGCCGCCCCGGATCATCCAGATCCCCGAAGCCCGGATCATCCGGACCAACATCCGGATCATCCGGACCGTGCCTGTGTGCATGACTTTCGGCCGAGGTCCATGTACCACTTCGCCCCTCCTATCCTATATATAGTACTCCACCTACACTTTCTAGGGTTAGCATTGTGATAGCTCATCTAAAGCTAGAGCATTGCTCATCCTTAGTGGTTCATCTCCTCAAGAGACCGCGGCCTCCAAAGATAAGATCCACACGGATTCAAGACATCCTCACGGAGTAGATCCACACAGATTCAAGACTTCCTCACGGAGAAGACTATCGCTACTTGTATCGTCCTTAGTTGATTGTGGATCGTGTATCACTCTTTGTGCTCCTGGATCTAGCATATGTGTGATCTAAACTTGTTGATTTGAGTGTTCTCCTCCTGTTCCCCTTGTGTTTTCCCTCGTGTTCTTCGTGTTCATCCTCGGGATCCCTCCTTTTCGTGAAAAATCGGCCTATCAACATGTTGTCCCCGCATCAGAAAGCCAGGGAAGTGGCGTTCGAGAAAGAGATAGCAGAGGAGGAATCCTGGTACTAGGCGGCCTATGAGGCCCGTGATGCCGCCTGGAAAAAGGAGAAGGTGGATCTTTGGGGGCGAGCGCGTCGTCGTGTGATACGTCTCCAACGTATCTATAATTTTTTATTGTTCCATGCTATTATATTATCCTTCTAGGATGTTTTATGGGCTTTTATTATACACTTTTATATGATTTTTGGGACTAACCTATTAACCCAGAACCCGGTGCCATTTTATTTTTTTCCTTGTTTTTGAGTTTCGCAGAAAAGGAATATCAAACGGAGCCCAATTGACCTGAAACTCAACGGAGGTGATTTTTGGACCAGAAGAAGCCCAGGAAGTGCCGAGGGGAACCTGAAGATCCACGGGCTGCTCACGAGGGTGGGGGCGCCCCCCCTGGGTGCGCCCCCTGCCTCGTGGGCAGCCCGGAGACCCCCTTTACTTGTCCCCGACTCCAACACCTCCTATATATACTGAAACCTCCGGAAAATAACCTAGATCGGGAGTTCCGCCGCCGAAAGCCTCTGTTGCCACCGAAAACCAATCTAAACCCGTTCTGGCACCCTGTCGGAGGGGTAATCCCTCTCCGGTGGCCATCTTCATCATACCGACGCTCTCCATGACGAGGAGGGAGTAGTCCACCCTCGGGGCCGAGGGTATGTATCAGTAGCTATGTGTTTGATCTCTCTCTCTCATGTTCTTGAGATGGCACGATCTTGATGTATCGCGAGCTTTGCTATTATTGTTGGATCTTATGATGCTTCTCCCCCTCTACTCTCTTGTAATGGATTGAGTTTTCCCTTTGAAGTTATCTTATCGGATTGAGTCTTTAAGGATTTGAGAACACTTGATGTATGTCTTGCATGTGCTTATCTGTGGTGACAATGGGATATCACGTGATTCACTTGATGTATGTTTTGGTGATCAACTTGTGGGTTCCGTGACCATGGGAATCTATGCATAGGGGTTGGCACACGTTTTCATCTTGACTCTCCGGTAGAAACTTTGGGGCACTCTTTGAAGTTCTTTGTGTTGGTTGAATAGATGAATCTGAGATTGTGTGATGCATATCGTATAACCATGCCCGCGGATACTTGAGGTGACAATGAGGTATCTAGGTTACATTAGGGTTTTGGTTGATTTGTATTTTAAGGTGTTATTCTAGTACGAACTCTATGATAGATCGAACGGAAAGAATAGCTTTGTGTTATTTTACTACGGACTCTTGAATAGATCGATCAGAAAGAATAACTTTGAGGTGGTTTCGTACCCTACCATGATCTCTTCGTTTGTTCTCAGCTATTAGTGACTTTGGAGTTACTCTTTGTTGCATGTTGATGGCTAGTAATATGTTCCAATTATGTTATCCTTGTTGAGAGAACTCGCACTAGTGAAAGTATGAACCCTAGGCCTTGTTTCAACACATTGCCATACCATTTATGCTCACTTTTACCACTTGCTACCTTGCTGTTTTTATATTTTCTTATTACAAAAACCTATATCTACCATCAATATTGCACTTGTATCACCATCTCTTCGCTGAACTAGTGCACCTATACAATTTACCATTGTATTGGGTGTGTTGGGGACACAAGAGACTCCTTGTTATTTGGTTGCAGGGTTGTTTGAGAGATACCATCTTCATCCTACGCCTCCCACGGATTGATAAACCTTAGGTCATCCACTTGAGGAAATTTGCTATTGTCCTACAAACCTCTGCACTTGGAGGCCCAACAACGTCTACAAGAAGAAGGTTGCATAGTAGACATCAAGCACTTTTCTAGCGCCGTTGCCGGGGAGGTGAGTGCTTGAAGGTATATCTTTAGATCTTGCAATCAAATCTTTTAGTTTCTTATTTTATCACTAGTTTAGTTTCTAAAACAAAACTACAAAAAAAATGGAATTAAGGTTACCTTATATGCTTCATCTTTGTAATATCTTTCGTGAAAATGATGGGAAGGAAAATTGTGCTCAAGTACTAGAAGTGGAATTACATAGAATGCTTGGCACTCAAAACTTGAATGATGAGCATGATTGCAATGTTGTTAGTGCGAATTCTTCAAATATCCATAGTACTAATGATGATTGCACTAGTCATGATGAAAATATCTCTTATAAGCATGTCGATTTTTGTGGAGTGCATAGAGTTTGCAAGTACGTACCAAATAGGGAAGATATATTTTGCAAGAGACATAAGTACATAGAAACTAAATGGTTGCAAGGAAGGCTAGATGATTGTGCTGAAAATTTAAAATTTCTTTGCCATCCTTGTGAACTTTGCAATGAACGTGATCATTTAAATATCCAATGCAAATTGTTTCATGATTGAATCGTGTCCAAAAATTGTGATGACTTTATTTCCCTTGCGCATCATATTGAACTTAGTTTGCTTATGGGTTATGAAGAAATGAAACGTTTAACTATGGATCTTCCAGAATTTGTCCTTGATAAAGTTCTTGATTTTGATCTAGAGGAAATTTATACGTATTGTGCGGTGAATTGCATTGAAAATCCTTATATTGCCAATTACATAAAGACAAGGAAACAAATTGGAGATGAAGAGAATACTAATGAAAGGGAAGAGATTTCCCAATATCCTCCTATTATTTCTTATGATGAATCAGGTAACGAGGAGGAGTCTTCTATTCAACCAATCTCATTAATAAGGAGCTCCAAAAAGAAGATTAAACCAACACATAATGTGAAGAAGAAAAAGAAAAGACAAAGAAGCAAAGGTAAAGAGGTATCCCTTCCAAATGATGTTGCTCCTATTACTCATTGTGATGATGATAATTGCTATACTATCGGTGCTATCCATACTATTAATGATGAGAGTGATTATGCTTATGATATGAAAGGGACCAAGCTTGGGGATGCTATGTTTGATGAGAATGACATGTTTGAGAATTTATTTGCTGCAAATAATGTTTGTCCCAAGCTTGGGGAGGCTACGTTTGATGAAGATGATATTTTTAGCCTCCCAAGTCTTGATATGCAAATCTATTATGATGAAAGCATGCCTCCTATTTATGATGATTATTGTGATGACACTTATGCTGTAAAAAGTAGTGATGATTATATTTATAAAGCTTTTCATGATTATGATTCCCCTTTTTCTGAACATCACTCTTTTAATATGGAAACAATCTATAGTATTCAAGTCTCTTATGATACTCCCACTATTCCGAATGAGAAGAATTTTGCTTATGTGGAGAGTAATAAAATTTATATGCTTGGGGATCATGAAAATAATACTTTATGTGGCGGTTATATTGTTGAATTCATTCTTGATGCTACTGAAAATTATTATGAGGGAGGAATATATGCTTGTAGGAATTGCAATAATATCAAGTTCCCTCTCTATGTGTTGAAAATCTTGAAGCTACGCTTGTTTTGCTTTTCTATGCTAGTTGATTATTATTCTCATAAGTTGTTTAAAATCCCTATTCATAGGAAGTGGGTTAGACTTAAATGTGCTAGTCATATTCTTCATGATGCTCCCGTTATGTTTTGATTCTTATCTTTTATGCGAGCATCATTGAAATCATCGTGCCTAGCTAGGGGCGTTAAATGATAGCGCTTGTTGGGAGGCAACCCAATTTTATTTTATTTGCTTTTGCTTCTATTTAGGAATAAACATTTCATCTAGCTTCTGTTTAGATGTGGTTTTGTGTTTTAATTAGTGTTTGTGCCAAGTAGAACCTTTGGGAAGACTTGTGTGAAGTTTATGCGATCATGCTGTAAAAAATAGAAACTTTAGCGCTCACGTGATTAGCTACCATTTTTTACTGGAGAGTGCTTTTTAGTTTATTCTTGTTGCAGATGATTAATATACAAATTCCTCAGTTCTACCAATTTATTTGAGAATTTTTAGAGTTACAAAAGTATTCGTAAGTTACAGATTACTACAGACTGTTATGTTTTTGACATATTCTATTTTCTATGTGTTGTTTGCTTATTTTGATGAATCTATGAGTAGTTTCAGAGGGTATGGACCATAGAGAAGTTGGAATATAGTAGATATTACACCAATATGAATTTAGAATGAGTTCACAACAGTACCTAAGTGGTGGTTTTATTTTCTTATACTAACGGAGCTTACAAGTTTTCTGTCGAGTTTTGTATTGTGAAGTTTTCAAGTTTTGGGTAACGATTCGATGGACTATGGAATAAGGAGTGGCAAGAGCCTAAGCTTGGGGATGCCCAAGGCATCCCAAGGTAATATTCAAGTACAACCAAAAGCCTAAGCTTGGGGATGCCCCGGGAAGGCATCCCCTCTTTCGTCTTCGTCTATCTGTAACTTTACTCGATGCTATATTTTTATTCACCACATATTATGTGTTTTGCTTGGAGCATCATTTTATTTTCTTTTGTTTTGCTTGCTGTTTGGAAAATATCCCAAGATCTGAAATCATTGAATGTTAGAGAGTCTTCACATAGTTACATAATTATTCAACTACTCATTGATCTTCACTTATATCTTTTGGAGTAGTTTGTCATTTGCTCTAGTGCTTCACTTATATCTTTTTAGAGCACGACGGTGGTCTTATTTTGAAGAAATAGATGAACTCTCATGCTTCACTTATATTATTTTGAGAGTCTTTTAGAACAGCATGGTAATGTGCTTTGGTTATAAAACTAGTCCTAATATCATAGGCATCCAAGTTGGGTATAGTAAAAACTTTCACATAAAGTGCATTGAATGATAGGAGAAGTTTGATACTTGATGATTGTTTTGAGATATGAGGATGGTGATATTAGAGTCATGCTAGTGGAGTAATTATGAATTTTAAAAGTACTTGTGTTAATGTTTGTGATTCCCGTAGCATGCACGTATGGTGAACCGCTATGTGACGAAGTTGGAGCATGATTTATTTATTGAGTGTCATCCTTTGTGTGGAGGTCGGGATCGCGCGATGGTTAACTCCTACCAACCCTTCCCCTAGGAGCATGCGTTGAATGCTTTGTTTTGATGACTCTTTGATTTTTGCAATAAGTATATGAGTTCTTTATGACTAATGTTGAGTCCATGGATTATACGCACTCTCACCCTTGCACCATTGCTAGCCTCTCTTGTACCGCGCAACTTTTGCCGGTACCATACACCCACCATATACCTTCCTCAAAACAGCCACCATACCTACCTATCATGGCATTTCCATAGCCATTCCGAGATATATTGCCATGCAACTTTCCACCATTCCGTTCATATGACACGCTTCATATTGTCATATTGCCATGCATGATCATGTAGTTGACATTGTATTTGTGGCAAGGCCACCATTCACCATTCATTCAAACATGTCACTCTTGATTCATTGCACATCCCGGTACACCGCCGGAGGCAATCACATAGAGTCATATTTTGTTCTAGCTTCGAGTTGTAATCTTTGAGATGTAAGTCAATAAAAAGTGTGATGATCTTCACTATTAGAGCATTGTCCCATGTGAGGAAAGGCCAAATAAAAAAAGATGGCCCAAAAAAATATAGAGAGGGGCTAAATAAAAGAGAGAGAGAGAGAGAGAGAGAGAGAGAGCCCCTCCAAAAAAATGAGAGAAAAGAGAGAAGGGACAATTGTACTATCCTTTTACACACTTGTGCTTCAAAGTAGCACCATGATCTTGATGATAGAGAGTCTCTTGTTTTGTCACTTTCATATACTAGAGGGAATTTTCATTATAGAACTTGGCTTGTATATTCCAACGATGGGCTTCCTTAAATGCCATAGGTCTTCATGAGCAAGCAAGTTGGATGCACACCCACTTAGTTTCTTTTGATGAGCTTTCATACACTTATAGCTCTAGTGCATTCGTTGCATGGCAACCCCTACTCACTCACATTGATATCTATTGATGGGCATCTCCATAGCCCATTGATACCCCTAGTTGATGTGATACTATCTTCCTCCTTTTTGTCTTCTCCACAACCACCACTCTATTCCACCTATAGTGCTATATCCATGGCTCACACTCATGTATTGCATGAAAGTTGAAAGGTTTGAAAAAAATTGAGTATGAAACAATTGCTTGGCTGAAACCGAGGTTGTGCATGATCTAAATATTTTGTGTGATGAAGAGGGAGCATAGCCAGCCTATATGATTTTGTAGGGATAACTTTCTTTGGCCATGTTATTTTGATAAGACATGATTGCTTTGTTAGTATGCTTGAAGTATTATTATTCTTATGTCAATATAAACTTTTGTCTTGAATCTTTCGGATCTGAACATTCATGCCACAATAAAGAAAATTACATTCGGAATTATGTCAGGTAGCATTCCACATCAAAAATTCTGTTTTATCATTTACCTACTCGAGGACCAGCGGGAATTAAGCTTGGGGATGCTTGATACGTCTCCAACGTATCTATAATTTTTGATTGTTCCATGCTATTATATTATCCTTCTAGGATGTTTTATGGGCTTTTATTATACACTTTTATATGATTTTTGGGATTAACCTATTAACCCAGAGCCCAGTGCCAGTTTCTGTTTTTTCCTTGTTTTTGAGTTTCGTAGAAAAGGAATATCAAACGGAGCCCAATTGACCTGAAACTCAACGGAGGTGATTTTTGGACCAGAAGAAGCCCAGGAAGTGCCGGAGAGTGACCTGAAGATCCACGGGCTGCCCACGAGGGTGGGGGCGTGCCCCCCTGCCTCGTGGACAGCCCGGAGACCCCCTTTACTTGTCCCCGACTCCAACACCTCATATATATACTGAAACCTCCGGAAAATAACCTAGATCGGGAGTTCCACCTCCGAAAGCCTCTGTTGCCACCGAAAACCAATCTAGACCCATTCTGGCACCCTGCCGGAGGGGGAATCCCTCTCCGGTGGCCATCTTCATCATCCCGGCGCTCTCCATGACGAGGAGGGAGTAGTCCACCCTTGGGGCTGAGGGTATGTATCAGTAGCTATGTGTTTGATCTCTCTCTCTCACTCTCTCTCTCTCTCTCTCTCTCGTGTTCTTGAGATGGCACGATCTTGATGTATCGCGAGCTTTGCTATTATAGTTGGATCTTATGATTCTTCTCCCCCTCTACTCTCTTGTAATGGATTGAGTTTTCCCTTTGAAGTTATCTTATCGGATTGAGTCTTTAAGGATTTGAGAACACTTGATGTATGTCTTGCATGTGCTTATCTGTGGCGACAATGGGATATCACGTGATTCACTTGATGTATGTTTGGGTGATCAACTTGCGGGTTCCATGACTATGGGAATCTATGGATAGGGGTTGGCACACGTTTTCATCTTGACTCTCCGGTAGAAACTTTGAGGCACTCTTTCAAGTTCTTTGTGTTGGTTGAATAGATGAATCTGAGATTGTGTGATGCATATCGATAACCATGTCCACGGATACTTGAGGTGACAATGGAGTATCTAGGTGACATTAGGGTTTTGGTTGATCTGTATCTTAAGGTGTTATTCTTGTACGAACTCTATGATAGATCGAACGGAAAGAATAGCTTTGTGTATTTTACTACGGAATCTTGATAGATTGATCAGAAAGAATAACTTTGAGGTGGTTTCGTACCCTACCATGATCTCTATGTTTCTTCTCTCCTATTAGTAACTTTGGAGTGACTCTTTGTTGCATGTTGAGGGCTAGTAATATGATCCAATTATCTTATCCTTGTTGAGAGAACTTGCACTAGTGAAAGTATGAACCCTAGGCCTTGTTTCAACACATTGACATACCGTTTATGCTCACTTTTACCACTTGCTACCTTGCAGTTTTTATATTTTCTTATTACAAAAACCTATATCTACCATCCATATTGCACTTGTATCACCATCTCTTCGACAAACTAGTGCACCTATACAATTTACCATTGTATTGGGTGTGTTGGGGACTCAAGAGACTCTTTGTTATTTGGCTGCAGGGTTGTTTGAGAGAGACCATCTTCATCCTACGCCTCCCACGGATTGATAAACCTTAGGTCATCCACTTGAGGGAAATTTGCTACTGTCCTACAAACCTCTGCACTTGGAGGCCCAACAACGTCTACAAGAAGAAGGTTGCATAGTAGACATCAAGCACTTTTCTAGCGCCGTTGCCGGGGAGGTGAGTGCTTGAAGGTATATCTTTAGATCTTGCAATCAAATCTTTTAGTTTCTTGTTTTATCACTAGTTTAGTTTCTAAAACAAAACTACAAAAAAATGGAATTAAGGTTACCTTATATGCTTCATCTTTTTAATATCTTTCGTGAAAATGATGGGAAGGAAAATTGTGCTCAAGTACTAGAAGTGGAATTACATAGAATGCTTGGCACTCAAAACTTGAATGATGAGCATGATTGCAATGTTGTTAGTGCGAATTCTTCAAATATCCATAGTACTAATGATGATTGCACTAGTCATGATGAAAATATCTCTTATAAGCATGTCGATTTTTGTGGAGTGCATAGAGTTTGCAAGTACGTACCAAATAGGGAAGATAGATTTTGCAAGAGACATAAGTACTTAGAAACTAAATGGTTGCAAGGAAGGCTAGATGATTGTGCTGAAAATTTAAAATTTCTTTGCCATCCTTGTGAACTTTGCAATGAACGTGATCATTTAAATATCCAATGCAAATTGTTTCATGATTGAATCGTGTCCAAAAATTGTGATGACTTGATTTCCCTTGCGCATCATAATGAACTTAGTTTGCTTGTGGGTTATGGAGAAATGAACCAAATCACATATATGGATAGCTATTATATATATTATGAATTCCATTTTCTATCTATTTTCGTATACTAATTTGAATCTAGTTGTTATCATCCACATATACAGAATGGAAAGCATATATACACACATTGAAACAGAACATATAAGAACGGAAAACAGAGTACACACATTGAAACAGAGCAATTAACAGAGCTATACTATGATTGTTGTTAATACATAGCTATCCATGTCGAACGACTCAACAAAATAAAATGCGCCCATGAGACCATGACCAACAGCCCTTGCCTACGGTAGCTTTTGGCTCAGGCGTTTGTCCAAGCGGTCGACAAGCTCGCGGTACCTCTAGAGCGTGATCTCGAGCTCCAAGTTGGCTATTTAGTCGGAGATCACCAGCTCGAGGATGCGACGGCCATGTTCCTCAACTGCGCCCAGGTGGACACCTGGGCCAAGGAGGCGGTCGAGCCTACCGACCAGCGCGTTGGCATCGAGCGGGCCGCGGACAAAGCGAACGGCGCGACCCATGCGAACGGCGCAGCGGGTGTCCGATGCAAGTACGATGCGGCCGGCCTCTGGTGCAAGTATGTCATATAGGGCCTCTCTGCACTCCTGGCGAAGAATAGGGGTACTGACGGGACGTGTACACAGCTTCGACGCCGTGTCGACAGCAAGCAAGCGCCGATGGATCCGCTCTTGTTATGTGGGGCGCCGCGCCTGTCGCGCTACAGCGCTCCAACGGTCTCGTCGTGCGGCGGGCCGCACCCTATCGGCGTGGACGCCCCTAGCTTGCTCTGCGGCGCGCCATCGATCTTGTTGTGCGGCGACGTGCAGCCTCTCGGCGCTGACATGCCTATCTTGATCTGCGGCGCTCAAGCGCCATGCGCCAAGGGTTTTCTCAACCCTAGCGATGACGCACATCACGACATCGTCCATCGCGTTGCCGGGGAGCGCCTCGGCCTCGACGGGCCGTGGCGCCTTCTTGTTTTCCTCGTCGATGAGGTTGATGGCAGAGGCGGCGCTTTGGTGAGTTGGCAAGCTTGGGGAAAGGTGGATGTGCTACAGGCTGCACTTGTTGCCTCTGTGCGTCGCACGCCGCCTAGGTTTATGCGCAATATCACTGGATGGTGGGAAACAGGTGAGGAAATGGCGGGAAATATAGCGTGTTCATAAAATGCCATCAATTAATGGAAACTTAGCATATAAGGAACATCGAGCTAGCACAAGAAGTAGATGATGATTAGATGAACACCGACCACACTACGGAATCTGTCGGTGATGAATTCATCAATCACAAATAGTTGTATACTCGCAAGCGTTTGCCCACAACAGAAACGGCTTATTCCATCACAAACAGGTCAGATGGATCAACTGTATGCCACGTATCGCACATTCTCAAAAAGTAATGCGGTAGACCTTCTTTAACATGTGTTAAAAAAACAAAACAAAAACAAAACAAGGACCTTGAGGTTAATTCCACTGACGGGATGTGTCATAAATGTCCCTAATGGACCTTTAAGATACATCCTATTAGTGGGATTAACATCAAGACAACTTCCCATCCGGTCACCCATCTCATAGCTGCTCCAGCCTAAGCACAGTTAACTTGAGAGTTCTCTTAGATGAGCTATTGGTGGAACAGCTAGTCCTTGCTGATATAGGATGCCCTCTTCGCATCCTTATGGCGTACCCTGATGACTGCCCATGTCCAATGGCCAATAGATGTTGTGTAGACAGAGCATATCACATACGTCTTATTAGAAGCAATCGTCTGTGTTATTATCGGCCTTCGCACACATTTCTATTTACAGACATGTTTGCCGCGTATCACACACATCTTGTTATATTGAACCATTTTTGTTCTCTTGTCCCAACGCAAAAAGTTCATCCGAGTGAACTCCATGCCGTATATCCCACACACCTTGATCTGGCTGATGGTTTCTTTTGTGTTGCCTAATCACAAACAGTTTATCTGATTCAACCGTATGCCGTACATCGCACACACCTTTATATGTCTGCCCGTTTCTTTTGTTCCCCCTCATAGCAAACAGTTAATTGAACTGAACCGTATGCCCTGCATCGCACACGCAACTAAAATCTGAACCATGTTTGATGCATCCATCATTGCAAACATTTTGCACCTTTTTTTGATAGCTTTTTTACACCACTGTTTGCGATTATTGCATCGCACACAGTTTCGTCGAAGGGTCTCTGATCGTAGTGTCACATTAGCAGCATCCTGCAGTAGTGCATGGATAAACTTTTGTTGTTGTTGTACCTACTGTTAATCCTTTATTGGCTCCTGCTACTGCTGGTGCCGAGGATGATGACATTTATGAGGGTGATTACGAGGATGAGGTTGATCAAAATTAAAACTACCTGTCATAAATGTCCCTAATGGACCTTTAAGATACATCCCATTAGTGGGATTAACATCAAGACAACTTCCCATCCGGTCACCCATCTCATAGCTGCTCCAGCCTAAGCACAGTTATCTTGATAGTTCTCTTAGATGAGCATTTGGTGGAACAACTAGTCCTTGCTGATATAGGATGCCCTCTTCGCAACCTTATGGCGTACCTAGATGACTGCCCATGCCCAATGGCCAATAGATGTTGTGTAAACAGAGCATATCACATACGTCTTATTAGAAGCAATCGTCTGTGTTATTATCGGCCTTCGCACACATTTCTATTTACAGACATGTTTGCCGTGTATCACACACATCTTGTTATATTGAACCATTTCTGTTCTCTTGTCCCAACGCAAAATGTTCATGCGACTGAACTGCATGCTGTATATCCCACACACCTTGATTTGGCTGACAGTTTCTTTTGTGTTGCCTAATCACAAACAGTTTATCTGATTCAACCGTATGTCGTACATCGCACACACCTTTATCTGTCTGTCCGTTTCTTTTGTTCCCCCTCATAGCAAACAGTTAATTGAACTGAATCATATGCCCTGCATCGCACACGCAACTAAAATCCGAACCATGTTTGATGCATCCGTCTTCGCAAATGTTTTGCACCTTTTTTGACACGTTTTTTACACCACTGTTTGCGATTATTGCATCGCACACAGTTTCGTCGAAGGGTCTCTGATCGTTGTGTCACGTTAGCAGCATCCTGTAGTAGTGCATGGATAAACTTTTGATGTTGTTGTACCTACTGTTAATCCTTCATTGGCTCCTGCTACTACTGGTGCCGAGGAGGATGACATTTATGAGGGTGATTACGAGGATGAGGTTGATCAAAATCAAAACTACGTGCAACCACTAGCACCAGAACCATCAGGTCGTCCACATGTATATAATCGCAATGGTAGGGCTGCACCACCACCTCAGGTACGATATCTTGACCATCTCCCTAAACTAATATTGAATATTCCACCATTTGAGGGTAGATATGTTCTTGATATATCTTACTTGGGAGTTAGAAATTGAACACAGTTTTACTTGTTTAGAATATCCCGAGGAGAGACGTGTTGCTGCTGCTCTTTGTGCTTTCACGAGTTTTGCTTGTGTGTGGTGGTTTGAATATCGTAAATTTTATCCGAATAATAATCCAACTACTTGGGCTGGTTTGAAAACTGTTATGCGTACTCATTGGGTTCCACCATATTATCAACATGAAATACTACAAAACTTGTAGCATTTAAGACAAGGAAAAAATTATGTAGATGAATATTATCAGGAATTACAAACTGGCATGATTAGACGTGGTATTGTTGAGGATAATGAAGCTACGCTTGCACGTTTTATGGGTCGATTAAATAGAGAGATTCAGACCATTTCAGAGTATAAGGAGTATAACAATATCACTCGTTTATTCCATCTGCTTGCAAAGTTGAACGTGAAGTGCATGATCGACAGGCCTTGGCGCGAACTAATTTTTCTACGGGTCGACCTTCATCATGGACACCGCGTGCATCATCTACTTTCGCTTGTTCGGCTGCACCACCGCCTACTTCATACGTCACTTCTAACCATGATACAGGCTAACATGCACCACCACCATCAGCCAGGAGTACACCTGCCTATCCTGCGCAGAGCTCTTCTTCATCCATGGAATCAACAAGGCACACAAGTGATATTATTTGTCGTTGTTGTAAGGGAAGAGGTCAATTTGCGAGGGAATGCAAATCTCAGCGTCTGATGATTGCTACTGAGGATGGTGGGTATGAGTCCGCTAGTGACTATGATGAGGAGACTTAGGCTCTTATTACACATGAAAAACATGGTGGAGATGATTCTTAACATGAAACGCAATACATGGCTCCTGAAGATGCTGGCAGGTATGATTGTTTAGTTGCTCAACATGTTTTGAGTGTGCAAGTCACACAAGATGAGCAAAATCAGAGGCACAATTTGTTCCATACAAAGGGAGTAGTGAAGGAATGTTCTATTCGCGTCATCATAGATGGAGGGAGCTGCAACAGTTTGGCTAGCGTGGAGATGGTGGAGAAGTTGTCTCTCACCACAAGACCACATCCACATCCTTACTACATCCGATGGTTCAACAACAGCAGCAAGGTTAAGGTAACACGTACTGTTCGTGTGCATTTTAGTATAGCTACATAGGATGATTATGTTGATTGTGATGTGGTACCCATGCAAGCATGTTCCTTATTACTTGGTAGACCGTGGCAATTAGATTAAAAATCTGTACACCATGGTAGAAACAATCAGTATACTCTTGTTCACAAGGATAAACATATTACTTTGCTTCCTATGACTCCTGATTCAATATTGAAAGATGACATTCATCGAGCTAGTAAAGCAAAACAGGAGAAAAATAAGAGTGAAAATCAGATTGTGGCAAAAGAATTTGAGCAACAAATGAAACCTAATAACAAACCATCATCTCATGTTGCATCTGAAATTAAATTGAAAAGTGGATGTTTACTTGCCACCAAATCAGATATTGATGATCTAGATTTCAGAAAATCTGTTTGCTATGCTTTTGTTTGCAAAGAGGCATTATTTTCATTCGAGGTCGTGCCTTCCTCTTTGCCTCCTACTGTCACTAACATTTTGCAGGAGTTAGCTGACGTGTTTCCACAAGCCGTACCACCGGGATTACCACCTATCCGAGGGATTGAGCATCAGATTGACATAATTCCCGGTGCAATGCTACCCAATGGTGCACCATACCATACCAATCTAGAGGAGACGAAGGAGATTATGCGTTAAGTACAGGAGCTATTCGATAAAGGTTATATACGTGAATCCCTTAGTCCTGGTGTTGTTCCTATTATTCTAGTGCCGAAAAAGGATGGTACATCGCGTATGTGTGTTGATTGCAGAGGCATTAATAATATTACTATTCGTTATCGTCATCCTATTCCTAGGCTAGATGATATGCTTGAGCAATTAAGTGGCTCTACTATTTCCTCCAAAGTTGACTTGCGTAGTGGATTGATGTCTACTACGCACCCTTCTTCTTGTAGACGTTGTTGGGCCTCCAAGTGCAGAGGTTTGTACGACAGTAGCAAATTTCCCTCAAGTCGATGACCTAAGGTTTATCAATCCGTGGGAGGCGTAGGATGAAGATGGTCTCTCTCAAAAAACCCTGCAACCAAATAACAAAGAGTCTCTTGTGTCCCCAACACACCCAATACAATGGTAAATTGTATAGGTGCACTAGCTCGGCGAAGAGATGGTGATACAAGTGCAATATGGACGGTAGATATAGGTTTTTGTAATAAGAAAACATAAAAACAGCAAGGTAGCAAGTGGTAAAAGTGAGCATAAACGGTGTTGCAATGATAGTAGACAAGGCCTAGGCTTCATACTTTCACTAGTGCAAGTTCTCTCAACAAGGATAACATAATTGGATCATATTACTAGCCCTCAACATGCAACAAAGAGTCACTCCAAAGTCACTAATAGCGGACAACAAACGAAGAGATTATGGTAGGGTACGAAACCACCTCAAAGTTATTCTTTCTGATCGATCTATTCAAGAGTCCGTAGTAACGTTCAATCTATCATAGAGTTCGTACTAGAATAACACCTTAAGACACAAATCAACCAAAACCCTAATGTCACCTAGATACTCCATTGTCACCTCAAGTATCTGTGGGCATGATTATATGATATGCATCACACAATCTCAGAAACATCTATTCAACCAACACATAGAACTTCAAAGAGTGCCCCAAAGTTTCTACCAAAAAGTCAAGACGAAAACGTGTGCCAGCCCCTATGCATAGATTCCCAAGGTCACGGAATCCGCAAGTTGATCACCAAAACATACATCAAGTGGATCACATGATATCCCATTGTCACCACAGATAAGCACGTGCAAGACATACATCAAGTGTTCTCAAATCCTTAAAGACTCAATCCGATAAGATAACTTCAAAGGGAAAACTCAATCCATTACAAGAGAGTAAAGGGGGAGAAGCATCATAAGATCCAACTAGAATATCAAAGCTCGCGATACATCAAGATCGTGCCATTTCAAGAACACGAGAGAGAGAGAGAGAGAGATCAAACACATAGCTACTCGTACATACCCTCAACCCCGAGGGTGGACTACTCCCTCCTTGTCATGGAGAGCGCCGGGATGATGAAGATGGCCACCGGTGAGGGTTCCCCTCTCTAACAGGGTGCCGGAACAGGGTCTAGATTGGTTTTCGGTGGCTACAGAGGCTTTCTACGGCGGAACTCCCGATCTAGGTTAATTTCCGAAGGTTTCAGTATTTATAGGATTTTTTGGCGTAGGGCACAAGTCAGGGGGCCCTCCGGGCCGTCCACGAGATAGGGCGGCGCCACCACCTGCCCAGGGCGTGCCCCCCACCCTCGTGGGCAGCCCATGGCTCTCCTGGCCCAACTCTTTTACTTCGGGGGCTTCTTTTGGTCCAGAAAAAATCATCAAAAATTGGCACGTCAACTGGACTTCGTTTGATATTCCTTTTCTGTAAAACTCAAAAACAAGGAAAAAAACAGAAACTGGCACTGGGCTCTAGGTTAATAGGTTAGTCCCAAAAATCATATAAGAGTGTATAATAAAGCCCATAAAACATCCTAGAAGGATAATTTAATAGCATGGAACAATCAAAAATTATAGATACGTTGGAGACGTATCATGGATACCATCAAATTCGTATGAAATTGGGAGATGAATGGAAAACAACATTTGATAGTAAGATTGGATTATATAAGTGGTTAGTCATGCCTTTTGGGTTAACTAATGCACCTATTACTTTCATGCGATTAATGAATGAAGTTTTACGTGCTTTCATTGGACGATTTGTGGTAGTTTAGTTTGATGATATACTGATTTATAGCAGATCTTTGAAGGAACATTTCGAACATTTATGTGTTGTTTTTATTGCTTTACGTGATGCACGTTTGTTTGGAAACCTTGGGAAGTGGACCTTTTGCATTGACCGATTATCTTTTCTTGGCTATGTTGTTACTCCACAGGGAATTGAAGTTGATAAAGCCAAGACTGAAGCTATTGAGAGTTGGCCGCAGCCCAAAACGGTCACACAAGTGAGGAGTTTTCTTGGACTTGCTGGTTTCTATAGGCGTTTTATGATACATTTTAGCACCATTGTTGCACCTCTCAATGCAAAGAAGGATGTGCCTTTTGTTTGGGGTACTTCACAGGAAGAAGCCTTCACGGCATTGAATGATAAGTTGACACATGCTCCATTACTCCAACTTCCTGATTTGAATAAGACTTTTGAGCTCGAATGTGATGCTAGTGGAATTCGATTAGGAGGATTACAAGATGGTAAACCTGTGGCATACTTTTCTGAAATATTGAGTGGGCCTAGTCTGAATTATTCTGCTTATGATAAGTAATTATATGCTCTTGTTCGGACTTTGGAAACATGGCAACATTATTTATGGCCCAAAGAATTTGTTATACATTCTGAACATGAATCTTTGAAACATATTAAAAGTCAAACTAAACTGAGCTGTAGACATGCTAAACGGGTGGAATTCATTGAGACTTTCCCTTATGTCATTGAACACTAGAAGGGTAAAGAAAATGTTATTGCTGATGCATCGTCTCGTCGTTATACTATGCTATCACAACTTGACTTTAAAATATGGTTTAAGACCATCAAAGATCAATATGTGCATGATGTGAATTTAAAGATGTATTGTTAAATTGTAAAGAAGGGAGAACATGGTACAAGTTCATCGTTAATGATGGATTTGTGTTCCGTGCTAACAAGCTATGCATTCCAGCTAGCTCCATTCGTCTTTTGTTGTTATAGGAGGCGCATGGAGGAGGATTAATGGGACACTTTGATGTGAAGAAGACGGAGATCTACTTGATACACATTTCTTTTGGCCAAAGATCTGACGGGGTGTTGAGCGTTTTGATGCTCGCTGCACTACATGTCAAAAAACTAAGTCACGACTTAATCCTCATAGTTTATATATGCCTTTGCCTGTACCTAGTGTTCCTTGGAAAGATATATCTATGGACTTTGTTTTGGGTTTACCTCGAACAAAGAAGGGGAGGGATAGTATATGTCGTGGATATATTTTCGAAAATGGCACACTTTATACCATGTCATAAAAGTGGTGATGCTGCTAATATTGTTGATCTGTTCTTTCATGAAATTATTCCCTTGCATGGTGTGCCAAATACTATTGTTTCAGATCGTGATACTAAGTTTCTTAGCCACTTTTGGAGATGTTTATGGGCTAAGTTGGGGACTAAACTGCTTTTGAGTACTATATGTCATGCCCAAGCTGATGGACAAACTGAAGTAGTCAATAGAACATTGTCTACTATGCTTAGGGTTATTTTTAATAATAACAAGAAAATGTGGGAAGAATGCTTGCCTCATATAGAATTTTCTTATAATCGTTCGCTGCATTCTACTACTAAGATGTGCCCTTTTGAAATTGTGTATGGTTTCTTACCTCGTGCACCCATTGATTTATTGCCTCTTCCATCTTCGGACAAGGTTAATTTTCATGCTAAAGAATGTGCTGATTTGATCTTAAAAATGCCTAAGTTGACTAAGGAAAACATTGAGCATATGAATGCTAAATATAAACTTGCTGGAGATAAAGGTAGAAAACATGTTGTCTTTGCACCTGGAGATCTTGTTTAGTTACATTTGCGTAAAGATAGGTTCCCTGATTTGCGCAAATTGAAGCTAATGCCACGCGTTGATGGTCCTTTTAAGGTGTTAGAGAAAATAAATGATAATGCATATAAACTTGATCTTCCTGCAGATTTTGGGGTTAGTCCCTACTTTTAACATTGCAGATTTGAAACCTTATTTGGGTGAGGAAGACGAGCTTCCGTCGAGGACGACTTCACCTCAAGAAGGGGAGGACGATGAGGACATCAATACCATTGTTACACCCACAGCCCCTGCTGCTATACATACTGGACCAATTACTAGAGTTGTGCATGCCAATTAAATTACCAGGTACTTTCGTTTCTTTGTAATAATTCTAATATTCATGAGAATATGATGCTGCCTAAATTGGATACATTTGTCTTGCTTACAAATGAAGGGACTAGCTTGGACAAGAAGGATGAACATTTGAGCAAGATCAAGCATGGAGATGATGACATGCGCAAGGGGAACAAGAACAGAGTTACAATTGATGTTTTCAAGACTTTGAAGCCAACATAATGAGTGCATGAAACCTTGGAAAAAATATACAAGACGCCACTTCATAAATTTCTTCTAGAGGCTATTATAGGTGTCGCGTCACCTTATTATTGGGCCAGGCCCATGTAATTTCGAAATAATAAAGTATAGCCTGTTTTTAGAGTTTGTATGTGTGGGGAAAACAGAGTTAGGGTTGGTTTTGGACCCCTTCTCCAAGGGGCCACAAAATTCCTCCTCTCTTTCTCCATATATACAGCCCTTAGGGCATCCTTTAGACTTTGGGTTTTGTTTAGATTAAAGTTAGCCATAGCTGCAACTTCGCGTACTTCGTTTGTGTTCAACGACTAGACAAAGACGTCACAGAATCCCACTTTAGTCAATAAAGCTTTCCTCTTAAATTCACAATATCTAGATTGCAATTTTAGACCCTCGTGGTCAGGTTGATCGTGCTCCGGCATGGTCAATAACCTCTCGGAGTTGGTTTAGTGATTGCTAAGGCGTGACATCCTCGCTTGTTCATAGTCGGATCACCGAAGTCTACTCCACCGAAAACGATAGCCACCATCTCATCGACAGAACTCCTTTGCCTCTATCAAAGGAGAGGATCCCCCCTTTTCTAGGGTTTCCGGCTTCCATTGCGGATCTACGCAAACATCACGCCCCCATCCGTTGCTTTCTCAGATCCACCCCTCCTCCTCCTCTCCTTCTCTCCTTCGCGGTGGCACTCGTCATGGACAAGTCCAGGGGCTCCTCGTGTGAGGCTTTGTCAGTTAGAAAGCGCTAGCACGAGGTTTTGTCGGGCTCTGGTGCTGATCTGGAGTATGAGGCTGCCCTGCACTCCAAGTTGGAGGCCGAGCGGGCGGTGCGTGAGCAAGTGGATCGCGACCGCCAAGGGTGGGCGACGGGTCCGGAGTGGCTCCAGCGCGACGGGCGAGGGCGGTCGGTTGGCCGGATCTGGTCCCCTGGCATCCGGATCTGGACCTGTGGGGCCAGCGGCGTTGGATCCTTCGGAGGTCGCGACGGCTGGTCGGGCTGGTGGCTCGTCTTCTTCTGGGCCACGCCCGGCTCCGCCCCGAGGCCCGGTGGTTCCGCTACGGCAACCTCCCCGCTCTTCTGGTGCTGGTGCTGGCTCTCGCCCTCCTTCACGCTACTTCTCCGGTCCTTCCTCCCTGTCGCTCAAGGCGCAGCGCTCTCCTGCCCCAGGTCCTGGATCCTCTTTGTCGGGGCTGGGGGATGGCATCCTCCCTCCCCCTCTGCCCCCTCCTCGTCGCCAGGGTGTCAATGCTTCGATCCCTCCCTCCTCTCTCACATGCTTCGCATGCCACCAACCAGGTCATTTCCAATCAAGGTATTGCAACCCCCCTTCTATCTGATTTGTAGATCTGAAGGCCATCTGACAGTCGACTGCCAAAACTGCATTAAACCTCCTGCCTTTGTTCATTTGGGGACGGGCCTCCCTGGATGTTCTTTATTTGCCCTGTTTCGGTCCAGGACCAGAAGATCTCTCATCATACCTTATCAGAGGGCCTGCGGATCTGGGACGAGGGGGGTTGGGATTGGCAAATTAACCAGCTTTCTGAGTATGAGTTTGCGGTGGTGTTCCCCTCCAAGGACTGCTTGAGAATGATCTCTTCTTGCACCAGTTTTACTCTGCCTTACAACCAGTTGGTGGTGTCCGTCAAGGCTGCTACTTGTGGTGTCAAAGCGGTGGGACCGCTCTCTCAGGTCTGGGTGCTGGTGGATGATGTTCCAGCTGGGTTGCGCTCGGTCCCGTTTATGATGGCTTTCGGTGTGTTGATTGGCAAGCCTGTTGAGGTGGATTCTCAGTCTCTGGTGAAGATTGGTCCGGTCCGTATCAAGGTTTGGTATGTGGATCCAGTATGTGTTCGCGGTGCGGTTAATGTGTTCCCCTCATCTCATGGTATCCGGCTGTGGGTTTGGGTGGAGGGAGCTGAGGCGTTTCAGGCTCCTCCGCCTCCTCCTAGCTATATCGACCCTGATAACAATGACAAGCACGGTGATGGCTTGGCAGGTGGGTAGAACCCCAGCGGTGGCACCGATGCTCGCTTCACCCGTGATATGTTCAAGTCAAATGCTCCGGTGGGGCCTGCCCAAAAGGATGCTGTAGAGGTTCCTATGCAGGGAGGCATGGCCGTGGGTGTCGTTGGCCAAGGCAAGGCTGCTGCCACGGGTACTCCCATCTCAGGGGTTTGCTGCAATATGCCAGCCCGTCCACTGTCTCCCACCTTTTTTGGTATCGAAGACCTGCCTTCCTCTCCTCCTCGCCCTACTGAGATGGCAACTGCCAAGAAGAAGAAATCAACCGTTAGGAAGTACTCGGCCAAGAGCAGGGCCTCTTCGGGTTCCAAACAATCGATGACGGGCCTTTGCCGGCGTCTGGATAAGGGGTTCTACGTCGGGCCCCGGACCTGTGTCGCCGTCTCCTGTGGCGCGTTCTCCCCAGCTCCGCTCACCTGCCTCCACGGCCCGCAATTGTCGGCGCGTGCGGGACTCTGGTGAGCCGGTGGCTCTGCAGGCGGAACATCATGCGGCGGCCAAGGATCTCCCTCCCACACGTACGGTGCCCACCTCGCCTCCTCCTTGCTCCCCGGTTTGGCTTGTTTTGCCTTCTCTTTCGGATGATCATCTTTTGCATATTTTATTGGACGTGGGTGTTTCTCTCGATCCTGGGTATGGGTCTCCCTCGTTTATTTTATCCACTATCAGAGCCAATGAGATGGCCCAGGTAGCCATCGCCAAGGCCAAAGAGGCCGCTGCTGCTGTGGTTAAAGGGGCGTCGTGTGCCGGTCAAGGACGGCGGTGTGAGTGATGGTTGTGGCCAATCTCATCCCCCTCCAGCCAAAAGGGGCCCTTCGAAATGCTCCAAAGCCTGTGTTGCATCATGCAGGTCTGGCCTTCACATCAAGAATCTTTCGTTCAAATGAAAGCCCTTTTCTGGAATATTAGAGGTTTCGGGGCTGGGGCGCTGGGACCAGATTAGGGTTGCTATTCGAGGAGAGAACATTGACATCTTAGGGCTGTTTGAAACTTTCAAAGAATCCTTCTCCCTAATTGAACTTCAAGCGATTGCTGGCATGGACAGATTTGACTGGCATTTTCTTCCGTCCTCTGGCCATTCTGGGGGCATTCTTATTGGCTCCAAATGGGACTTGTTTGATTTTATGACCTTTGATCATGGTATTTTATGGGCAAGCATTGTTGTGCATCATCGGTGGCATAACACCCTGTTGGAATTTAGGTCGTTAATGGCCCAGCGGACCACAATCTAACCTCTCTTTTCCTTGATGAGCTATCTATTAAAATTGAGGCTTGCACGATACCTATTGTGATTGGAGGCTTCAACCTCTTGCGTAGCCCTTCTGATAAGAATAATAGCAACTTTTCTTGGCCCCTTGCTAATGGGTTTAATGATTTCATCTGTGACTGTGCTAGTCACGAGCTACCTCGAGTGGGGGCTCGTTTTACCTGGTCTAACCATCAGAGTAATCCGGTCTGGTTAGTGCTAGATCGGGCTTTTATCTGCTCTAGCTAGGATTCCCTATTCCCTTGTGCCTTTCTGAAAGCTAAATCTGTTGGGGTTCTGATCATGCCCCCCTCATCTTGGACGCTGGCCTAGACCAGCCTATGGCTTCTTCGCGCTTCCAATTTGATGCTTCCTGGCTTGTTGTAGAGGGTTTCATCGACATGCTTGCAACCAAGATTTCAGGCTTTCTCACCTCTCCCCACCGATCCTTTGGTCCCATGGATGACTGGCATAAAGTTTCCTACGAGCTTTGCAAGTTTCTTAGGGGCTGGTCTTGTAACAGAGCCGCGGAGGCCCGCCGGGAGAAATGTTCTTTGGAAGCACAAATTGTTGGTCTAGACCGTGTTGCTGATGTGACTGGCCTCTCGGATAGCGAGTGGTCAGTCCGTTACAACCTTGAAGCCGCTCTGATGCAATTGTATCAGCAGGTGGAGATTTATTGGCGTCAGTGTGGCACCCTTAATTGGACTCTTAAGGGGGACCCTGCAATAGCTTACTTCTTTGCCATTGCCAATGGCAGAAGAAGAAGATGTTTCATTGATAGTCTCATCATTAACGGAGTTAGGACCTCAGATCAATCCCTCATCATATCCCACATAGTGGAATTTTTCTCTTGTCTTTTGGGGGCTAAGCAGGAGGGTGGCCTTACTATCTCCTCCCTATGAAACAATCATAGTATGATCTCGAGCACCGAGAATGAGGCCTTAATGATTCTATTGTCAGATAATGAGATCTGGGAGGTTATTAACTCAACTAACCCTAATGCGGCGTTTGGTCCTGATGGATACTCTATTCCTTTATTCAAGAGGTTCTGGCCTCAGCTGCGTAGGTTGGTGTGCCAAATCATTCAAGGTTTTTGTCTGGGGACAGTTGATATCTCTTGCCTTAACTATGCTGTCATTACTCTTATACCTAAAGTGAAAGGAGCAGAGCTGATTTCCCAGTTTAGACCAATTGCTCTCATTAATAATTTTGACAAATTCCTAGCAAAGGGCTTCACCACTCGTCTCACTCCTATAGCTCACAGAACTATTAGCCATTCCCAATCTGCTTTTATCAAAGGTCATTTTATCCTTGATGGGATCCTTTTCATGAGATCGTGCATGACCTCAGAATTCGCAAATCTAAAGCGCTGATACTAAAGTTGGATTTTAAAAAAAGCTTACGACTCGGTCAGTTGGCCTTTCTTGAGAAAGGTCCTCCTGGCCAAAGGTTTCGAAGGAGCTTATGTCCAGAGGATCATGCAGTTGGTTTCAGGGGGCACACTGCGGTTTCTGTTAATGGCCAGGTTAGTAACTTCTTTGTCAATGGCAGGGGCCTGCGGTAGGGTGACCCTGTGTCTCCTATATTGTTTAATTTTGTAGCGGACGCCCTATCTCGTATTCTTTCCAGAGCTGCTACTCATGGTCATAAATCTCCTATCATTTCCCACCTTGTTCCGGAAGGGGTCACTCATCTCCAGTATGCTGATGACACGATCATTATGGTTGACCTAAATGACTCTTGCATCGCCCACCTCAAGTTCATTCTCCTTTGTTTTGAAGCCTTGTCAGGGCTCAAAATTAATTTCTCTCGGAGCGAAGTCATAGTTACTGGTGTGGATGATACTGAAGCATTAAGGGTGGCCCATCTTCTCAATTGTATGCTAGGATCATTCCCTTTCAAATATCTGGGCCTACCTATCTGTCTGGAGGTGCTCTATGCTAAAGAATTTTCCCCTACTGTTGCGAAGGTTGGTAATAGGGTGCTCCCTTGGCGTCGTAGATACAATAGAAGTGCTAGGAAAGTGGGGTTGATCAACGCCTGTTTATGTTCTTTACAATGTTTCTCATGGGCTTTTACTCACTTTCGGCTGGCACGCACGCTGGCTTCGATAAGCATCGGCGTGCTTTTTTCTGGAATGCGGCAGACAATAGGCGCAAATACAGACTTGTCAAGTGGAAGCTTATGTGTAGACCAAAAAAACTTGGAGGGTTGGGCATCATTAGCACCGTCGTCATGAATAAATGCCTCCTGATTAAATGCTGGTGGAAAATTATGACCACGGGAGTTGGCTCATTGTGGTTTTCTATCCTTAAAGCAAAATATTTCCCTCTTTCTAGCCCCTTGTTCGCCTCGGCTCGCGGACGTTCACAATTTTGGAAAGACCTTGTTAAAGTTGGATACTCACCTCTCTTTGTGAGCTTCCCTATGCTATTTTCTTACTGCCCTAATCCGAATATCTCCATCGCGGAGCTTTCGGCTAATAACTGGGACTTAGCCTTCCGGCTCTCCTTATCTCTTGAAGAATTAGAAGAGTGGCAACGTCTTACTGCCTTCTTCCCTACACTCTCGGAGAATGCGGACTCGGTGGTTTGGCCTCATTCTTCTTTTGGTCGCTTTTTGATCAAGTCTTTATATTCAAGGCTAATGGTGGATCCCCCACCAGCAGATTTACTCAGGTATGGAGGGCCCGTGTCCCCTCAAAAGTTAACAGCTTCCTTTGGAAAGCTTTCAGAGGTCGTCTTCCCGCGGCGGACCAACTTCGTAAGAGGAATTGCCCAGGATCGGAGTTCTGCGCCCTTTGTAGTGCCCTCGAAGACACGGATCATATATGTTTTCACTATATTTTGGCCAAGTTGGTCTGGAGCTGTGTTAGATCATGGCTCCAGGTATCCTGGGACCCCTCTTCCTTCTCTGAGCTTCGGGCCCTTGTTAATTCTTTGGCAGGTGACAAAGAGGGTCTTTTGGGTTGGTCTTGGAGCAATTTGTTGGTCCATGTGGACTACTAGAACCAAGTTTACTATCCAATATGTTTTGCCTGCTAAGCCTGCTGACTGCTTATTTAAATCGTGTACGTTCTTGCAGCAGTGGAGATCATTGACTAAGCCAGAGGACCGGGATGCTCTTGATCTTCTGATATCTAAAATACGGGCCTCGGTGTCTTCCTTATCCAGACAGGAGCATGTTGCGTAGTTTCTTTGGCATCCCCTCCGACTAGTAGCTGGCTATGTCGTCGTTTCTTATCTCCGGCTTGCGTGCCGTGTGTTGGCCTGGATGCCATGTATCTCACTATCTAAAACTTTGGGTAAGCCTATGTCTGGGACTGCGTTGTATTTGTTGGTCTGGTTGGTTATTTGGTTCAGAACTCTGCCTGGTGGCTTTATTTATAAAGTCGGGCGCATGCCTTTTCTCTAAAAAAGAGCTCGTGGATTGTTTTTCACACCATTTCCATTGCGCCATGACTTTGCGCATTCCTTTTATATGGCCCTCACATGGTTATGGGTTATAGTCCATTATATATCTGATACCCATCTTGCCATGTTCACTTTGCATAATATGCTCAATCCTATGCCTTTGTGACGCATTTGTGACCCATGCTTTGCATATCACATGACACTTGATTCTAGTACTTGTATGTGTATTTGCAAGCTTGGTGGAGATATCACTTGTTATTGCCATGTTTACTTTGTGCCCAATGCTTGTGATGCTACTTTGGCCATGATTTGCTTTCATGCTTGTGATACGTAATGTGCATTGCCTATGCCTACTATTTGCTCACATGACACGATTTTCATGAGTTCCTCTAGTGTGTCACATCTTCGCTCCACTAGTTTGCACGACATGACATCTATGCTTGACTATGTTACATCACCGATGATTCATACTTGCTCATATCAAACGGTTGATGGCATCTATTCCCAGGCTTTGCACATGATTCCTATTGCTTCTTGACATATATCTCCATATGTTGTATCTCTCCTGCTAGATGATTTGCCATGTATTGAGTGCAACAATGATCTTAGTATTGCTAACGAGATTGCCCCCACGGCATTCTCACATATTTGGAGATTTTGACATATTTCTTGTGAAGCACGCTTGTCTTCCTCCTTTGCACCATATACCTTGTGCCACGAATATCACCATTGTTGCATCATATTATTCATGCACTTGTGCTTCTAATGGTTATGTGCAAGAGAAAAGAACCATCATGATGGATGATGTGTTTATCTACCATGCGCATACGTTCTTTGCTTTGTTTAGTTCATGTGTAGGATACTTGGAATTCGTGTCGACTTCCACTTCACGTGAGTTGACCATTCGAGCTCTTAAGAGCGAACCACCATCGACCACGACGCTTCTATATAATACTTGCTTATGCTTCGGCATTGTGAAGGATGCACAAGGACACGCTTTTGAGGTGATATCATTCTCTTTTGCAAACCAAAAAACCATGAGCATGAACATTGTGGATCATACATCATGTGTTGCTTGCACCATGACACTTTGCACACATGCTAGAGATCTATATTCAACTTTTCATTGCCACATTGCCATTCCTCATGACTTATATACCTTGTCTGTTGCATCCGACTTGTGGATTACTTGTCCCTATCATATGCTTGGTTGCAACAATGTCATATCTTCACATATGCCATGTCCCATTGATTGCTACATGCTTGACATGATTGCCTCACACATGTTGAATAATTGCTCTTCCTATTGTGTTGAGTGCCACATGATTTTCACTACACCCTATGCATGTTATGCTTGGATTGTCTTGCACTTGACCCATGTGTTTAGGCACTTCATTTTATTTGGTGTTGTGAATGCTTCATATGCCTACCATAGACCTTTCCTCGAGTGATTTATCAATGCTTTCTATGACTTTGAGGTAGATGCTCGTTCAATAGTCACACATATTTGCATCACTACCTCGCAATTGCATACTTGGCCACATGATATCTTTGTTTGTGCTCGATTGATGTGCTTACATGACATGTCACAATCCTTTATCACACCATATGCTATGCTTGATGACAACACTTGTTGGTTGAATCACCTCTTGAATGCTTGGTTTTGCACTAACGCTAACCACATTTGTTTTTCCAAGTGTTTGTTGTCCTTACTCCTTTTGAAGGAATCACTAGGCGGTGCGACATTGGAGAGTGCCCATTCCGAGCTTGAAGATGATGAGTACTTGGTGATCGTCCACTTCTACACGAGGACGCCATCTCTTTCCCATGGTGGTTTGGTTCTCGATCCGAGGTCGGATCTTTTCCAAGGGGGGGAGGATGATGCGGAGCATCCTACGGACATCACCATGTCAAGAGTCTGTTCGACGAGTGACATGTGCGACATAATACTTCACATACATAAAGGTGAATCATCTCCTTTACACGTGTTCACTTGACCCCTTCGAGGATGGTATATTACTTGACACTCCACTTGTGTGCATGCATAGGTATTGCCGGAGGTTCACGGATGACGAGGAGGAGTGCGAGCACCAAGGAAAAACTACACCATCCACGAGGGAAGCATGGAAGCGACGATGGAGGAAGACGGAGCTGCTAGAAGCTACAGCGGCCGGACATCCGGCGCATGCACTACAGAGCTTTAGCAGCCGGACATCCCGCCGACCCCCGGACATCCGGAGCCTGTCAACTGGCCGGACATCCAGCATCGCCCCGGAAATCCGGCAAGGGCCACATAATGCACCAGAAGAATGGCCACCGCCAGGCCGGACATCCGGCCACTGCCCCAGACATCCGGCGTCTCGCGAACAGCTGGACATCCGGCCCCCAGCCCGGACATCCGGCGCCTGCTTGCGCGCAGTGTCGGGCCAGAGGCCCGTGTATCCTCTCCCACTTACCCCTTTGTGGCTAAGACTATATATACTCCTCCCCAAGCTCATTTCTAGGGTTAGCATTGTGATAGCTCAGTTTAGAGATAGAGCTTTTCTCATCCATGTGGTTCTACTCCATCGATAGATCACGACCTCTACGGAGAAGATCCGCGCTTGGATTCAAGACCCCTCACGGGAATATCCCTCGCGGATTCAAGGCCTCCTCACGGAGATGAAATAGCTAGCGTTTGTATCGTTGGATTTGGATTGTGTGCTCTATATGTGTATTCGGATCTAGCACATGTGTCATTGTTTCTTAATTATTTGAGTGTTTCCTCTCGTTCCCCTCGTGTTCTTCGTGTTCTTCGTGGGAATCACCTCCAATCATGAAAGATCGGCCTAGATCGGGTTATCCCCGCATCATATGTCATGCTTCTTATTATAAGCACGTGTGACCATATATGAAATACATGCCTACATTACATTGATGAATATGAGCTATTGTGAGTCGCCCAAGGTTGTGAGTGTTACATGATGAATGTCATCCAACACAAACATCCATCGCTGATCTAACGCCTACACTTTTCTCATAATGATCTTTGCTAAGTTACTACTGTTGTTGATGTTACACTCATCACAAAACTGCTTCTGTTACTATTCTTGTTACTATTGCTACTATTACTGCTACTATGAAAACTACCAAACTACTGTGGTACTAAACACTTTGTGTAGAAATATTATATCCCAGGTGTGGTTGAATTGACAACTCAACCTCTAAGGCCCATAAATATTCTTTAGTTTCCTTGTCTCTAATAAACAAACTTGGGTGAAATACTACCCTCAAAGACTGTCGCCATCCCCTATACTTGTGGGTTATCATCCACTTTGGGATCTTCTCCTTAGAGGTCTTGATCTCCAATGGGGGAGGTAGATGGGAAAAAGTCTCTCTAGATCATAACATATGCTTTGCTAACCCTAAAATAGAGGTAGGAGATGGATATTTATATCCTAGGTGAGGGAATGGGTACATGGGCCTCGGCCCGAGTCATGCGTGCAGGTAAAGGGTGGATGATCTGGGTGGTGGCCCGGATGATCCAAACATCGTCTGGATGATCCGATTGGCAGCCGCTGTTGGCCTAGATGTTCGGGACCTGGTCCGGACGTCTGGCTTCATCTGGATGATCTGGGTTGGGCCCCAGATGATCTGGCTTCCATGGATAGTGTGTTGTTGCCTTCCGGCCCTCTAGCCAATCGTCCGGGAGAGGGCCTGGATCGTTCAGGCAACATTAAAATTGTCTGAGACAAGGGTTGGATCATCCGATAAGCACTGACTTACTCTATTTGCTCTGTGTCTTTGCGTTCTTCTTCCTCCATCGTTTGGCCTTGCTCCTTAGCCTCTCCATGGCTTGTTCCTTGGTACACGAGTACACAAAGTGTCTCCGCTTCAGGTAGTATCCATGTCTCCTATGATTCGGGAGGAAGTTGAACAAGCACGGAGTTCACCTGGGTTTTGATAGCTCTTGCATGGGCCCTTGTCATTGGTCCACCTGGTGTCTTGGGTGATGGCATCATGTCCATGGGGATGGTTGTAGGATGCTCCGGATCAACTCCTCAAATCACTCTAATTCATAAAGATCGGGCAGACAAGGGCTTGCCCTACATCACACATGTTCATCCGAATGGCCATGAATATGCACACCATCCGCAAGAAGCACGACACCATGTCAGTGGTGACCAACCTAGAATGGTGTGGGGACCCCGACTCATAAGTCGTGATCACCGAATGCATGTGTACAGTGATCCCAGAGATCAATGCTCACTGAACACACAGAAGCTGAGTAACAAGAGTCTTACATCCATACATACCGTATTACACAAATAGGACCATAATGGTCAAGCCTTGAGTATAACATCGCAGCGGAATTCTTCAATAACAACATGGACCCATGCCATCTGCCTTTAACCCTACAGGCATTCTGACTGGGAAGCGTCCTAGCTCGCATGCTCGTCACCAAGAAATCTTCATAATAACATGTTCTCTCCTGCCTGGCCAATAAAATAACCAGTGGCAAGCCAATGAGTACATTGAATGTACTCGCAAGCAACCCAAGTGTGATAACAGAATAATTATGCAAGGCTCTACTGCTAGGTCGGCAGTTTTGCGGAAAGCTAGTTTTTCATATGCAAGTATGATCAACATATAACATGGGCACGCATGTGTCTGCAACAAGTATCAGGAGGTCACTGACTTCATTATCGAGAAAGAGTTGTAATCAACTCATGCTCAAGCTCATTGTAACTTTCTCACAATCACATCGACAGATTTACCAACTCGTGTTGTTTCCCAGAAACTTATGGACATAGTCTAAGTAGCACCACCCAACTGTCCTTGACCACAGATACGGCTATTCGAATAGTTTTACACTCTGCAGAGGTTGCACACTTTACCCACTAGATCCGGGGAACTTCCGTGACATCCACGACCAGCGGTACCTCAAGTACCCGGGGTAAGCACCCGATCACCATCTTTCCCTAGACGACACTAACATAGAGTCCACTCGATTGGTAACAGCCCCGTGCCAACATTTCACATCTTAATAATTGTGGAGACTCACTCCCATATTCATCACATACCACTGACACGGGGTACCAACGGTGTGTTCGGTGCCCTGTAAAAACAGTCATGGCCGCCTATCCAAGCACGACCCCGTCCCGAGAGTGACCTCAAGTCACCCCCGTCACTAGTAATGCGGGCACCATGCTAGTATCGACCTAGGTAATCAATAATGCCCTTTCCCATATAAGGGTAGAGTGGTTGCGCATGTTTGGTTGGGACGGTAGTCATACATAAATCTAATCCATCTCTGTAAACAACACTCTCAACAAGCCTCGGCAAACTACTTCTTCACCAAGTAGTGCCCTAGTTCTCATCAACTCCCAGGGGCATTAGTGGCACCCACTGGGTCATTTGCAAGTATGTCAGACCACACTTGTTTCACTCAATGCACAACCCTGACCCATTTTGCGTAGCCAACTACTATAGCATACATCTATCTACTCCCACCCACATAACCCTCATAGGAAGGTAGGGTCATGTTTGATGCAGGTTTCAACAGTAAGTAACAAAGGTAGCAACCAAAGTGGTCTCCACCTCAACATGATTCCGATGAATCGATAATAAGGTGCTATGAGACATGCATAAAAAGTTTCTCGAACATGGTCAAAGGGCTGCTTGCCTTATTCTTCCGAGTCTTCAAACCTTCTGGTCCATCTCCGAGTACTCCGCTTATTTCGTCAACTAACGATGGAAACAATCATAATAAGCAACACAATCAAAGCAAAAAAATAAAAGTGCTATAAAAATAGGAGTTGGACTTTTCTAGGATACCTCTGGTCATATGAAAAATAATCAAGGTGGTTTCATTGGGGTATGATCAATGGATGGTTTGGCACATTTCAATATGATGGAACCAAGGGGTTTATGGATTTGCAAGAAGTATACAGAAATATTTTCTTGAATGATGAGCAAAGGCACCCATCAACAAGTCATGATTTTAGAAGCATCTAGGAGTTGGTTTCACTGGATTTGGGATTCAAATGAATTTTCTAGGATTCTGCAAAGCTGATAAATATGAAGAAATGGCTCATTATTTGGTGGGATACAGAAAGTATTAATAAAAATGTTCCAAAACTAAGTTTGGATATGGCAAGCATCTAGGAATTTGAACCACTGCATTTGGATCAAAAATGAGCTCTCTGTGATTTTCTAAAATTCATCACAGAAAATGAAATATTGGCATTTGATAATTATTTGTGTAGGGAAATTTCTGGAATAATGTGCATGTTGCACCATGTGATAGAGCATGATTTATGGAGTCACTGGAAATTTGAATCACCAAATTTGGAGTTCAAATGAATTATTCATGGATTTTTGAAGTTGTCTGGAAAAGAAAAAGAAAGAGGAAAAGGGCTTTACCATTTACTGCGCACTGGCGACAGATAGACCTTGGGCCGGCCCGGCGGTTCGGCTGAGCAGGGAGATGCGGTGACGCCGAAGACGTACTTCGGTGATCCTGTTTTCGCCGCGCGGACACGGGAAGTGTCGGACCCGTCTCCACTTAAAATGTCGGGCCCGCCCCGCTGGGTCACCGACGAGCGGGCCCCACCAGTAGGCCTTCTCCTTCCTCCCGCCCGCGACAGAGGAGGCAGGGGCCTCGTCGACGGGAGGTTGCTGCTCCTGCCCCCCGGCGGCTCAGGCCACCTCCGGCCAAGCGGTGGCCACCGGAGGGGCCACTGGAAAGCGGCGCATCGGGGGAGGTCGGCAGGGCCGGCAGGAGACGACCGTGGTGCGCTCGGCACTGCCTCGGCGGATGCCCATTCGGGCGACGAGCAGCTGGGGGGTGTGGTGCCCCGGCGGTCTGGGAGAAGTAGGGGAAAGGGTCGCCGGACCCTCGCATCTCTTCTGGTGGAGGAAAGGGAGGGAGGCGAGCTCGGGATGGCGAGAATTTTGGTGGTGCACGGCGGCTCGGCTTCGGCTATGGCGGCGCGTTGGGGGCATGGGAGGAGCAGAGCTTTAGCCTGGGGGTGCACGGGGGCTAAGAGAAGCAAAATAAGGCGAAGGGGAGGACCCGGGCGGCCTTATGTAGGAGAGGGCGTGGTGCACAGCGGGCCGTGCGCCGGCGATGCCGTAGCCGTCCCTGTAGGCCACGGGGGGGCTTGCCTTCGAGTCGGGGGTCCTGCTGGGCGTGGTCTATGACCAGGGAAAGAGAGAGGGAGAGAGGAACGAGCACGAGGGATGCCAGGGACACGGGCGGCAACTGGTGGACGCTGGCGGCGCTCGGGCACGGGTGACACAGGTCGCCGGAGAGAGAAGGAGGAGGGGGCCGACCCTCTAGCGTGTCCCGGACGCCGAGGCGGCCTCGGGGGACACGAGGGGGGAGGCCCTAGGTGGTCGGCGCCGGTGATTGGGGGCGGCTACAGTGCGCCAGGGCACTGTAGCGCGCTCCAGAGCACCCGTTTGGCCGGCATGGCCGTGCCCTCGCTGCTCTGGACGCGTCCATCATGCCCAAAGCTGTCTGGGTGTCGAGGGGGTAGTAAACAAATGCGATGTGACCTTGGATGCTCTGGGAAGCCACTGGAATGAGGAGGGAGGTGAAGAAGAAGGTGAAAACTGCTGTCCAGAAGAGTGAATTGGGGTTTTACCCCCCTCCAATAATTGAGCTGAGGCAGAGGAGAGTTACTGGAGGTAGAATAGGACTAGGAGAAGTTGTGGTAAGAATTTGAGGTAAAGGGAAATAGTAAAAGGGGTCAATCCAATGGTTTTGGTAATTGGACAGAAGGTGTTTGATCAGGTTTTGGGAAAGCAAATGACTTCCAATTGACATGGGACTTAACAGGATCAAATGTCACTTATAATTAGGCCCCTCCACCAAATTTGAGCTCATTTGGGCAAAGTTGCCAATGTAACTTTGGTGAACCCTAGAAATCAACAGAAATGGTTTCACCTTGTTTGAGTTGAGCTATTCATCTCCCCTTGATGCACCACTTGGTGTAGCATCATCATTTGGGGTTATGATCATGCCCACAAAGTTTGAAGCCCCAGGTAAAAAGTTGACAATGTAGAGTTGTTCAAATTTGAATTTGAACAGAAATGGTTTTGGGGCACTTAGACCAAGTTATGCTTCTCAAAAACTTGTGCCATTTGGCATAGATGCATAATTACATCATTGTAGCATGTGCACCAAGTTTGAGAGCATTTGGACAAGTTTGTCAATGTAAAGTTGCTCAAACTTCAAAATGGACAGAATTGGTTTTGAGGGGATTAGAGGATGTTCCCTTGATCTTCAAGGCATGAGGCTTTGCAAGATCTTCAAATATGTCATATATGACATGATAGAATTTCCCTGGAATTTTTGGAGAATATTTCCTTTGTAAATATTTCAAAAGCTTGAAATATCCAGAAAGGGTTTTGGAAGGATTTGCCCAATATTTTGAACATGACCATGTGCTGAAACTCTTATATATGGACAATATATGTCCTATGAGTCTCCCTAAATTTTGGCAAATATTTTTGAAATAATTAAATAATTTTTCCCTATTAAAGACCATTTCTGGCCTTAAGAAAAAGCTTTTAGATAAAATGTAAAAATAACTTTTAAAAGTATACTTTTGTGGTTTCTGGGAGTCCTATACCTAATAGGATTCAAATATACTTTTTGGAAGATTTTTCACACCCTAAATAAGGTACTTGTAGTGCAAACCTCAATTCAGGGGTTTTTGGAAAAACTAATTTTAGAAAATACTATTTGGCCAAAATATTTTTATAAGAAAATTCCATATTGTTCTATACACATGGCATGATCATTGGGAAAAAGTTTTGGATCAAGGAGATGAAGTATAAGAGTTGGAGGATTTATTTGATTTTTAGAGCACTAGCAAACAGCAGACAAAAGTCAAATCAAGCAAAGTCAAAAACACTCAAAAGTTTTTGCAAATCCACATTTTTAACATGATAATTAGCTTAAGCAAAGTGGCATGAAAATCAGGGTGTGACAAATGGTCAGTGCCGGACTCAACTAGGATGATGAGAGCGTGAACATTGTCATACTCGGGCAAGAACAATGCCATATATGTCATGCAGGACTCGGGCTGCTGCCCCAAAGGCTACCTTGCTGAATACAACAGACTGATCATACTCCAAGTAGGAACTTGAAATTGGTCATAAATTTTCAATCAAGTAACAACAACAAATTTATTCTTGTTTTCCATCTTATATTAGCAATGAATCGGGCAATGCTTGCATCCTTTCATCGGCCAATACATCATAATCATAATAGAAAGGACGGACATAAAAAAGGAAGAACATGGACATGGTGTTGGCATCCACGATGACTAGATCAAAATCCATACCAGGAACCTAGAGGTGACGCCTACATCCGCTCCTCCACGTGCGGTGACGATTTCTTTAGGCGCGCACGCTCCGGCATGAGGTGGTGGTCTTAGACATATGGCGTCTCACCGCACGACAAGCACCAATCTAAGTCGACCATAGCGTCACATTGGCCAATGCAACAATAGTTCCTAGCACGGAGCGCACGACGATGATGACACCACAGTCATGGCCTTCGAGCTTGGCGCGAGTGGGCCAATAGCCATCATGCCCTGCCGCCTCCCCTCCTTTGGATTGATGCCCATAGAAACAAAGCGGCGGATCCCATGGGGTTGGCACGTCCGGGCAGCAAGGGACGGCATGGCAGAGGCAGCAGACGACAGAGGGGGAACCCTAGCCGAGTTTGGAAGGAACAAAGAAGGGGGTTGCACGTGGGGGCAGCAAGGGACAACGCGACAGAGGGAGCACACAATGGAGGCGAAACCCTAGCCAAGTTTGGGAGGAATAAAGAAGGGGATTGACGTGAAGGATGCATGGGCTATCGCATGGTTAGATTTAAACTAGGAACGGGAATCACACGAAAAAAAATCTAGAAGCGAACAGAAAAAAAGAAGCACGAATGAAGGGGGCGGAAGGCAAGGACAACACAAGAGGAAACCTTATTCTTTTCAATTTTTATTAGTGAGAGGGCGAAAAAACAGGGTGAGGCAATGGTGGGAGGTGAGGAGAGACTGCCCATCTTTAGTATTCATCAAAAGAAAAGGCGAGTACTAGGCGCCGGCACGCTCGCCCAATAGTTCGGTCGGTCGCACGACATCCCTCAGATTCGAGCGCCGCGAACAGTCTGATCTCATTCCCTTTCTCCCCTGATGCACACCGGGTCCCCCTGCAAGCGCTACAGCCGGAGCACCGCCCCCGAGCTAGCTGGATCCCTCGCGTGGCTGTAGCAGAGAGCACCGCCGCCCCAACTTGGCGGGTCCCATGTGCGTCACAGCCCCTCCCAACCAGCTCCCTCGTTCACAGCTTCGTCATGGTCGGATCCCCACCAAGCTTGGCCATGGCTGACATGGACCCTCCATCGGCAGTGGTTGAAGCTCCCCGCCCCGCGGTTGCAGCATCTGGTGTGCCGTCCACATCCATCCTCGCCATCGAGCTCGCCGCAGGGTGCACATTGCAGGCACCGCCGCCGTCTTCTTACATGGGTAACAAAATTCTACATGTCGCCTTTGTAGCAAAACAGCTTGATGTTTGTAGCTTTTCAAAATCCCCGATGTAGCAAAAAAAACAAAGCGCCACCACGTCACCCAGTACCACTCCCTTGGATGTAGCAAAAAAATCACAGGTTCCAGCTTCTATCGATGCTGACTCCAGCAATTCTGCTTGCTGGTTGAAACCATTTGTGCTGCCCCTTCCAGCAAAAATGGCGGCGACAGTGCAGCCGCTCTCCACCGTCGCGACAAATGTCGTGGCTTGTTCCAGCAAAATAATTTGCTGGTTCTAGTAAAACGTTGGATCCAACTACAAAATTAGACTGGGTGGTAGCAAAAATCTAAGACGGTGGCTACAAAAATAAAGGACCGTGGTAGCAAAAAAAGAGTAGAGCTGGTTTCAGCACAAATCATTCAACAACAAAACAAAGACGAGTGGTACCAGAAAATCAAAAAAGACAGTAGTAGAAAAAGCCAAGACAGTGGCAGCAAAAATGAAGCTAGCTCCGGCAGAAAGCACCCCTGATTACATATCCTAGCAAAAAGAAGTCACTGGTTCCAGCAAAACAATGACTCGGTTATAGCAAAAATTGCCGCTGTTTGCAACTCTCGCCGAGGCTGGTTCCAACAACTCCGGTGTGGTGTGCGCCTTGCAGCAGCGGCTCCGCCGCCCATCCCCTTGGTACAGCTGCAGCAACTCCGACGTGGTGCATGGCTGGACAACTCACAGCGGTTGCCACCAAGCATCCCCTTGGTACGGCTGCATCAAATTCAGGCGAGGTGCGTGGCTAGAAAGTTTGCAGCGGCTAGCGGCCATGGTGCTGATACAGGTCGCCTGCAGCGGCGCGAGGTCATGAGACTCGTGGTCTGTGCCTTTCTTGTGTGTTGGAAAAAAAGGGGAGAAATGGAGATGGGATAAATCGGTGTGCTTGTGAGAGAAAATGAGAGGATGGGAGAACCACAATGAACAGATAAAGCAGCACGCGTCAGCCATGTGTGGTCCCCCACAAGTTTTTGAAAAGGGACGCTTTATTACTTAAAAGATGTAAGCATTACACCCGGTCTCTGCATAATTAAGACGCACACAGCCAAATAAGATCCTCTCACACAAACGGAAAATAAAAAAGGCAAAATACAAAGAGACATGTAGAGTCCATATAATGCCTAAAGCGTGGGGGGGCAATCCTAAGATCATGCTGCCACCCATGTTGGATAAAAGTATCCCTTGTCGTGGCCTCCAATCGTGTACACACCTCCGTATACAGGTCTCGATTCTCCACACGTTGTAGAAAGGACCATAAACGAAGAGTCACGATACATCTATAGATAACCTGCATCAGAGAAGTACTTTTATTATTAAAAACCTTATCATTTATACATAGCCAAAGTGACCAAAAACGGCAAGCGCTCCCACCCTGAGAAGAGTTCTAAACCTGTGATCAATCACATGTAACCAGTTGCCAAATACATTAGCAACACTACAAGGGGATACAAGCCATAAGCTATTTGTATGACTGGCCATATAGAACGAGCCAATTTGCATTGGAAGAATAAATGTTTTATTCATCATGGGGACAAAATACGCACTGCGGACTTCCATGCCAATTCCTCTTAATAAGGTTATTTTTAGTAAGAATGACTCTGCGATGAAGATACCATGCAAATATTTTATTCTTTAAAGGTATCTTCATCTTCCAGACCTTCTTGTTATTATCAACTAGCACATCAGACTCGATTAACACTCTATACATGGAATCCACTGATAATTATCCATTCCCATGGAGGTTCCATCGGAATACATCAGACCCCTCTAACAAATGCACCATGGTCTACCGCTGGAGCAGAATGTTCCATGATTGGTGTCTGGGTCCAATTAAATCCCTTCTGAACGTCACATTTGGTGGAAATGATTCCATTACCATGGCGATAGTATCACCCTTGTGGCACAAAATGTTGTATAGAGCCGGATATTGTTCCCGGAGTGTGCCATTTCCTAGCCACTTGTCCTCCCAGAATCTAATTTCTGAGCCGTCCTTAATCAAGAACGATCCATAGCAGAAGAAATGTTTCTTCGTAGCCATTAGACCCGCCCAAAAGTGGGAATCCCCAGGCTTCCAATATACTTGGGATACTGCCTTGGCACCCTCATATTTCCTTCTTAGGAGGGTTTGCCATACACCATCTTCTGTTAGTAATTTAAACTACCATTGCGGAGGAGGGCCCTATTCTTATCCTCAAGGTCATGAATGCCCAACTCGCCTTGGTCTTTGGGACGACAAACCACACTTCATTTAGCCAATCGATTTTTTCTCTCTCGTTATCTCCTTGAGAGAAGAATCTTGGCCTGCAATAATCCAATCTATGTAAAACTCCTTTCAACAACTGGAAGAAGGAAATCATATATAGTACCATATTACTTAGTACTGTATTTGTGATGACCAATCTTCCACCCAGAGACAACAGTTTAACTTTCCAACTGGTAAGTATTTTTTGCAGTCTCTCCTCGACGTGTTTCCATTCAGCATTTTTGAGTCTCCGATAATGTATCGGTATCCCCAAATATGTGATCGGAAACTGGCATAAACCGCAACCGAACAGTTCAGCGTAAATGTGGGCCTCGTCTTGAGCGTCGCCAAAGCAAAACAATTCACTTCTATGAAAATTGATCGTAAGACCCCGAGAGTTGCTCGAATGATGATAAAATCAGTTTCATATTTCTTGCTTTCTCGAGGTCATGATACATGAAGAGAATCGTATCATCGGCATATTGAAGTACAGAGAGACCACCATCAACTAGATGGTTTACTACCCCATCAATTTGGCCATCAACCTTGGCATGCTCAATCATGACCGCTAGCATATCCGCCACTATATTGAATAGCATGGGCGATAACGAGTCACCTTGTTGCAATCCTTTCTTCGTTTGGAAATAGTGTCCAATGTCATCATTAACCTTAATGGTGACACTACCTCCAGAAACAAAACTACTGACCATAGCTCGCCACTCTGCAGAAAATCCTTTCATTCTGAGAGCCTGTTGAAGAAAGGGCCACTTGACTTTGTCTGATAGAGGCAAAGGTGTCCCGTCTTTCGATGAGATGGTGGCTATCGTTTTGGCTGGAGTAGACTTCGATGATCCGACTACGAACGTGCGAGGACGTCGCGCCTTAGCAATCGCTAAACCAACTCCGAGAGGTTATTGACCATGCTGGAGCACGATCAACCTGACCAGGAGGGTCTATTTCCTACAAGCAAACGAAGAACAAGCAAGAAACTAAGATTGCAATCTGGATATTGCGAATATAAGAGGAAAGCTTTATTGATCAAGGTGGGGTTTTGTGATGCCTTTGTCTGGTCGTTGAACACAAATGAAGTACGCGAAGTTGCAGCTATGGTGAACTTTAATCTAAACAAAACCCAAAGTCTAAACGATTCCCTAAGGGCTGTATATATGGAGAAAGAGAGGAGGAATTTCGTGGCCCCTTGGAGAAGGAGCCTGAAACCAACCCTAACTTTGTTTTCCCCACACATACGGACTCTAAAAACAGGTTATACTTTATTTCGAAATAACATGGGCCTGGCCCAATAATAAGGTGACGCAGCACCTATAATAGCCTCTGGACGAAATTTATGAAGTGTCATCTTGTATATTTCGTCCAAGGCTTCACGCGATTATTATGGTGGCTTCAAAGTCCTGAAATCATCACTTGTAACCCCGTTCTTGTTCCCCTTGCGCATGCCATCATCTCCATGCTTGATCTTGCTCCAATGATCATCCGTCTTGTCCAAGCTAGTCGCTTCATTTGTAAGCAAGACAAATGTATCCAATTTAGGCAGCATCATATTCTCATGAACATTAGAATCATTACCAAGAAACGAAAAAATCAGGTAATTTAATTGGCGTGCGCGAGCTCTAGTAATTGGTCTTTTATATGTATCAATAGGGACTGTGGGTGTAACTTTGTTAGTGATGTCCTCATCATCCTCCCCTTCTTGAATTGAAGTCGTCCTCGACGGAAGCTCATCTTCCTCACCCAAGTAAGGCTTCAGATCTGCAATGTTAAAAGTGGGACTAACCCCAAAATCTACAGGCAACTCAAGTTTATATGCATTATCATTAATTTTTTCTAACACCTTAAAAGGACCATCAGCACGTGGCATTAGCTTTCACTTGCGCAAATGAGGAAACCTATCCTTATGCAAATGTAACCAAACAAGATCTCCATGTGCAAAGACAACACATTTTCTACCCTTATCTCCAACAAGTTTATATTTAGCATTCATGCGCTCAATATTTTCCTTAGTTAACTCATGCATTTTTAAGAACAATTCAGCATGTTGTTTAGCATCAGAATTAACCTTCTCCGAAGATGGAAGAGGCAACAAATCAATAGGTCCACGAGGTAAGAAACCATACACAATTTCAAAAGGGCACATCTTAGTAGTAGAATGCAGCGAACGATTATAAGCAAATTCTATATGAGGCAAGCATTCTTCCCACATTTTCTTCTTATTCTTCAAAACAGCCCTAAGCATAGTAGATAGAGTTCTATTGACTACTTCAGTTTGTCCATCAGTTTGGGGGTGACATGTAGTACTAAAAAGCAGTTTAGTCCCCAACTTAGCCCATAAACATCTCCAAAAGTGGCTAAGAAATTTAGTATCATGATCTGAAACAATAATATTTGGCACACCATGCAAGCGAATAATTTCACGAAAGAACAAATCAGCAACATTAGCAGTAGCGTCGCTTTTATGACATGGTATAAAGTGTCCCATTTTCGAGAACCTATCCACAACAACAAATATGATATCCCTCCCCTTCTTTGTTCGAGGTAAACCCAAAACAAATTCCATAGATATATCTTCCCAAGGAATACTAGGGACAGGCAAAGGCATATATAAACCATGAGGATTGAGTTGTGACTTATCTTTTTGACATGTTGTGCAGCGAGCAACAAAACGCTCAACATCCCGTCTCATCTTTGGCCAAAAGAAATATGTAGCAAGTACGTCCTCCGTCTTCTTCACGCCAAAGTGTCCCATTAATCCTCCTCCATGCGCCTCTTGCAACAACAAAAGACAAACAGAGCTAGCTGGAATGCATAGCTTGTTAGCACGAAACACAAATCCATCACTAACGACGAACTTGTTCCATGTTCTCCCTTCTTTACAATTCTGCAATACATCTTTAAATTCAGCATCATGCACATATTGATCTTTGATGGTCTCCAAACCAAATATTTTAGAGTCAAGTTGTGAAAGCATAGTATAACGACGAGACAATGCATCAGCAATAACATTTTCTTTTCCCTTTTTGTGTTTAATAACATAAGGGAAAGTCTCTATGAATTCAACCCATTTAGCATGTCTACGGTTTAGTTTTGCTTGACTTTTAATGTGCTTCAAAGATTCATGATAAGAATGTATAACAAATTCTTAGGGCCATAAATAATGTTGCCATGTTTCCAAAGTCCGAACAAGAGCATATAATTCCTTATCGTAAGTAGAATAATCCAAACTAGGCCCACTCAATTTTTCAGAAAAGTATGCAACAGGTTTACCATCTTGTAATAACACACCTCTTAACCCAATTCCACTAGCATCACATTCAAGCTCAAAAGTCTTATTAAAATCAGGACGTTGGAGTAAAGGAGCATGTGTCAACTTATCTTTCAATACCGTGAATGCTTCTTCCTATGTAGTACCCCAAACAAAAGGCACATCCTTCTTTGTAAGCTCATTGAGAGGTGCAGCAATGGTGCTGAAATCTCTCCCCAAACGCCTATAGATTCCAGCGAGGCCAAGGAAAATCCTCACGTGTGTGACCGTTTTGGGCTGTGGCCAACTCTCAATAGCTTCGATCTTGGCTTTATTAACCTCAATTCCCTGTGGAGTAACAACATAGCCAAGAAAAGATACTCGGTCGGTGCAAAAGGTGCACTTCCCAAGGTTACCAAACAAACATGCATCACGTAGAGCAATAAAAACAGCACATAAATGTTCCAAATGTTCCTCCAAAGATCGGCTATAAATTAGTATATCATTAAAATAAACTACCACAAATCATCCAATGAAAGCACGTAAAACTTCATTCATTAATCTCATGAAAGTACTAGGTGCATTAGTTAACCCAAAAGGCATGACTAACCACTCATATAATCCAAACTTAGTTTTAAATGTTGTTTTCCATTCATCTCCCAATTTCATACGAATTTGATGGTATCCACTATGCAAATCAACTTTGGAGAATATTGTAGAGACACTCAATTCATCAAGCATATCATTTAGCCTAGGAATAGGATGACGATAACTAATAGTGATATTATTAATGCCTCTACAATCAACACACATACGCAATGTACCATCCTTTTTTGGCACTAGAATAATAGGAATAACACAAGGACTAAGGTATTCACGTATATAACATTTATCGAGTAGCTCCTGTACTTGACGCGTATCCTTCGTCTCCTCTGGATTGGTACGGTATGGTGCGCGGTTAGGTAGCGATGCACCGGGAATTAAGTCAATCTGATACTCAATCCCTCGAATAGGTGGTAATCCCGGTGGCACGTATTGTGGAAAGACGTCCGGGAACTCCTGCAAAATGTTAGTGACAACAGGAGGCAAAGAGGAAGGCACATCCTCGAATGAAAATAATGCCTCTTTGCACACAAAAGCATAGCAAACAGATTTGTTGAAATCTAGATCATCAATATCAGATTTGGTGGCAAGTAAACATCCACTTTTTAATTTAATTTCAGATGCAATATGAGATGATGGTGTGTTATTAGGCTTCATTTGTTGCTCAAATTCTTTTGCCACAATTTGATTTTCAATCTTATTTTTCTCCTGTTTCGCTTTATTAGCTCTATTTATATCATCTTTCAAAATAGAATCAGGAGACATAGGAAGCAAAGTAATACGTTTATCCTTATGAACAAGAGTATACTGATTGTTTCTACCATGGTGTATAGAATTTTTATCAAATTGCCATGGTCTACCAAGTAATAAGGAACATGCTTGCATGGGTACCACATCACGATCCACATAATCAGCATATGTAGAGATACTAAAATGCACATGAACAATACGTGTTACCTTAAACTTGCCGTTGTTGTTGAACCATTGGATGTAGTAAGGATGTGGATGTGGTCTTGTGGTGAGAGATAGCTTCTCCACCATCTCCATGCTAGCCAAGTTATTGCAGCTCCCTCCATCTATGATGAGGCGAACAAAACGTTCCTTCACAACTCCTTTTGTATGGAACAAATTATGCCTCTGATTTTGCTCCGCTTGTGTGACCTGCACACTCAAAACACGTTGAGCAACTAAACATTCATACCTATCAGCGTCTTCGGGAGCCATGTATTGCGTCTCATTTTCAGAATCATCTCCACCGTGTTCTTCACATGTAATAAGAGCCAAAGTCTCCTCATCATAGTCACCAACGGACTCATAACCACCATCCTCAGTAGCAATCATGGCACGCTGAGATGGGCATTTGCTTGCATAGTGACCACGACCAGTGCAATGACGACATATAACATCATGTGTTGGCCCTGTGGATGCCATGGATGAAGAAGAGCTCTGCGCAGGACCGGAAGGTGTACTCCTGTCTGATGGTGGTGGTGTCTGTTTGCCTTTATCACGGCTAGAAGTGATGGATGAAGTCGGCGGTGGTGCAGCCGGACGTGTCGAAGTAGAGGATGCACGCGGAGTCCATGATGAAGGTCGACCTGCAGAAAAATTAGTTCGCGCCAAGGCATGTCGATCCTGCACTTCACGTTCATCTTTGCAAGCAAGATGAAATAAACGAGTGATATTATTATACTCCTTATATTCTAGAATTGTATGAATATATCTATTTAAGCCACCCATAAAACGTGCAAGAATAGCCTCATTATCCTCAACAATACCACATCTAATCAGGCTAGTTTGTAATTCCTGGTAATATTACTCTCCAGAATTTTTTTCCTTGTCTTAAACGCTGCAGTTTTTGAAGTAATTCACGTAGATAATATGGTGGAACCCAACGAGTACGCATAGCAGTTTTCAAAGCAGACCAAGTAGTTGGAATATTTTTCGGATATAATCTACGATATTAAAACAACCACACACAAGCAAAACTAGTGGAAGCACAAAGCGCAACAGCAACACGTCTCTCCTCGGGATATTCTAGACATGTAAAATGTGTTCGGTTTCTAACTCCCAAGTAAGATATATATCAGGAACATATCTCCCCTCAAATGGTGGAATATTCAATTTTAGTTTAGGGAGATGGTCATGATCTCGTACCTGAGTGTGTGGTGTAGCCCTACCATTGTGATTATTTGCATGTGGACGACCTGGTTGTTGTGGTGCTGGTAGTTGCATGTAGTTCTGATTTTGATCAACCTCATCCTCGTAATCTCCCGCGTAATCGTCCTCCTCCTCAGCAACAGCAGGAGCCACAGAAGTATCAACGGCAGCACCAACAATTTGGCTAGGCTCAAGAGGGACACGGCTCACTTTGCGGAGGGTTGTTTCGCTATGTGAAGGTGGTTGTTGTTGTTGTTGCAATGGTGCAGCAGGTGGAGGTAGACGCGCAAGCACTTCAGCAAATTTTGCATCCAACTCGGTGTCAATTGACTTCTCAATGCCATCCATCCTCGCTAGTGCATCATCAAAACTGGTCATCACATCTTCTACCTGTTGACCCATCATTTGCTTAAATTTATCATGCAACTCCTTGTTCGTCATGTTCTCCCAGTCAGTCTCATCGACTTGTGATCTTGCCATGGTTAGCTGCAATAGAAACAAATATGATCCTATAGACTACTAGAAAATGGTGGTGGTGGGGCATCACAAATCCGTCAAGCAAATATCCAGTTCTTACCAGTTCTTACCCAGCAACAGGTGGTGATCGGCAACCGTTGTAGTCAAAACTCTCAAAGCTTGGACAAAGCGATTGCCAGGTGGTGTCAAACGCACGAGGTAGATGTATGTGGAGCTGGGAAGCCTTATGATATGCTAGCAAAAATGGCAGCAATAATCAATTCAGAGATGCAAAGATGAATGAACGCTCAATGACGGTACTGTGCTGGTCCTAGGCTAGACCGTAGTAGAGACGCAAGCCTAGAACACTAACAAAATCATGACGCTGCACATAATCAAGGGGGAAGCACACACGAATTTTTTTCGCCTCTTTTTTCGCTCCTTTTTTTTGCCGAAAATCACTATAATGGCGAGTGTCTCAAAACTATTCCCAAGTCAAACTAAGATGATAGGCACGAAATTATTTTGACGATTTTTTTTCGGAAATCAGGCAGCGATGATCAAAAAGTGCGGTAAAAAAACAGTATGATGGCACGTGTCTCAAAAGACTCAGAAAAGCCTAAAAACGGGATAGGGATAAAATATTTTCACCTGCCAAAATTTTGGCCTAAAAACTACCCGGGGATCTCGAGACTTTTTTTCCGAGACCTACGCAGGCAAGGAAACACGAATCCGAAACTAGATGGATCTCGAGAACGGACCTAATATTGAAAGAACTCGGATTGGTGGTGGATATATGGTGGTAGAATATGGCAGCGGTGGTAGGTTATGGCAGCGGTGATAGGTTATGGCAGCGGTGGTGGTATGTGGTAGTGGTGGTGGGATATGACAACGGTGGTGGTATGGCAGCAGCGATGAATATGGTGTGGCGGCGGCATGACAAACTGTAACAGAACTCAAAACTCTAATGGACTAGATACTAAGACCAGTAACTAGACAGGACGATGCAACCGCAAATTCAACAAAGTAAAACCCTAAAAAGATTATGCAAAGGCTCATATTGCTTCGAATATGATGAACTAACCCTATATATATATATATATATATATATATATATATATATATATATATATATATATATATATATATATGGCTTTTTCGTGGACTATAGGTATGAAGAACAGACTTGGACTAACTATGAAAAACTGGAAAATCTCACCGAGCAACCTGGAAATCTAATACCACTTGGTAGAGGCAAAGGTGTCTCGTCTTTCGATGAGATGGTGTCTATCGTTTTTAGTGGAGTAGACTTTGATGATCCAACTACGAACGTGCGAGGACGTCGCGCCTTAGCAATCACTAAACCAACTCCGAGAGGTTATTGACCACGCTGGAGCACAATCAACCTGACCACGAGGGTCTATTTCTTGCAAGCAAATGAAGAACAAGCAAGAAACTAAGATTGCAATCTGGATATTGCGAATATAAGAGGAAAGATTTATTGATCAAGTTGGGGTTCTGTGACGCCTTTGTCTGGTCGTTGAACACAAACGAAGTACGCGAAGTTGCAGCTATGACAAACTTTAATCTAAACAAAATCCAAAGTCTAAACGATGCCCTAAGGGCTGTATATATGGAGAAAGAGAGGAGGAATTTTATGGCCCCTTGAAGAAGGGGTTCGAAACCAACCCTAACTCTGTTTTCCCCACACATATGGACTCTAAAAACAGGCTATACTTTATTATTTAAAAATTACATGGGCCTGGCCCAATAATAAGGTGACGCAGCACCTATAATAGCCTCTGGACGAAATTTATGAAGTGGCATCTTGTATATTTCGTCCAAGGCTTCACGTAGTTATTATGGTGGCTTCAAAGTCCTGAAATCATCACTTGTAACTCCGTTCTTATTCCCCTTGCGCATGCCATCATCTCCATGCTTGATCTTGCTCCAATGATCATCCTTCTTGTCCAAGCTAGGCCCTTCATTTGTAAGCAAGACAAACGTATCCAATTTAGGCAGCATCATATTCTCATGAACATTAGAATCATTACCAAGAAACTAAAGTACCTGGTAATTTAATTGGCATGCGCGAGCTCTAGTAATTGGTCCTGTATATGTATCAATAGGGGCTGTGGGTGTAACTTTGTTAGTGATGTCCTCATCATTCCCTTTTATATTACTTGTGTTTACTTTATCAGCTTTAGGATCACTCGGGTGCGCACCTCCAATTTTTTTGATAGGTGATACTCAAATACCGGCCCTGAATGATGTCCTCATGAAGGACTAGCACCCCATCAAGTATATCATGGATGGGGTGCTAGTCCTTCATGAAGTCCTGCATGAGGTCCGATGCAAACACCTCAGGGCGGTCTTCCTGAAGATCGATTTCCATAAGGCTTACGACACTGTTAGCTGGTCCTTCCTTCGGGTAGTTTTGCTCCGGAAAGGCTTCGACGAGCGATGGATCACCAGAGTGTAGCAGATGGTCTCTTGCGGTCGCTCTACCGTGAACATCAATGGGGAGATTGGCCCTTACTTCCCCACACTCTGTGTGGTTAGACAAGGTGATCCTTTCTCCCCATTCCTGTTCAATATGGTGGTGGACGCGCTTGCCGCCATCCTGGACAAGGCCAAGGCGGCGGGCCATATTCGTGGGATCACCCCTCATCTGGCTTGTGGCTCCAATATCTCCATGCTCCATTATGTTGACGACACCATCATCATGGTCGAAGGCTCAGACACGGACATCGCTAATCTTAAGTTTCTCCTCCTCTGCTTCCAACAAATGTCTGGCCTCAAGATCAACTTCAACAAGAGTGATGTGATGGTAATGGGCTACTCTCTGGCGGAGGCGCTCGACATTGCCAACCGCCTCAACTGCCGCCTAGGCTCCTTCCCCACGACTTACTTGGGGACGCCCATTAGTGACTCCCGGCTTACCGTTGCGGACTTGCGTCCAACGGTGGCTAAGCTGCAAACACGCATTGAACCATGGCAGGGTAGGTGGCTGTCGAAGACGGCTCAGACGATTCTCATCAACTCTCCCTCTCTGGCCTCCTCTTGTTCCTCATGAGCATCTATAGCCTTCATGAGACCCTTCACCATGAGATCGCCAAAGTCCAATCTCGCTTCTACTGGGCTGGCGATAACAATAAGCAGAAATACCATATGGTTAGCTGGCCAGACATCTGCAAACCCCGGGATCAAGGAGGCCTCGGTATCATGTGCTCTAAGAGCATGAATATTGCCCTCCTTTCCTGCTGGCTCTGTCGCATTTTGCAAGGGCACTGCGGCCTTTGGTTAGACATCATCCGGAACAAGTACCTACGTGGACAACCCATGGCCTTCTTTCAAAGGTCCGGTGGCTCCCAGTTTTGGCAGTCGGTCATCCAACTGCTTCCCGTCCTCCGCATTGGGACTTCCATCTCGGTTGGATCGGGTGCTGCGACTTTGTTCAGGTTCGACCGTTGGGCGGGCGACACCCCCTTCGTGGCCCGCTTCCCCGGCATCTTCTCCATCGTCATCGTCCCCTCGATCTCAATAGAGAGGGCCCTTATTGACTTAGGGCGCCTCGCTTTCCGGAGGCCATTTGGGCTGGATTGCGTCGCTCTCCACGAGCCGGTAGTGGATGCTGGCCCGGATGAGGTACGGTGGCGTCTTGAGCCTTCGGGCCAATTCTCCACCAAGTCCCTATACATGGCCATTGGCCCCTCCTCTCCCCTCCTTCCGGCGGTCTGCTCCATCCGACTGCCACTGAAAATCCGGATTTTCATGTGGCAATGGATCTGCGGACGGATCCCGTCTGGGGTGGAGGTTCGCAAACGCAATGGCCCTGGCTCCGGCCTCTGCCTGTTGTGTGGTACCCCGGAAGATTTGAATCGCATCTTCTTCTCCTGTGTTTCTGCTCAATTCGTGTGGAGCTGCTTTAGAGAGTTGGTGGGAGGGGATTGGTGCCACACCAACTTCCCTGACATCTTCGCTGAACTCTAGAACCCCCCCCCCCCTGCCTTCTCGCCACATTAGGTGGCTTGAGATTGGGGCTCTCTCGTGGACCCTCTGGACAATCCGCAATAAGCTTTTGATTCAGCACATTCCTCTTCGACGGGCTACTCACGCTCTCTTCAAACTGTGTGGTAATTTGCAGCTTTGGCGGCCGCTTAGCCGCCCTCAGAATCGGGACGCCATCTCCGCCTTCATCGCCGATCTTCGTTCGATGGCCGCCCGTCTGTCGCCGCCGCCCCCTCCGCCTCCGCCGGAGCCAGATTAGACGCCCGGCATGTTCTCCGGCTACGGCCGCTTCTTTTTTTTTTTTTTTTTTTGAGCTTGTTGAGTTGTGCCCCCAGCAGAACCTTGTACTCCTTATTATGTGACTTGGGTGTGTGTGTTCTAAACTAGTCCTTGTATGTGTGCTTTGGCGGTTTGCTTTATTTATAAAACGGGGCGAAAGCCTTTTTCGGTAAAAGGGAGTACAAGACTATTTCCAGACGCTCCAAAACATACAAAATGGCTGGTGAAAAGAAATAATGATACACCAAGGATGAGTTGGAAATTACACTTGATAAAATAATGATTAACAATCACAGGGCAGTTCTTCCGGCCATTGAGGCATGGTAGTAAATGCAAATGAACAACAATCGGAGGACTTCCATTCCCCATGGTGGCATGGGTGTACATGAACCCACAACCATAGCTTTTAATTTGCATAATATAATCTGATAGTTTCTTTACGACGCATAAACACACGTCAGGTAGATTCCAGCTGCAGCGCAACAGTTGCAGCTATAGAAGCCTGAGATGCCCAGTATCATTTAGCCTCTTTATTCGCCATCCGGTTCTAAGCGAATGTTCAAGAACCGTGACAGATGAATCGTCTATACATATCCTCTGAGACATCACAGGGTTGCAGTCCAGCAAGCCCGCGAGGAGACATCGAATGGGGATTGCATGGCTGAAAATTGCAATGGAGGTTCTAGAGCTCCCCAGACTTGCTTTGTGATGGTGATGCCTTTGGTTTATGTCTTTCACGGAGAACTCATCCTCGGTATCATTGTCAACCGAAGTGACAAACTGGAGACGGCTTTTACCAGATTTCTTCCTTTGGAGGCTATGCCGATTGAGCCTGTAAAGCAAATCCCAAGATGGGCCATCTTGGACGGAATTGGTGGAGCTCTGCCGAGATAAACCCTTTGCTTCATTTTGTTGTGATAGTGTATCCCCCATTGCCACCTTTTCTGGTAATCTTATGACTGTTCGGTTCAGGAACTCCATCATCCTGAACTGCACCTGCCTGAGTGACTCTCCTGAAGGTGCTGAGAAATCAGGCTGGGTGCTGTCCATCAGATTAACCATTTCTGGGGTATAAATTTCTGATTTTGGGCAGCCCTCCCACTGACCATGACTCATCTCAGTCAAAGCATCTGATACTTGGATCTGCTCCTCTGGGAAATCAAGTTCCTGCATACAAACAGTTTCATACCTCAAAACTGTTGGGGCAAAAGCCTGATTGGACAACATACTTTAGAAGTTGAAGGTCATGAGATATGTTAACATGCACAAACACAGTATGGATAATCATATCATATACAATGCCGATCCCTCTCAAAATGTATCGTTTTCACATTTGTGTTACCATGAATGAGAAACTAAACTAGCATTTAACAGGCCAATGGAAAGCCAATACCGAGTTCAATACTTTGAAGACTAAATAGGAACACATTTCCATCATGTTCTGGATACATTTCAGGAAACAACAAACTTTTTGCATCTAGGAGTACGAGCATCATAATAGGATGGCTCTAATTTGTTCACCTTTACAACTAAACCATGTTGTTGTGGCCAAAAAGGACAACACCTTTGGAGGCATTCATTGGCTGGATGGACATGTGGACGGCTTGCTGGCTGGGCGTCGGTCTCCGCGTGATTGTCGGGTGGGGACCACGGTGGGGCATTGTGGCATCTACCATCTACGACGACGAGTCTCGGCAGCATGGTGCAGCAGGGTCACGACGACGGACGCGGGATGGTGAATGCGCGCAGGGTGGTGGCGCTGTCTGGCGTCATGGTGGCATTGATGACAGGCCTCGCAAGGTCATTACATTTATTTCTCCTGAAGATGGGTATGCGGAAGACGGCAGCGGCAAAGACTTCTGGAGCGTGTATGCTGGTAGCCTGGTACACGATAAGGGTCTGCCGGACCGGTTGTGCCACTTGCTCACTGCTGGGCGACTTGTCGAGGCCTTCGGTTTTTAGATGATGCGCGTTGGTGTGATGTCAGGGTGTTGGCCCTGTTCATCGACTCCCCCCCTTCATCAGTGTTGTAGGATTAGCGAGCTGTCGCTAGTTTTGGTGGCTTCGGTCTGATCTTTGTAATTCCTCTTGTAAGGTGTTGCGAATAATCTAATAAAAAGGCTGTGTGCATCTCTTGAATGCAGAGGCCGGGGTGATCTTCCCCCATTTCGAAAACAAATGACAACACCTTCAAACAGAACAGATGTCCTACGAGCATGCAATAATGCACCCTTATTAAAGCCAATAAATTCCATTATACATTCATGATGTGTTGCCTTCACTGAAATGCCAAAGACTGTTCTTTATGCTGATCAGTGAATTGTTACAACATAAAAAGAAGACACCAATCTCATACTCCCTCTGTAAACTAATATAAGAGTATTTAGATAACTACTTTAGTGATCTAAACGCTCTTATATTAGTTTACGGAGGGTGTACTTAAGATCGTACTTCTCACACAGCCTGAATCTATCTTAAATATTGGGTTATACTACAACAACGTGGAATACAGCAAAGCATTTACAAGCAGAATACAACACTCTAAATGCTTAAAATTGCTTTCAGGTCCATTGCAAGCCAAAGACAGGACAATAAGCAAGCGCAAGAGAAAATTATACAACAGAGGCCAAGAAGGGCTCACCCGGCAGACAAGTTCAGCAGTAGCGCGGGAACGGTCGAGGGGCGACGTCCACGCGGCGGCCAGCTGCGAACCACGGGAGCGCAGGAACACAGACAGCGCGCGCGCCTGTCGCTCCCCGCGCGCCGTGAGGGCCACTGCCGGCCATCGTCCACCAACAAGGTCGGGCCGCATCGCGAACGCACATTCCCCGTGGCTAACTACTACCACCTCCAGCAGCGCCTCCGTCCTCCCCTGCTGCAGGAGGTGCTGGTGCGGTGACGGTGGGGGAAGGAGCACGTGGCAGGGGTCCCAGACCTTGATGTTGGGGCCGAGGAGGCGTGGGGTGCCCGTTACGGATGGCTGTGGCGAGAGCGGCGAGTCGGCGGCTCGGCAGGGGAGCACCTCGGGCTCCTGCTCCAGCACCTTGGACGCAGAGGCCGGTGGAGCCGGCGCTTGGGCGGGAGGGGGCGGGGCCGAGGGCTCCGAGGCTGAGGCAGTCGATGGATCATCGTCGCCTTCGTCGGCCGCTGTAGAGATGGAGGAATGGGAGGAATGTGCAGAGCCCATTGTGCGCGGCTGTGGTGGGCAGCGAGATCTGACCTGGAGGTGGGAGAGTGTAGAGAGAAGGGCATCTCCACCGTATTCCATCAAAAAGCGTGTAAACATCCGGCAGCACCGCCCGAACATTTTTTTTAAGGAAGTAAAAACGCAGGTGATCATGTACTCCCTCAGTCCGAAAATATTTGTCATCAAAATAGACAAAAAATAATGTATCTAGAACTAAAATACATCTAGATACATCTCTTTTTATTCATTTTGATGACAAGTATTTTCGGACCGAGGGAGTACTATATACGAACATACACTCAACGAGAAATAAGAACCGTGACAACTTCCCTAGCTCTTCATAGCTCGGGCGGTTCTGGCCGTACGATGCGATTCCTGATGCTTTTTTGGCAGTCAGATCTCGCTTCGAATCAGGACCGGCCCTGATGAGGCAGGGGGCAACCGCCTGGGCCCCCGAAATCCAGGAGGTCCACCCTGTGCATGTAGGTAGCCCGTGGGCTTGTGCTATGGGTCGTGGCCAGGCGTGGACACCAGAAGACGACCTAGCGACGCCTTTGTGTTCCTTTCTGTTTTTGCGATTCAATTCCTTCCTATTTCATGACGTAGCGAGCAGCAAATCATGCGTCATACCTAATTTTAACCCGCAAACACAGCCGTCGTCGGTTCGCGAAAAATCAAGGAGGAGGAGAGATGCGGATTAGGCGCCGTCCTGTTCGTGATAACAAACTTGTGTTCCTGCTCTTTTTCTCCAAATTTCATTCCTAATTCTGATCGGCAGTATGTGTTCTCGCCGATTTCTATTCTGGGGCTTCCCAATCGCGCGAGAGTCTAGCCAGTATTCGTACGCGCTTTGCTCTCCCACCTTTGTGCGCTGGACAAGCACACACAAATCATCGCCGATCAGTCGAACTCTAGAGTCAGACCCAAACGAGTACACATCGTTGAACGCCCGATCGCCCACGCTGACCCATCCGAGGTACTATATTATATTAGCGTTCTCTTATCCCTACTCTTTATATGTGAATTACTAATTAAATATTGTATAGATATGTATACATGATGCATTGCTCGCATCCTTCAATCATGGACATCAACATCGGTCAAAATAATGCAAGTATTCTTGAGCGTACAGTCATAAAATTCACTTTGCCAGATGGTATAATGCTATGGAGATCTTTAAGAATGTCAGTGAATTTAATTGTTATCCTAATATCTCGTTTTATTAGGAAATGTTTCTGTTGTTTATTGCATCTTATTGACGGTGGCATCAGTTGAACGATGAAGCTTTTCAATGTTCAAATTATCGAGGAACTATTTGAGGTCAAGAATGACTATCGAGAATTTAAATGGCTTGGCGTGTATATGCACCGAGAAGAAATCACTGGAAGAGATTGACATGAACCCCATCACAACTGACTTTGCATCGGAAAATTATGTATGTTTTTTAACGTAATATGTATAATTATTTCGTTTGTATACTGTTTTGGATGCATTTAAGTGTTCATACATGAATTTTCATATATAAGTATATATTCATTATTATTATATGTTATTTATACTAAGGGCCCTGAATTTTAGTTTCGCCCCGGGCCCCCATAATCTCAGGACCAGCCCTGCTTCGGATTGATCTCGGCCGTCGGATTAAAGAGGAGCTCATGTAGCAATGAAAGTTATAGAGACTCTGGGACTGGGAGTAATCAGGCATGTCTTTCTGCGGCCCAGCGCGTGGCTCCATCAACGACTCGGCGAGGCCCAGCGCCAAGACTTCGCGAGCAAGACCCTCGCGAGGCCTCCCGCCTCGCAAGGCGAACTACACCGGGACCTCCCGAGGAGCGCTCTCCCGAAGCCGCCTCCTAAGGGGCGGACATCTCTAGGCTCGTCACCCAGCCTCACGAGGCGAGGATGACGTTGGCCTTGACGTACATGGTCAGAAGGGCGCTAGCGGGCGCATGCAAGGATAGTTTCCTCTTTGGTACTAAGGAGGTAGGACGTACGCGGATTCTCAAAGAACCCCCCAAAGGTTTCCATTTCAGTGCAACAAGACCAAGACCGGGCTCGGCATGATGGAGATCAACACCGAGCCCACCTACGTGTCACGGCCAAAAACTTTGCAAACGAATACCACCTTTAGTCAGGATAGGGTGTACTGCTGCCCCCCTTCAAAATTGGCCATTGTGGTATCCCTTCCTCCCTAAGCTATGAGGGAAGAGGATCGGGACAGTATAAATAGGCCATTCTCAACCACAGAGGAGGAGAGAACCAGATTGAGTCTCGGGCCCTCACGAGGCAGCTAACGTACTAGTTCATACTCATCCTCCTCGCGAGGCAATCCACCATAAAGCAGGAGTAGAGTTTTACACGACAAGGTGAACCCAACCAGGGTAAATCATGTGTTCCTTCCTTCTCCTTCGCGCTCGCTCAAACACAACGAAGCATGGCCTTCGTGCGATGAACAGCTGGTCATAGCCTAGTGGAGTTCTTCGCACACGCCCAGTGTTCAAGCCTTTCAAGGGACCATGGATCCCCGATTCCAACATTTGACGCGCCAGGTAGGGGCATGTGCCGAAGTTCCTTCGCGCGATCCCCTTTTGCTTCGTCGTCGTGATGGACGATGCTCGACGTGTTCGCGCCGAGTGCCGGGCTGCCCGCGTCGCCCAGACGGCATCGGCAGGTTGCGGCGCTCCTTGCCACTCTGCTTCTGGCGCGGCCAACGCCGCCTCTGACCCTGCTGCACATGAGCAGCACACCTCCTCTCTACAGCCTTCCGTGCAACGTGATTGCCGCACCGCCACGCCTTCCGTCACTTCGGCCGTAGCTTCATCCTCCCATGTTCGTCGCAGGCCGGCGAATGCGCAGGCTATGGTGCTCGTGGCTCGCGAGCTGCTGCGCTACCGTCCCACCGACGAAGGCTATGATGCCTGGCTTGGCAGCATCACCGAGCTCATTAACACTGCGGGCGAGGCCCCAAAGCCTTCCCACTTGCCCTGTCCTCCGCCATCCCGTGCTAGCGACATGGCGCACGGCACACCTCCTCCTCCTGCCCTGTGCAGTGACGACATTTAGCCAAGGGGCGAGGCACGGCCGCACAGTCCACCACGTGGAGCGCCGGGACGTGACGAAGCTAGCGGCCAGGTAGTGCCGCAGTCATAGTACGACGGGCTCCGTTGCGTTAGCACGAAGACCGGGCCACCATGGAAGACGCGGCGCGTAGGCGCCAAGACCGCGCTCCTCCTGCGCGGGCCACGCCTGTGAGCGCGGCGGGTTGCCGCACCTTCACTCGAGAACTGCGTTGCGTTGTTTGGCCGGTGAAGTTCAAGCCGGAGCTGCCCCCATGCTACGACGGCATCCCCGACCCTACGTAGTTCCTCCAACTCTATGTGTTGAGCATCGAGGCAGCGAACGGCGATGACAAGGTCATGGCAAACTGGTTCCCGACGGCCCTCAAGGATGGTGTGCGCTCATGGCTCATGCACCTCCCAGAGGGGTCAATCTCTTGTGGGATGAGCTCCGTGAGCGCTTCATCACGAACTTCCAAAGGCACCCACGATCGTGCCCTCACCGTCAACGACAAGCGGCGTGTGATGTCGCTTGAATTACGTCGGTCTTTTCCTAATGAGGAAGGGATGATGCAGCACAACTACAGTAGATATTTCCCTAAGTGATGAGACCAATGTTATTGAACCAGTAGAACGGCCAAGCAACACTATATAAGCGATACATGCACAAAAATAAAAAATACTTGCAAACCTGACGTGTAAGAGGGGTTGTCAATCCCTCCCGGGTAATTGATTGGTAAAAGGATAGATGAGTAGTGGCGAATGGAACAATGACAAATAAAAGCCAGCGAAGTATTTTTGGGTTTTTGATAATATAATCTGAAAATAAAAGTTGCAAAAAAGGAAATGGCAATATAGATCTGAAAGTATATGATAGGAAAATAGACCCTGGGGTCGTAGATTTCACTAGTGGCATCTCTCGAGAAATAGCAAACGGTGGGTAGACAAATTACTGTTAGGCAATTGATAGAAAAGCGAATATTAATGACGATATCCAAAACAATGATCATGTATATAGGCATCACATCTAAGATTAGTAGACAGACTCCTGCCTGCATCTACTACTATTACACCACACATCGACCGATATCCAACATGCATCTAGTGTATTATGTTCATGGAAAAATGGAGTAATGCAATAAGAACGATGACATGATGTAGACAAGATCTATTCATGTAGGGATAGACCCCATCTTTTTATCCTTAATAGCAATGATACATGCGTGCCTTGCTGCCCCTCCTGTCACTCGGAAAGGAGACCACAAGATCGAACCCATCACAATGCACCTCTTCTCATTGCAAAATAAATAGATGAAGTTGGCCAAACAAAACCCAAATATCAGAGAAGAAATAAGAGGCTATAATAATCAAGTATGGATATTAAATCAAGGCAAATCTGATCATAAACTCTCAATTCATCGGATCCCAACAAACACACCGGACAAAGTCATTACATCAAATAGATCTCCAAGAGAACTTTGTATTGAGAAACAAAGAGAGAAGAAACCATCTAGCTACTGCCTACAGACCCGTAGGTCTGAGGTGAACTACTCACGCACCATTGCAGAGGCACCAATGAGGATGATGAACCCCTCCGTGATCGTGTTCCCCTCCGTCGAAGTGCCGGAAAAAAGGCTCTAGATTGGATCTCGTGGTTCTAGAAGTTGCGGCGGCTGGAACAAGATTTCGTTAACTCCCCTAGGTTTCTGGAATATTGGGGTATTTATAGAGCAAAGAGGCGGTGCGGGAGGCCACCGAGGTGGGCACAACCCACGAAGGCCCGCCTGGGGGCCTGGGTGCGCCCAAGTGAGTCGTGCTCTCCTCGGATCACCCCCAGGTGCTTCTTTGGCCCACTGGGTGTCTTCTGGCCCATAAAAAATTGCTGCGTTTGGACTCCGTTTGGTATTGATTTTATGCGATGTCAAAAACAAGCAAAAAAAATCAACTAGCACTGGGCACTATGTCAATATGCTAGTGCCAAAAAATGATATAAATTTGCTATAAAATGATTGGAAAACATCCAAGAATGATAATATAATAGGATGGAACAATAAAAAATTATAGATACATTGGAGACATATCAGCATCCCCAAGCTTAATGCATGCTCGTCCTCGAGTAGGTAAATGATAAAAACAGAATTTTTGATGTGGAATGCTGCCTAACATGTTCATCACATATTCTTTTCTTTTGTAGCATGGACATTTGGACTTTTATATGGTTCAAAGCAATAGTCTAGTTTTGACATGAAGAATTCAATACTCAAGCATACCAACAAGCAACCATGTCTTTCAAAATATCAATACTAAAGCAAGTTATCCCTAGCCCATCATGCTCAATCATTGACCCATTCATGAAACACGCTTGTATATTAGCTACATCCAATGCTCAAGTACGATCATAGTGCCCCTTAGTTGGTTCTTTGTAAGAGAAGATGGAGACTCAAATAAAAAAAATCAAAATTGCATAAAGTACATAGAAAGGCCCTTCGTAGATGGAAGTAGGGATTTGTAGAGGTGCCAGAGCCCAAAGCTTAAATTGAGAGATTTTTTTTGAGAGGCATACTTTTCGCGTCAATGAAAAGGACTAAGAGTTTCCAATATTTTCCATGCTAGATACATCGTAGGCGGTTCCCAAACAGAAAATAAAGTTTATTCCCTCTTCCATCATTCTTTCACAATCCATGGCTAACCGTATCCATGGGTGCCCTCCGTATCAACACTTTCCAAGGAATTTATTATTTGACAACAAAAGTAAATTTATTTTTCATTTCGAGACTGGGCATCCCTATTACCGCCGCACTCTCGTGCAATGACAAGTGAATAAACACTCATCTTGGGAATAACACATCTAGCATGGAAAAATACCGGCCACCCCTCACCGCCTCATGAGCGGTACGGGCATGCAAAAGAGAAGTTTATTTTGAATTTTAGAGATAGCACATACAAATTTGCTTAGAACGGCATGGAAATAACGCATATAGGTAGGTACGATGGACTCATATGGCAAAACTCAGTTTAAAGATTTTGGATGCGCAAGTAGTATTTCTACTTAGTACAAGTGGATGCTAGTAAATAGATTCAGAAGCGACCAACCAAGAAACGAAAAAATCACATAAATGAGCATTGAGCATAACTAACACCGAATAATGCACCACAACTAGGATGTAATTTCATTGCATAACTATTGACTTTCGTGCTTCCATAGGGAATCACAAACCTTAACATCAATATTCTTACTAAAACATAATTACTCATTAACATGACTCACATATCACTATCATCATATCTCAAAAACTATTACAAAGAATCAAGTTTATTTTTTCCAATGATCTTCATGAAAGTTTTCATTATATCCCTCTTGAATATCTATCACTTTGGGACTAGTTTCAAGTGTTGCTTTTGATAGTCTCAAACAAATCTAAGTGAAGAACATGAACATAACATTTTTTTCTCTCAAAATAATCTAAGTGAAGCATGAGAGCATTTCTTCAAAAACATTAAAGCACATTATGCTCAAAAAGATATAAGTGAAGCACTAGAGCAATTCCATAGCTCTCAAAAAAATTAAGTGAAGCATAAAGAGCAAACATAGCATCACTTGGCTTTCTCAAATAAGTGTGTTCAGCAAGGCTAGATGACACAAACTAAAAATAAAAACAAGAAAAGACTCATATCATACAAGACGCTCCAAGCAAAACACATAATATGTGACGAATAAAAATGTAGCTCCGAGTAAAATATCGATGGTCGTTAGAAGAAAGAGGGGATGCCACTCGGGGGCATCCCCAAGCTTAGTTGTTTGATACTTCTTGAATATTATCTTAGGGTGCCTCGTGCATTCCCAAGTGTAGCCTTTTGCTACTCCTCATTCCTTCATCCATCATGATCTTACGCAAAACTTGAAAACTTCAATCACACAAAACTCAACAAAACTTCGTGAGATCCGTTAGTATAACAAAAGCAATCTTTACTTTAAGTACTGTAGAAAACCAATTCACATTTTCTATTGTGTTATATCTAATGTATTCTAACTTTTCCATGGCTTAAACTCCTCAAAAGAAATCATAGATTCATTAAAACAAGCACATAACACAATGAAAACAGAATCTGTCAAAAACATAACAATTTGTAAAGACGCAACTTTTAGTCATCCTTCTGTAACTCTAAAAATGCTGAAAAATTAGGACAATGTGGGAAGTTTGTATATTGATAACGTGTACAAATTTCAAGAATTGATCGTGTTTCAGTGGTTGTCAACAATTTAGGCACTGGCGCAAAAAGTTTTGATTCTCAACGCAATCAAATCAACTATCAACCAAATCACCCCTAAGGCTTTGCTTGGCACAAACACTAATTTAAACCACAAAAACACATCTAACCAGAAGCATATTTGTGCATTTATTGGAAAACAACAAGAAAAAAAAAGCAAAAAGATATAAGTTGGGTTGCCTCCCAACAAGCGCTATTGTTTTACACCCCTAGCTAGGCATAACACATAGATCTCAAGTATTGTCATCTTTCTTTTCCAATTACTCAATCACACAATTCTTCAAAGATTTGGCATGCATGCTTTCAATAATGATATTTCTAGGAATAAGATTGAAAAATTCATTCTTACTAGTAGGGCCTCTTATCATTTCAACAAAATTGGGATGAATACCAATCATTTTAAGATCCTCTTTGTTGCTACTAGAAGTGACGACCTTGTTCTTGGTGACTTGGGTAGTCTTAAAAAAAATTACAGGAGTTTTTTCAATAGTTTTAGGAAGAAAGGGTCGGGCTTAAGTTACTAAAAAATTCTTCCAACTTATCAATCCGAGAAGGGCTATCTCCTATTCTTTCATTGACTACGGTTTCCTTCTCCCTTAATAATTTAAAAACTTCACCCGCTTTCAATCTAAATTTGTTAGTAAGATTCTACATTTTTTAACCAAATTTTCAATTTGCTCGAGGGTAATCATCTTCTTTTCAATAGCATCTAATATTTTCATGATATGCTCAATAGTTACGATTGTTTCATTAATAACAATAGGTGGTGCACCCACTAGATCTCTCATAGCATTAAAAACATCCAAAGATGGACACATCAAGAAATTCCCATCGCTAATCGTATCAAGGAAGAATCTATACCAAGTGGTGATGCCCACATAAAAACTACGAAGAAGAACAATGGTAGATTGCTTACGAACGGATTTATTATGAGCATTGCAAATCCTATACCAAGCGTCTTTTAAAGTCTCCCATCCCCTTTGTTTAAAATTAAGAAACTCATTCTCGGGGGTACTCACAAAAGAGGAAGAACTAGCCATAACGACAAGGTGGGCAAGCAAGATTGCAAACAAAAACAGACCTGATGAGAAAACAACGAACGAATAAGAGGACGAATAAAACGGCAAATTTTTATCAAGTGGGGGAGATGAAAACGAGAGGCAAATGGCAAATAATGTAAATTGCAAGGAGATGAGATTTGTGATTAGGAACATGATAATGTTTATGATGCCTACCCGGCAACGGCGCCAGAAATTCCTTTTGATGTCGCTTGAACTACGTTTGTATTTCCCCAAAGAGGAAGGGATGATGCAGCACATCTACGGCAGGTATTTCCCTCAGTGATGAGACCAAGGTTATCGAACCAGTAGGAGGACCAAGAAATACTATGTAAACGGTACCTACACACAAATAACAAATACTTGCAACCCGATGTGTAAGAGGGTTGTCATTCCCTCCCGGGAAATTGATGGGTAAAAGGATAGATGGGTAGTGGCGAATGGAACAACGGCTAATAGAATTCAGCGAAGTATTTTTGGGTTTTTGATAATATAGATCTGAAAATAAAAGTTGCAAATAAAAGAAAAGGCAAATGGCAATATAGATCTGAAAGTATATGATAGGGAAATAGACCCGGGGGTTGTAGATTTCACTAGTGGCTTCTCTCGAGAAATAGCAAACGGTGGTAGACAAATTACTGTTGGGAAATTGATAGAAAAGTCAATAGTTATGATGATATCCAAGACAATGATTATGTATATAGGCATCACGTCCAAGATTAGTAGACCGACTCTTGCCTGCATCTACTACTATTACTCCACACATCAACCGCTATCCAACATGCATCTAGTGTATTAAGTTCATGGATAAACAAAGTAATGCAATAAGAACGATGACATGATGTAGACAAGATCTATTCATGTAGGAATAGACCTCATATTTTTTATCCTTAATAGCAACGATACGTGCATGCCTTGCTGCCCCTTCTGTCACTAGGAAAGGACACCGCAAGATCGAACCCATCACAAAGCACCTCTTCCCATTGCAAGATAAATAGATTAAATTGGCCAAACAAAACCCAAATATCGGAGAATAAATACGAGGCTATAATAATCAAGTATGGATATTAAATCAAGGCAAATCTTATCATAAACTCACAATTCATCGGATCCCAACAAACACACTGCACAAAGTCATTACATCAAGTAGATCTCCAAGAGAACTTTGTAATAAGAAACAAAGAGAGAAGAAGCCATCTAGCTACTGGGTACGGACCCGTAGGTGTGAGGTGAACTACTCACACATCATCGGAGAGGCACCAATGAGGATAATGAACCCCTCCGTGATCGTGTTCCCCTCCGTCGGAGTGCCAGAAAAGGGCTCTAGATTGGATCTCGTGGTTCTCGAACTTGCGACGGTTGGAACAAAATTTCGTCGACTCCCCTAGGGTTTCTTGAATATTGGGGTATTTATAGAGTGAAGAGGCGATGCTGGAGGCCACTAAGGTGGGCACAACCCACCAGGGTGGGTTGTGCTCCCCTCGGAGCGCGCTGCAGCTGCCTGAACCACAAGCAACCACACACATAGAGTAGTTGAACACGCAGGAAATGGTCGCCTACAAGCCGGACGACAGTTGCGTCGCCGTGTAGAGAGAGGCCATGTGCTACTACCTCTGTCTAGTCTATAGTCCCCTTTATATTCGGTGCCATACTTTTCCCTCAAATTTAACCAACAAAATATTAATGCATGTTATAAAAATTATATAATTGGAAACTATGTTCGAGTACGAATCCAACTATATAATCTTTGGCGACATGCATTCGTATTTTATTAGTTAAATCATACTTATAAACCAGGATGGGGAGTATAGTAGGTAATTAAATCACACACATTTTTTATTAACCGAATGTGTACGTGGTCTTTCGTCCTCCTCTCGCACGTCTTGTCACCCCGCTGCCGTAGACGGCTTACAACGCAAGCTTGTGCTGCATGCGGGGGCATTCTTTTAGCCAAACGGTGGCGCCAATGAATCGTCGATGAGCCCGTTCCCAAGCAACCTCGCAGGTTCCCGCGCAAGCTTCCTGCCCGACTCGGTGAAATCCCTCAAAAATCCCAATGGTTACTGGCCTTGACGAGGACATTACTACCTTGGATACGACCAAAAATATTGCATACATGTATATTTGTGAGGTGATTCCTAATGCAAACAATGCAACAATTTATTTATATCATCCAGGACAAAAATAATTCACAGACTTTTGTGCCATGTCTAATTCCAGGTGTATGGGACATTTGTACAATCCACATATGAAGATAAGGGAAAAAGAGAAGTTTAGGTGATGTTCAAAAAGTTCTCTCACGTCACTTTTGGGCCAAGAGAAGATAGAGTCCAAGTCTCTCACGTTCTGCATCCAGATTCGGACTGCACACCCATACCTGACTCGAAACGGCAAGAACTCCTTTATACGGACTCCGAATTGGGTGATTCTTTTTTTGTTGGAAACTAAATTTCGTACACTTTCCAACCCAATTGGATTCACCTTTAAATTCATCCGGAGCGTTCAGATATCCACAAAACAATCGGACGCTGTAGCAGAATCCGAGTCAAACTACAAGTCCAAAGGTGTTGCATCACCTCCACTTGGGCCCATGAGCCTTGTACGATCTATGGTTAGTTTTAGGCTGCCTTGGGACGTCCTCCCACCTCCTTGGCCGCCACCTCTTGCTCCTATATAAGTAGATCCATTTAGTAGCCTTTTCTTTGGGATTTGTTTAGTCAAAAGTTAGCCATTGCAACTTCGTGTACTTCGTTTGTGTCCAACGACCAGACCAAGACCGCTTACGGATCCTCATCTTTATCAATACTTCATCTATATTTGCAATATTCAGATTGCTTTATCATATTCTTGCTTGTTATTTGATTGCATGCAGGAATAGACCTTCATGCTCAGGCTGATTGTGCTTCTGGCATCGTCAATAACCCCTGGAGATTGGTTTAGCGATTGCTAAGGCGCAACGTCGTGCACGTTTGTAGTCAGATCGTCAAAGTCTTCTCCACCAAATCGATAGTTATCATCTCATCGAAAGATCGGCCCCTCGCCTCTATCAAGTGGTATCAATTTTCAGGTTGCTCGGCGAGAATTTCCTGTTTTCCCTAGATTAGATTTATTTTCTTACCTGTTGTCCAAGAAAAAGTCCAAAAAAAGTTAGATCTATTCATCCTTTGTCCAAGCCAGTCTGAGCCTTTGCAATTTTCTTTTCATTGTTTGCATTATTGAATTATCGGTTGCATCGTCGTGTCGAGTTGCTGGTCTTAGTGTCTAGTTCGTTTAGAGTTTCGAGTTCTGTTCACATTAGTCACGTTGCCACTGCATCGTTATCCCTTCCGCTGCCCACCACCTCATCCATGAATTTCCACCTCGTGCTACCAATCGTTCATTGTCACAATCATACTTTAAGTCGTTCGCATCTTCGCTTGATCCAATTTGCATCTTATCTAGTTTGTCTTGGAAAGAGGGAGGCAAAAAAGGCAGAGAGAAAAAATAGTTAAAAAAAGTCAGAGAAAGAAAAAGGAAAAAAAGTGAGAGAAAAAAAAAGAAAAAAACCGAAAATTCAGATCTATTTAGACTCAGTCCCGTAGCTGAATTTGGATTGGAATCTTTTTTGTACCCTGTTCAGTAAAACATGCATATCTTTCTCATACGAAGTCTGTTTTGGCTCCGCAAGTACTCAAATTAAAGCTAGCGACGAGCCGCATCTGAATAGTTACAGGAGCTAGTTCAATATTTTGCACCTCAAAATCGGCTTCTAAATAGGTCTATTTTCCCTCCAAAGTTCACGAACACGGCTTGTTCTTGTTTTTCAGGCCAGTTTTACAATTTTTTACTCCTCATATCAACTCAGGATTGAGTGATTCTTTTTGCGTTTGAAAGCTTGAGTCAGTAGCATTCTGTAGAAAAATTATCATAAAATTGACTCAAACTTTTCAATAGGAAAGATGGAGAGAGATTTGTTATATATCCTGCTTGGCAGTTGTTTTCATCATTATCTTTACTGTCATTGTGATCTTCACTTATATCTTGTTGTCCAGAGCTACTTCCTATCCTTTATTGATGCTAGTTGTGCTACACCATGACCTCATTAGTGTTCTAGGCTCGCGTCTCTAGTCCGGTCTAGCCTAGGACCAGCACAGTACCGTCGTTGAGCGTTTATTCAACATTGCATCTCTGAATTGATTACTGCTAATCTTTTGCTACCATATATAGCCAACCCAGATCCACATATTTCTACACCGTGCATATTTACGTTCACCTGGCAATTGCTTTACTCAATCTTTGGAGTTATTTGACACCGCTGGTTGCCTATCACCACCTGTTGCATAGTAAGAACTTGTAAGATATTGATATTTGCTTTACCGTGAGCGCTTTACCACCACATCCTAGTAGTTCATAGGAATATTATTCTTGAATTTTGTTTCTTGTTTCTACTAATCATGACAGGTACCAGAGACAGATGTTTTTGGACGACGGATACATCTTCACCATCACGAGACGTTGGACAACACACACAAGCACATGGTCAGGTTATTTCTTTACCGTCATTTGAGGGTAGATTTAATCCTGCTATTTATCTAGCTTGGGAGCTTGAAGTAGAAAAGTTTTTAGTCACCATCATTTTTCTAAACTTGAGAGAGTACGAGCTGCTGATGGCTTCTCGCCCCTCGTTGGTTACCCCAAGTGGAAGGTTTGAGATGCAGTGTAGCGGTAGTTTTCCCTTGGCAAAGATACCAAGGATCGAATTCCCCTGAGACTCCAAGGTATAACAAGAAGGTGTCAACTACTAGTGGCGCAACTAGCGATCAACCGGACCTGCACACAGATACAAATAACTTTGCTCCCAACGAGTACAGAGAGGTTGTCAATCCCTCCGGCCTTGTCGTTTACAAAGGATCAAACGCAAGAGATAATAGTGATAGATATAACTGCAACTAGTAAGTAAGAACTGAAAGTAAATAGCGGATGTGATCAGTGATGGTAATATGGACCGGGGTCCCATGATGTTCACTAGTGATGTCTCTCTCCCAAAAGACGATAAAACAGCTATGTGAGGTAAACGAATTACAACTGGGCAATTGACAGGATTATGTGCCCAAACCAATGCTAACTATGCTACAAAGAAAGGTAGAGGCTCAAAAGCATGGGCGGTACGCCAAGGCAAGTAGACCGAAATCCATCTGCATCTACTACTAATCATCCACCTTGAGATATCTATCCAGAACATCTCGCTGGTATTAAGTTGCGAGTCCCACCCATAGTGTAAACTCAAAGCAACAGACAACTGCATTAAAAGAACTTTGCGTAAAGTAAACAATCCTTGCACCCGCGAGTACAAGCACCGTTGTTTTCCCCCTTGTGGCAACATCACATCCCCTAGACTCATGTTTCTGTCAGTCAAGCTAGTCATCGAGGGGCATGAACCCACAATCAAGCATAACGTTCCCTCTTGGAGTTACTACCTACTACTTGGCCAAAGCAATAAACAGCAACGGAGAACATGCAAGAATTACTCAAGAACATAAATATAAAAGAGGTAAATCAAATATATTACTCACACACAATCTGAACATAATCTCATAATCCATCGGATCCCAGCAAACTCATCATAGCAACAGCACAAGGATTACATATATGCCTCGATCATGTAGGGCAGCTCACGAGGTCTAATTAGTGAAGAACAAAGAGGGGAGGAGAACATCACATAGCTAATGGTCATGGACCCATGGTCCAAGGGAGACTACTCACAACTCATCCGGGAGGCGTCCATGGTGGTGGAGAGGCTCCCGGTGGTGATCCTCCCCTCCGGCAGGGTGCCGGGAAGAGTTCTCCTGGTGCTCCCGATCTTGGAAGCGCGGCGGCGGCGGAACAGAGATGAGATCGCGAAAAAGGGTTCCGTCCTCGAGGGTTTCGGGACGCGGTGTAAATATATGCCAAAGGGGGGCATCAGCGGAGGCCTGGGGGGCCCAGGCGCCCCCCCGGCGCGGCCAGGAGGGGGGCCGCGCCCCCAGGGCGCCTGGAGCCCTGGTGCCCCCCCTCCGGCCCTACTTTGGCTGCACGAAAGCTTCCAGAACGCTGATTTTTTATATATTTTTCCCGGAATTTTTCTGGCAGTTTACGTAATGGGAAAACCTGAAATACAAAAACAGCAGAAAACAGAAACTGGCACTGGGGTGCACTGAGTTAATAGGTTAGTCCAAATATGATCAAAAGTGTATGGAAGTGTATAAATATCATAGCAATATCACACAAAAGAGGCATGGAGCAAGCAGAAATTATAGATACGTTTTGGACGTATCAACATCCCCAAGCTTAATTCCTGCTCGTCCTCGAGTAGGTAAATGATAACAAGCATAATTTCTGTGGTGACATGCTATTAACCATATAAGGACCTTTTACAGTCACATGGCAAATGCTTACTGAGACAATGAATCTGTAGTAATTAAGTTGCCTCATGAGAAAATCACAAAGAACTGAAAGTTTTACAATATGATACTGAAACACTCAATAGATTTGCAATGAGCATGGTGTGCAAATATGACAAAGTGATATCTCGCTTGCCCCCTTTAGTGAGGCAAAACATAAATGCAGGGGCACCTCCAAGGTTTAAGTGACGACTAGATACAATGATTTCAGAATAAACGATATCATAATCATGCAAAAGACAATGGTACTTTGGGACAATGCACATTACACTCAGAATGACAATCATGCTCTCAATAGTTGGTGCTTTAAAGAAGGTGGAGACTCTCGAACCGTGGCTTTTGTTGGCAAGGTTGAAAACCCGTGGTCGGAAACAAAAACTAAACATGTACCAGAGCTCTTGGTTTTAAAAACAGAGGTAATAATTATTTTTTAGAATATGCATATTTCGTCAACGAATGCTAGCAGATAACTCAATCACTTCTTGAGCTGGACAAGTTTCAAGGAACGGCTCCCGAATGAGGACGATCACATCCTCTTAATCTCCTTTGTTTATCACTGCCAAAGTTTTATGATTTCTCATGAACAAAGCGCGAAGGAGGGTTTGTTTGTTGTATAATTTTTTAATGAGCCGGGCGCACTCTATGCCAGTTCCTTCTCGTATTATGGGTTTGCACATTAGACATGCAATCCCGGGGTGAAGCTTGTCCAACTTAAAAAGATCATGAATTAACTACTACTTCCTCATGAGCTAAAACAGAGACCCAAAATAGAAATGCTTTTTTTTTGAATAATTTCGAGATGGTACATGAAAAGTCTTCGTTAGGAATGGCAGGTAAATACCATGTATAGGAAGGTATGATGGACTCATATGGCATAACTGGTTTAAAGGATTTTGGATGCACAAGCAGTCAGTCCGCTTAGTACAGGCGAAGGTTAGCAAAAGACTGGGAGCGACCAACTAAAAGAGCAATGACGGTCATAATCATGCAGAGCGACAAAGCAACATTGAATCAGGCATGGAAGTTATATCGCTACTCAGAAACTAAAGATCACCAAGGCTTGATAGACTTTCTTTACAGTCTTAAATATGCGTGAGCATATGCCAAGTCAATCAAAATAAATTCCTGGAGGAAGATACCACTAAACCATACCACATCATAGGCACACAAATCATGTTGGCACTTCAATAACACATTGAGACCCCCCCCCCCCAGCTATTTGAGACTAACCATAAGAAAACATGAACTACTAAGCATCATTATGCACATAGCATTTTTATCATAGACATATCGACCAGTGCAACAGAAGCCAACTCTTAATAAGATAAGCATGATAACTAAAGAGAGTTCCAGCGACCAACTAAACAAAAGCTCTTTAAAAAGATAAGCATGAAAACTAAGAGCTGAACATGATAGTAGCTATTGAAAGACAAAGAACACACACAGAAAGGATAGACATGAAAATTCTATGTTGTGTTCTAGGTTGAAGTGGAGCGTGTTTCTCTCCCACACAAAGAAAGCTGAGTTCCAACTCATTATGAAAAGCAAGCAAAGCTAAAGAAAACTAAAAAGGAAACTAAAGGCAAGACGCTCCAAGCATAGCACATAACACATGAAGTGATAAAAATATAGTGGAACGAAAGACGAACTGATAATTGTTGATGGAGAAGGGGATGCACGGGGGCATCCCCAAGCTTAGACGCTTGAGTCTTCTTGAATATTTCTTGGGGGTGCATGGGGGCATCCCCAAGCTTGATCGTTTGACACTCCTGAATCTTTTTATCATCTTCCCTCGCACACTTGAAAACTCCCTTCATACATAACTCATCATAATCTGATTAGCGAGGTTAGTACCCTTAATAAAATAATTTTTCCTTGCTGGAAATAAGGATATTCTTGAAGGTCTACTATTTCTCAAGATTGCCAAAAGGTTTTTGCAAAGAAAAAGCAAGCTCAAGGTTTGCAAAACGAAGGAAAGGCAAAACAGGACAGAATCTGTGAAAAACAGACCAGCAGGTAGTAAATAATTTTTTCGAGGCACTTCTGCAACTCAAATCAAAAAACTCAGAACAGACGCCCGAAAGCCAATTTTATAGAGCACGCTGTCGAAACAATTCAGACCAAAAAGATGATCTGGTGATTTTATACGAATTTTTCTGTCCAAGGACAGAATCTGTTTCCTGGACAGCACGTCACAACTTTTGAACTTTCTTGCAATCGGAGGCTAAACTTGGCACAAAGCTGAAAAGTAAAGATACAATGATGATGCTACTGTAGTAACAACATCAAGACACAACAAAAGCAAAATAAAATTTTATTCATTGTGGGCTGCCTCCCAAAAGCGCTTTCTTTTATGCCTTTAAGCTAGGCATAATGCAAAGAGGAATCAATAATCATCATAATAATCAGAGTTATAAATTGCTTCAAATGGTTCCTCAATAAGTTCACTCTTGTTCCTTCTAGGAAAGGGGTACAAACCTTTGCCTTCCCGCGTAAGCGGATTTGTCCCTTACCTATATCGATGAAGCCCTTTACGGCTCGGAGGAAGTCCCTTCCAAGCACTATATTTCCTTGGTTCGGCTTCATGATGAAGAAATCAACCATTGCAATCCCTTTAAGGAATGTAACTGGCACGTCTTTTATTCTTCCCTGGATCTCAGAAATATCTCCATTAGTGTGTTCATGATGAGATGATAATATATCCATGTTAAATTTTAAAGAATCATGAACAATTTTTGGCATAGTAGAAACCATAGATCCAATATCACAATAAGCAAGGCAGTCTTGATTAGAGATGTTAATCCTAACAAAAGGCTCCCAATCATTGTCTATTTCCAAAATATCTCTCTTTTTGGGTTTGGGTTTCTCTACCTTCATTAAGTCTAGAGCATCCATTCTCTTTTCAATAGTAGCAAGTCTATCTATGACAGTATCAAAATTATGATCATAAACAAAGTAACTAGATAGACCATGTATAATTTCAAGAGCTCTAGCTTCATCACACTCTAGGAAGTCTCCTTCAGCTATAATATCAAGAGAGTGTTTACACCATTTAAGAAGACCATGGTAAAAGTTTCTAAGCACAATTTTTATAGGTATCCAAGGCATAATTCTCCTATGTGCATCAGAAATTCTGTCCCATGCCTTCTTCATATTTTCTCCATCCCTTTGATGGAAATCTAGAACTTCTGATTCCCTCAAAGCACCAAATCCTAACATGCTTGACTAAACAGAAAGGACTACTAACAAATATTAATTTTGTTTGTGATTTTTTTTGATAAAAGACACTAAAGCAAAAACTGAAAGGTAAACTAACAAGACTAAAAAGCAAAGGTAAAGATAGCGTGCAACTCCCCTATCTTGAAGAGTGGAGTCCCCGGCGACGGCGCCAGAAAACTTTGCTTGATGGCTTCTCGCCCCTCGTTGGTTACCCCAAGTGGAAGGTTTGAGATGCAGTGTAGCGGTAGTTTTCCCTTGGCAAAGATACCAAGGATCGAATTCCCCTGAGCCTCCAAGGTTCAACAAGAAGGTGTCAACTGCTAGCGGCGCAACTAGCAATCAACCGGACCTGCACACAGATACAAATAACTTTGCTCCCAACGAGTACAGAGAGGTTGTCAATCCCTCCGGCCTTGTCGTTTACAAAGGATCAAACACAAGAGATAATAGTGATAGGTATAACTGCAACTAGTAAGTAAGAACTGAAAGTAAATAGCGGATGTGATCAGTGATGGTAATATGGACCGAGGTCCCATGATGTTCACTAGTGATGTCTCTCTCCCAAAAGACGATAAAACAGCTATGTGAGGTAAACGAATTACAGCTGGGCAATTGACATGATTATGTGCGCAAACCAATGCTAACTATGCTACAAAGAAAGGTAGAGGCTCAAAAGCATGGGCGGTACGCCAAGGCAAGTAGACCGAAATCCATCTGCATCTACTACTAATCATCCACCTTGAGATATCTATCCAGAACATCTCGCTGGTATTAAGTTGCGAGTCCCACCCATAGTGTAAACTCAAAGCAACAGACAACTGCATTAAAAGAACTTTGCGTAAAGTAAACAATCCTTGCACCCGCGAGTACAAGCACCGTTGTTTTCCCCCTTGTGGCAACAACACATCCCCTAGACTCATGTTTCTGTCACTCAAGCTAGTCATCGAGGGTCATGAACCCACAATCAAGCATAACGTTCCCTCTTGGAGTTACTACCTACTACTTGGCCAAAGCAATAAACAGCAACGGAGAACATGCAAGAATTACTCAAGAACATAAATATAAAAGAGGTAAATCAAATATATTACTCACACACAATCTGAACATAATCTCATAATCCATCGGATCCTAGCAAACTCATCATAGCAACAACACAAGGATTACATATATGCCTCGATCATGTAGGGCAGCTCACGAGGTCTAATTAGTGAAGAACAAAGAGGGGAGGATAACATCACATAGCTACTGGTCATGGACCCATGGTCCAAGGGAGACTACTCACAACTCATCCTGGAGGCGTCCATGGTGGTGGAGAGGCTCCCGGTGGTGATCCTCCCCTCCGGCAGGGTGCCGGGAAGAGTTCTCCTGGTGCTCCCGATCTTGGAAGCGCGGCGGCGGCGGAACAGAGATGAGATCGCGAAAAAGGGTTCCGTCCTCGAGGGTTTCGGGATGCGGTGTAAATATATGCCAAAGGGGGCATCAGCGGAGGCCTGGGGGGCCCAGGCGCCCCCCCCCCCCGCCGGCGCGGCCAGGAGGGGGGCCGCGCCCCCAGGGCGCCTGGAGCCCTGGTGGCCCCCCTCCGGCCCTACTTTGGCCGCACGTAAGCTTCCGGAACGCTGAATTTTGATATATTTTTCCCGGAATTTTTCTGGCAGTTTACGTAATGGGAAAACCTGAAATACAAAAATAGCAGAAAACAAAAACTGGCACTGGGGTGCACTGAGTTAATAGGTTAGTCCAAATATGATCAAAAGTGTATGGAAGTGTATAAATATCATAGCAATATCACACAAAAGAGGCATGGAGCAAGCAGAAATTATAGATACGTTTTGGACGTATCAGCTGCCACTAGAGTATTTACTGGTTTTGCTTCTGTTTGGCGGAGTGTGCATTGTAAGAAAAATGTTGATAACCAACCCACAACTTGGAAAGATTTGAAGTTTGTAATGAGAAAACATTTTTTCCTCCTTACTATCGCCATGAATTGCTTCACAAATTGGAACAATGAAAACAAGGCAGTAACACTGTTCATGCTTACTACCAAGAGTTCAAATCTTATATGCATCATTGTGACATAGAAGAATCTGAGGATCATACAATGAATAGATTTTTGGGTGGTTTGAACCATGATATTCGCGCAAGATTTCAGTATATTCCTCGTTGCATTACTGGTATGTATGTTCGTGCTTGTACCTTTGAGAGACAAATACATGAGGATGCATTGTGTGACTACAACAACTACTATTCCAGTTCATGCTCACCACCACTAGTTGGTTCCTCCACCATTGCACCTACTAGAGCAGCCACACCTCCGATTGTGAGTGTGACATCATCCAAAGTTTATGGTACATTGTCATCATCCGTACCTACATCAGCTACGTCTTTGCGACAAGGTAACAGTAAAATCAATGATGATATAACTTCACATGAGGATGGTGCATATCTACTTAACTTGAATACATCATGTATTGAATTACCTGTTGATTTGAGCACACCGCCTTGTTTAGATAATCATGTTACTGTCATGAATGCGTCATGTGATCAAACAACTGAAATACCAACAATTTTGAGTGCACCCATTGAATTAACTGTTGATGTGAAAGAATCATGTGAATCAGATAATAAATCAGATTTCGATAAAATACATTAGAAAATAATTGTGCCAATGTTTAATCATTTTGATATGACCTCTAATCTTGGTGACGATTCTATGTCAAATGACTTATTGCATGTTTGCTTATTTAAGCATGTTGTAGCCTGTGAATTTCATGCAAGTAAGGTTTATTCACCAATGTTGGGATGGTTTAATGATGAACATTGTCAATCTTTTGATATGAATAAGAGCTTCACTTATTTGTGCAAACTGAGTTGCAATATTTTCATGCCTTGTACTTCTTGTGATAATATTTTGTCTTTATATTTTATGAACTACGAAAGTTACTCATCTATACTTGGGTCATATGTGCGAAAATTAAGGGAAGTAAAAATGGATGACATATACATATACAACATGTACACCTTGTCTATTTTCTTACCCAAATTTCAGATTAAGCAACGCCGAGGACGGCTTTATTTTCAAGAAATGGAGGATGATGAGGACATGAATACCTTGGATACGACCAAAAATATTGCATACATGTATATTTGTGAGGTGATTTCTAGTGCAAACAATGCAACAATTTATTTATGTCATCCAGGACAAAAATACTTCACAGACTTTTGTCCCATGTCTAATTCCAGGTGTATGGGACATTTGTACAATCCACATATGAAGATAAGGGAAAAAAGAAGTTTAGGTGCTGTTCAAAAAGTTCTCTCACGTCACTTTTGGGCCAATAGAAAATAGAGTCCAAGTCTCTCACATTCTGCATCCAGATTCGGACCGCACATACATACCTGACTCAAAACGGCAAGAACTCCTTCCTACGCACTCCGAATTGGGTGATTTTTTTTTGGAAACTATATTTCGTATACTTTCCAACCCAATTGGATTCACCTTCAAATTCATCCGAAGCGTTGAGATATCCATGAAACAATCTGACGCTGTAGCAGAATCCAAGTCAAACTACAAGTCCAAAGGTGTTGCATCACCTCCACTTGGGCCCATGAGCCTTGTACGACCTAGGGTTAGTTTTAGGCTTCCTTGGGATGTCCTCCCACCTCCTTGGCCGCCACCCCTTGCTCCTATATAAGTAGATCCATCTAGTAGCTTTTTCTTTGGGATTTGTTTAGTCAAAAGTTAGCCATTGCAACTTCGTGTACTTCGTTTGTGTCCAACGACCAGACTAAGACCGCTTACAGATCCCCATCTTTATCAATACTTCATCTATATTTGCAATATTCAAATTGCTTTATCATATTCTTGCTTGTTATTCGATTGCATGCAGGAATAGACCTTCATGGTCAGGCTGATCGTGCTTCTGGCATCGTCAGTAACCCCTGGAGACTGGTTTAGCGATTACTAAGGCGCAAAGTCGTGCACGTTTGTAGTCGGATGTCAAAGTCTTCTCCACCAAATCGATAATTATCATCTCATCGAAAGATCAGGCCCCTCGCCTCTATTAGGCCTGCTATATAAACATTCACGACCGGCGAGTCCTGCGTCGCATTTCCCCCTCCCTCTCTGTAGCTTATCTTGTCTGCTTCTCCCACAATCGCCAATGGCACCGGTCCGTCGTCGTCGCTCAGCCACTCCACCGTCATCAGAGGACAGCTCCAGCTGGGAGGCTACACCGCAGTGGCGGCGCAGTCCCCGGCGTAGTGTAGTACGTGTGGCGTCCATGTTGGGTGTGTGCGGAACACCCACCACACGCTCCGTTGCCGCTTCCCGTCGGCAGCTGTTGCCGGCCGCCGTTGCCGCCACACCACTGTTGAAAGCCAGGGCCATCTCCCGCTTCGTCGCCGCAGCCCGAAGGCGGGAGGTGGCGTCATGGCCGCCACCCCACTGCTCGCCACCGTGGCCATCACCCGCTCCGTCACCGCGGCCCGGAGGCAGGAGGTGGTGGTCGTGGCCGCCACCCCATCGTCGGCCGCTGTGGCTGCCAGCTTACCGGCGACCACCGGCGTCATCAGCCGCTCCGCCACCGCCGCTCGAAGGTGGGAGGCGGAGGTGGATGCCTGCACGTGTGTCAGCGACCTTGTGCGGTACACTGAGTTCCCGCGGGAGGAGGAGGAGCGCCTCGTTGAGCACACAAAGAGCCTTACCGCCACCGTGGTTGTGGCACACGCCGACTCGGAGGCGAGGAATCGGGAGATCTACGAGGAGAACCACTGCTTCAAGAGGGGTTGTCTGGAGCGGCAGAGGGCGTACGAGGTGAGCGTCACTAAAGCTGCAGCAGCGGCAGGCATCGTATTGCAGTTGTCCAGCTCGTCGGTAGGCTCCTCCTCCTCTGCCCCTTACTGAGCACGCTCGGCAGAGGAGAGGCAGCCAGAAGTAGTACAAAGCCCCTCCGTAGTAGTAGTATCTAGGGGCTATTTTGTTCAGTTCATCTGATTATAGATGTGGTGGAACTGTACAACGTACTTAAAATTAGCTAGTATATATAGTTGAACTAGCTATTACAGTACGTGGTTGGCAACAATTGAGGAAAAGTTTGGTCGGTTCAGCTGTCGAGTTGAACTGTTTGTATAAATTAAGAACGACTGCTTAATCTATGAATGAAATCTATGCTTAATTACTGAATTTTAGTTGCAAAAATTAGATAATGCTAGTGATTTTAAGCTTCATATTTTGACAAATCACAGTGTTACAAGGTTGACAAATGGCAATGTTACTAGATCAACAAATGTAAATCTTTCCAGTTTGACAAATGGCAACATACCCAATATGACAGATGCAAATCTTACCAAATTGTTTGTAAGTGGTTGCACACGGGTTATCCAAAAGAACCGTTTGCGTTGAAGAGATGCACAAATCCTGCTCTCCCTTTGCATACGGTGTTCAATCTAAAACATTTGCGATCAAGAGCCGCAAAAATCTTGCTCGATACATTTTCCCTTGGCTTCCTAGGGAAGGTCCCGGTTTGCATACGAGTGTTCTAACTAAAACGTTTGCGATGAGTGTTTTATATTTAAAAACCATTGATGATTTAAAAAAAAATCATTTGATAAGTCTGTACATTAAGAGAGAAAAAGGCAAGTTCACTCAAAACATATCTTTCATTCAGTCATACTGCGAATTTATATTCATATGATCGAGAGACAGTATTAAACCCAAGAAAAAAACTAATTCAGACGAGTTTTGGATTTACTAGAATTTAAAAATAAAGTATCTCAACGTTTTGCCGGCAATCAATGGCGCCCTGGTGTTTGAAATCCATTCCCCACTACAAAAAAATACACTTCCGTGATGATACGTGTTTGTCACAGTAGGTCACGTTTTCTGTCATGCATGTACATCCATGACAAATTTATGATAGAATCAAGATAGTCATACTTGTGTTGTCGTAGAAATGTTCCATGACATTACCAAAATTATCATCACAGAAGTGTCCATTTCCAAGACGATAAATCGCGCGTCACAGAAGTGCTTTCGTCAAGGGTGACCGACACGTGGTGTAACATCCCAAAATTTCAATTTGGAATGTTATACATAGATCATATTGCATTGCATATTTTATTGCATTTTGTGCGTGGCGATCCTCGAAAATTCTAAGCAACTCAAGGACCTACGGAGAGAGTTGGGAATTCCACCGTTTCGTATTTGAGTTTTCTCGAATACCGGTATGGGGATCACGTTGGTTTAAATTATTTTCTTCCCTAAAAATATTTATTAATAAAATATATGAGCAGAGATAATATGACTTCTCCCAAATAAAAGAAATATTGGAGGAAAAAATATTAAAATCACTTTTGGAATTTTATTCGGATTTATTTGCGATTTTATTTGCATAGGAAAAATGCGTGTTTTTCAAAATTGCGTTTAGGTCCGGGAAAAATGTTCATTTTGTCTTAAATATCATTAGAGGATGGTGAAAATTTATTTCGGAATTTTTGGAGCCCGTTTAGTATTTTATTTTCGTGTTTTCTGCGTCAGGACTTATTTAAAAAAAAGTTGGTTCGGACCGACTGGGCCGAAGCCCAGCCGGCCCAGCGCCGCCGTCCGCCCCGACTCCGGCTAAGAGTCCGCTCGCCGCCCGGCTCCCGTCGTGGCTGAGCCGGCCTCCGCCTCGTCGCCCCCTTGCCCAAGCAACCCCCCTGGCCCTTTATAAGCCGACCCCCCCTCCGTCGCCTCCACACCGCTGCCGCAGCCGCCCGCGCCGCCGTGCCCCGCCGCCGCTACCGCCGTGCCTCGCCGCTGCACCGCCGCACTCCACCGCCGCAGCCGCCCGCGCCGCCGTACCCCGCCGCCGCTGCTACCGTACCCCGCCCCCGCCTAGGGCGCCGTCGTCGCCTCGGACGCCGCCGTGCCCGCCGCCTGCTCCGCACCCTGCTATGTTAACCCGCCCAACCCGTTAAGGTACAGTCGGTTTTGTTAGACCGTTCATTTTTTTTTGAAAACCTAGATCTGTTTTTTAAACAGATCGGTTCGATTTGTTTTGCGGTTTAGTTAGTTAGCGGACGTTCATTTTAACGAACGTTGTTCGCCCGTTAGTCGCAGACAATGAACGTTCGTTTGTTAGCCTGTTCGTCAGTTTTCTTTTTCAGGGTTTTATCCGCTATTATTTTCGATTACGATTTCTGCCTTGATCTTGTTTTCAGTTTTTCTTTACGCTCGAGAGTCGGAATCAGGCGATTCAAAAGCCCAGATCTTCGTCTCGAAGCCCTATTTCCGTTTAAACAACTTGAACAAGGTTTTGCTACTTCAAAACTTGACTTTAGATCAATCTAGTAAACGGATCTTGTTTCTTTCGCAGTTTGAGTTTCGTTGCTCCGTTTGAGTTGTTTCTTTTTGCAAACCGGAGTTCTTAGGTTGAACTTTCTGGTTAGATCTTCTTATTTGGAGTTCTGTTTGTGCATCTTTGATTGATTGCTTATGTATGCTATTGTTTGCTTGCGATAGAATTCCCGAAGTGCGAAGCGTGCTACTACGAGTCTCTAGGTTTTGCGAATCATGAGCAAGGCAAGTAACACTTTGATAATACCCTTTATTACCCAGTTTTTATGCATTAGATCAAACCCTCACACATTGCATGAGTAGGATCTCTTAACTTGTGGGTCTGGGAAGTAGATTGAGGTAGAACCTATTACCTGCATTGTTTTCAAACCCATGGGAGTTACTTCTACGTTATGCTTAGGTTGCCATGCTATGCTCGTAGACGTGGTTTGGGTTTGAGAAAAATCCATGACAGATGTGAGTTGCTAATTAATGGTTCAACTTAAGGTGGCTACTTGAATAAACATCTGGGTGGATTGGTTGCAGCGCACCTGGAGAATCCAGTGTTGTCCTAGGAAATCCCGGAGGAACCGTGTGATTATCCTATGGAATGCCACCTAGGCTCAAAAGGATCATAAAACTATTCATGCTAGAAACTTCCGTGTGCAACCACAATGCTATTATGGGCTCTGGCATAGTATGAGTAAGTTGTGTGAGCTCTTTCAGTGGTGGACAAGCAGATGTAGGGGAAAGTAGGTGTACGGGTCCACTCGGGGTAAAGAGTAAATGCTTCTGAAAGACTGTCTCTTGGTCATCCATTTCTCAAACACCATGCGGTGCGACAAATCTAACGGAAGCGATCGAGTCTTGTGGGGAAAAGTGCACAAACCTCTGCAGAGTGTACAAACTGATCATGATTAGCCGTGTCCCTGGTTATGGACAATTTTGAGTATCTGGTACTTGAATTATTGGTTGATCTCATCACTCTAAAATTAATTTGTTGGGTTAATGATGACTACTTTAATTGGGATTGAGTCAGAGGCACCTTCTCAATGATGTTTCAACTACCATGATAGTTAAAATAAAATTTATTCCTTTGTTGTAGGGAAAAATTGGCTTTATGCAAAAACTTTAACCTTAGAGCCTCCACCAGCCATATATGCATATAGTGTTAGCCTTTATTCTGTTACTTGCTCTACTGTGTTATCTTGCCAGCATATTCCATGTGCTGACCCGTTTCGGGCTGCAACATGTTACGTTGCAGACTTTTCAGACCAGGAGTAAGATGTGCTAGGTCGTTTGTCATTCACTCAGCTATGCCGTTGGAGTTGATGGACTCACTTATCTTCCAAGCCTTCCGATGTTATTTTGTTAGATGGCCTTAAGCCATAGACTTTTGTAATAAGTTCTCTTTGAGACATTCGATGTAATAAGTGTGTGATTGCCACTCTGTTATAAATCCTTCAAGTACTGTTTGTGTCAGCATTACCGATCCAGGGATGACACTGAAACACAGAGACTTCGGTCCATTCGGATCGTGGTCGCTACAAGATGGTATCAGAGCACACGCTAACTGTAGGACACGACCACTAAGATAAACCCTAGGTCACTCTTCTCTACTCATTTCTGATAACTCTCCATTTTCTACACTTTAGGATGGTGGACCCAAGGAACAAGTTCACTCAACCAGATGAGGACACACCTTTTGGACGACACTTGAAGGAAGTCACTAGATACCTGAACATTGGAATACCAAGCTTTACTGGGACCTACACCATCACTTTACCAGAAGAGGAGCGATGGAGTATTCAAGTTCAAATTCCCGGAAGAACCTTCGCACCATCCACTGAGCCAATAGAGTTTTCTTTTGATGCACCAACCTGGAGCCTAGGCAATAGTATGGCAGCCCACATTACCATGGGACGTATTGAGAAGTCTACAAGCAGGAGCTGAAGGACACTATTTACCAGATATGTGGACGCCGAGACGCGCAATGGGACATGATTAGTACCCGGAAGGACATGTCCCTCTGCGGTGACGTCCACATCAGTAGGAGCTGCTGCAGCTTTAGCTCTCGCTCGCGCTGCTACTCTGCTCTTGCTCTCGGCCCCCTGCCTGGTCTGCTCTATCTCTTGCTCGTGCTGCTACTCTCGCTCTTGCTCTTGCTTGCGATGCTGCTCCGATTTAGCTACACTTCAGTCGACTGAATCGACTTTTGGGTCAGTCGATTTTTAGGGGGTGGGGGGGGGGGTGGGTTCGTCTAAGTTAAGGAAGAACCAGCCGCAGTGAGGAGGGGGGCTCGCCGGAGAGGTACCCCACTATCTATCTTAGGGTTCAGGGTGGGGCGGTGCACGTCGGCGGTGGTGGGGCGGTGGCGTGGGGATCGCCGGAGAAAAAGCTTCACGAGGGAGCCTACACGGATGGCCGGGGCGGCGGCGGACCGGCGGTGGGGAGTGTTTTCGGGGCGGGCGGGGTGGCGCACCGCTGGCCGCGGGCGGTGAGGGGCGGCTGTTTGGCCGGTGGTGGCTGGCAGCTCAGGGGGTGGAGGTTGAAGATGAACTGCAGGCCCTTGATTTCGTATACAACGGCTGCAAAATTGACTGACCAGAGATGAAAAAGTCAGTCGACTGATGTGTAACCTCACCTCTAGTGCATTCAGTTTCGACAGTAAAATTCACTTTGAACATCAAAATTCAGTTTCGACAGTTAAGTCCAGTTTCGACAGTTAAATTCAGTTTCGATAGTTAAGTTCAGAGATGAGCGGCTGATGTATACATCTAGCACTTTGTGGTTATGTATTTTTACGTCATCTATTGGAGATGCTATTAGAATTCCACTCAGGTTAACGTTGTCTCTCTTGTCCTGCTTCAGCCTCGGCGTCGTACAACTCACCGGAGCTGCTCCAACGACGAAACCCTCCATCACAGCGGAGTAGTACCTCGGGCTCCATCTCCAGACGCCTAAGATCTTCTTCCCCTCCTCCGATAGCCAAGTCCGCCTGAGCATCCTCACCGGCCAACCTAATCACGCTGAGATCGACATGGCTTCGCCAAAGAGGTTGTACACTTCTTGTGGTTTGACTTAATCTCACCATGCTTCTTTGCATCCTGTGATGTTCCAATTCTTGTGAATCAAACACCCAGATTGGCAGAAATCCTGTGTTTTTAAATTCTCTATTTTGCACGTGCATTCCTATCCTATTCCTGTCTATTTCCTATCCCTGCATTGTTAGAATCCTCAAATTCAAACAAGCCCTTACACAATTACTTATGTTACAGATATGTGTCGAAGAAAACCTTGTGTGGTTTGTCCTGCTCCTGCGGTGCTATGTTCCACCCGAGCTCAGCTGCTCCAACGACGGAAGGGTTCACCACAGCAGGGATTTGCTCTCCAGACTATCTTTCGCCGCCTCATATCTTCTTCCCCTCCGCCGACAGCCATGACAATTGCATTACCATCATTAACTGAGCAGATGACCTTGAGGACTACACGGGTCCGCAAGAGAGGTCGCACTCTTCCGTGTCTGCTTACGTTATGCATCGCTTAATATGATGACATGCTACTTTATCGTCGTGTTCACCTATTAGACTCCGACTCAGGTCCAAACTTATGCTAAAACTTGAGTTTTTAAATGGTTGCGGGGTACATATTGGGGCAACAATCAGTACTATCTGTCTACTATCTGGTTAATCTCGGGTGCCTACTATGAGTTTCATGTTGGGTGCAAACAAATGTTAAAGGAGCCATTATCTGTATTTTTTAACTAAAGCTATTATCTGCATGCTATCATTTGTTTTGGGTCTATCCATAGTATGCTACCATCGCTCTGGATTTGTGCATACACTCCTTACATAATCTCACTATGTTTTATTCCTATGCATGTCAGTTATTGTACACAATGGAACTGAACATGTAGGGCAAAAGAAACGAGCCTCGCGTGGCAATAAAATTTCATGCGACGTCGCTCCATGGTGGGCGTAAAGGCAGCCCCCCTCCACCCATTTTGGATCGTAATCAAGAGGAAGATAACTTTTCTAAGGGGGATTCAGAAGCAGAAGACCACTCCTATTTACCCCATGAGGTCTTCGCTCTAACTTGGCAAGCTGATGTTGGTAATATCATGCATATGGTGCCTTGCATTGCTTACTGTATACATTAAAGATGTCACCTGCTTAGTTCAGACATGCTTTGTGTCAATGCCATCTATTTAGTTTCTTTATCGTATATTTGAATCATGCAATGCCATCTTGTTTAGCCAGGCATCATATATGTGAATTTTGCAATGCCACCCTGGTTAGCCAGTCATCTTATATGTGAATTATATCATGACATCATTTTTTATTACGTGTTAAATTTGTCAACAATTTTAGTACATTCAATTACTCTTCCTGTGCATCAGCCATTCGGCACGGTCATGGAAAAATCTGGAGTGGAAACAAGGTCTTCAGAGCAGACAATGCTATCTGACGAAGCGCATGTCTTGCTGGTTACAGATAGCTCCTTAGAGGAGGATTCAGAGACAGATGACCAGTCATACCCCCCCCCCCCGCCCCCGAGGTGCATGCTCTAACTTGGCAGGGTTATGATGCTCATATCATGCGTATGGTATCTTGCATTGCTATGTCATTTGCTTAGTTTAGACATGCTTTGTGTGAATGCCACTTGTTTAGTGTCTAATTACCATATATGTGAATTATGCAATGCCATCTTGTTGTAAGACATTATATATGTGAATTATGCAATGCTATCTTGTTGCAAGGCATTATATATATGAATTATGCAATGACATGCTGTTTAGCCAAGCGTCATATATGTGAATTATATCATGCCGTCCTTTTTTTGTATTTCTCATTGCTTTTGTCGACAATGTTTGTATATTCAACTGCTCTTCCTGTGCATCAGCCATTTGAATTGGTGATGGAGAAATCTTGAGTGAAAACAAGGTCTTCAGAGCAGACAATGCTACCTGGTGAAGCAAATATTTTGCTGGTTATCAGACTAAGGCATAGCCTAGTGGTGGGAAGGGGTTGATGCCTTCCCACCCACCCAGGTTCAAGGCATGGTACTTGCAATTTGGGTTTGTTGCATCGATTATACTGTACGGGGTTCCCTTACAGTCTTTCTGTCAAAAAAAATATTTTGCTGGTTACAGATAGCTCTTCAGAGGAGGATTCAGAGGCAGATGACCAGTCCTATTATCCCCCTAATGTGTATGCTCAAACTTGGCAGGGTTATATTACTCATATCATGCATATGTTGTATTGCAATGCTTAGTTTTTACATCATATACACGATATTGAATGCCATCTCCTTAGTTGACACATCATATATGCGATTGCCCTCTGCTCACTTCCTTAGTATATAAATCATATATTTGAATTATATCATGCCATGATGTGTACATAGACAGCATGTATTTGAATTATGGCATGCCAACCCATTTTCTAAGACATAATATAGTTATACCATCTCATCATGTTCACATAGTCATCATATTTTGAATTATGTCATTCTAACCGTGAATTATATCATGTCATCATGTTTCCAACAATGGCATGTTTGTGATTTATGGCATGCCAACCACTTTAATAGACACATCGTATAGTTATATCATGTCATCCTGTTTACATAGTCATCATATTTTGAAGTATGTCATTCTATCCTGTTTAGTTAGCCATCATACATGTGAAATTATGTCATGCTATCCTGTTTAATTAGCCATCATATATGTGAAATTATGTCATGCTATTCTGTTTGGTTAGACAACATAAATGTGAATTATTTAATGCCCTGTTTTCTTCCCTACTATCCATTGCACCTGTCTATATTACAATGTTCGTACATTCAATTACTTTTCTTGTTTATCAACCATTTCAATTGGAGGGGGTGATGGCAGTATCTGTGGCAGTATCATGCTACCTGTCGATGGAGATAGAACCACGGATGTACTTGCCCAAGAACCAACCCCACCACACATAACCCAGACTCACATAGATTGTACCCCTACCCTGTTGGACAGAGAACCAGCTACACCCATTCTAACCCCAACCCCAGTAGATAGTAACCTAGTTCCTGTTGACACAGCACCGTCTCCACCACAGAGCACCCAAACACGAGAAGTTAGTAAGGCAACTACAATGCCCAAAGCACGAGGACCACCACTCCGAACCCCAAGTCAACGCTTAAAGCAGAAGAAGAATTGTTCTCAGGTCAGGTTTCGTAGCTATGGTTCATACTACTTTGCTCTTGCATCACTGTATTTACTCATACCAACTAATTTCAAATTTGAAGGATGCAATTGAAACTCCAATGGCGCAAGAGGTATGTTTTAAACTTGTTTCTTTAACGTGTTTGCTGTTGTAACTTGCTCTATGTTGATTTAAGTTTCAATTGAATAAACAGTTATATTCTCATGCCATCCACCTTACAAGTGTTGTTATTGCTGCGTAGTTTCCCACACTTACATTCTGTCTAAGCTGCTTTGTCTTAAATAGATATGATTCGAACTGTATCTATCTTGATTTGGCAACATAAACTAGAATGATATCGACCATACAGTGACCATACTACATAGATATATGTTTGTTTCATGTTGTTATCCTGTCCACCTTACTACTGAACTGGTTTACCAAAATGAGTTTCATATACTACATTGTAAACCTGTGATATGTTTGTTTGTTTCTCTTTTAGAATGCGGATATAATATTGGAGAAGAGTACCCCGTTATGCAATGGTACATGAAGTAATGCAGATAAGGTTCAAGATAGTGAGACATCCCTGCTGGTCTCCAAGAAAGCTGATAGAAACTATATTGAAGACACTGAGACAACCCCAAAGGCATGTCTTGATGTAGTGTCCGAGTTACTGGCTACTACTACTGGCACCAGCTCTTCGAACTCGTTGCCTGAATCAGTTCGGCTTCTTGAGTCTCAACTTCAAGTCGAAAGACATCGATCAAATGTTATGCGACAGGAAGCCGAAGGACTAAGGAAGTCCGTGCAGAATTCAGATGCATACTTTCTGGTGCAACAGCAAGTGCTGGAGGATTTAAGCGCCAAACAAGAGAAAGTTAATAAGCTTGCTAAGCATCTTGCCAGCATTATGGGTACCCAGGATATTATTTCTTGAGCTCTTCTGAAGTGGTTTCAGTTCTAGACTTGTTTTGCTACGGCGTTTATATGCTGCTTTGTTCCCTATATTTGCACTGGTGGCGAACTTTGATGCCCAGTGGATGTAATATATGTAATAGCCGTGATAGCCTAGCGTAAGTTGCTTGCCTATTTATTTCCTTATTATCTTGTTTATTTGTTTTCTTGTGGTCAGTGCAGTTCTTTTTCTATGGTTTGCTAGTGGCCGCAATAGCCTATTTTTTAAAACTAGGCCACATTAACCATGGGCTACATATTTACTGTAGTTAACATGGGCCTCTTACAGGCCGTAGAAACAATGGGCCTTCTAAGGGCCGTAGAAACAATGGGCCTTCTATGGGGCATAGAAACAATGGGCCTTCTACGGGCCGTAGACACAATGGGCCTTCTACAGGCCGTATCATCAATGGGCCTTCTACGGGCCATATGATCGGTTGGCCAAACATGGGCGAATAACATACCACATTATGGTCGTAAATGGGCTAGAGTTGAAATCGTCCATTCATGGGCCGACCATAACGGGCCATCGTTAATTGGCCGTATTTGATGACGCTATGAAAACGGCCCAACGTATTAACGGGCCACAAACGGGCCGACTGTAACCACGGGCTGAATTTGGCCCACAAGCAGACAATGACAGTAACGGGCCGAAAGTAAACGAATGCTAGAAATGAGCCCAAGAATAAATGGGCCCTGAGAAGGCCGAAAGATAACATGGGCTGGAAACGGCCCAACGGAATAATGGCCCGTTAATGGGTATAAAGTGATACACTGTTCATTACGGGCCAGTTTAACCACGGGCCATTAATGGGCCGAGGGTTACTAAGGGCCTCATATGGGCCGAAAGACGTCATGGGCCATACATGGGCCGGAAGTTAAAACGGGCTGGAATTATATTAGACGGCCCAGATGATGCTACTGGGCCTAATTCGGATAGACCGCAAATGGGCCCTGGGTTAGCGGGCTGTAAATGGGCTATATGTGAACATGCCGTTAACACGCTTGCTGTGGGCTGGCCCGCCACCTTTTGACCAAGTCAAACGGGCCGCCCTTTTCACAGGAATGGGCCTCTGTTGGGTCGTGCCTAGTTTCACCACATGCCGTTAATGGGTATAAAGTGATACACTGTTCATTATGGGACAGTTTTACCACGGGCCGTTAATGGGCCGAGAGTAATAAGGGCCTCATATGGGCTGAAAGACATCATGGGCCATACATGGGATGGAAGTTAAAATGAGCTGGAATTATGTTGGACGACCCAGATGACGCTACTGGGCCTAATTTGGATAGGCCGTAAACGGGCCCTAGGTTAGCGGGCTGTTAATGGGCTATATGCGAACGGGCCGTTCACAGGCTTGCCGTGGGCCGGCCCGCCAACTTTTGACCAAGTCAAATGGGCTGGCCTTTTCATAGGAATGGGCCTCAGTTGGGCCGTGCCACGTGTCGACGTATCATAGGCGCTTTGGGTCCAATGAGTGGATGACATCTGTCCCAACGGTGAGCTGACACATGTTTCCTCCAGCCAATGATGATTTTACACGTGGAAAATCCCCATTGGTCGCGGCTGTTAACGGGTTATCGGATCCAAAACCGGACCCAATAGCTTAACGGCGTTCCGTTACGGTGGATGCCACGTGTAGCGACCACGATCCGAATGGACCGAAGTCTCTGTGTTTCAGTGTCATCCCTGGATCGGTAATGCTGACACACACAGTACTTGAAGGATTTATAACAGAGTGGCAATCACACACTTATTACATCGAATGTCTCAAGGAGAACTTATTACAAAAGTCTATGCTTAAGGCCATCTAACAAAATAATAGCGGAAGGATTGGAAGATAAGTGAGTCCATCAACTCCAACGGCATATCTGAGTGCATGACAAACGACCTAGCACGTCTTACTCCTGGTCTGAAAAGTCTGCAACGTAACATGTTGCAGCCCGAAACGGGTCAGCACATGGAATATGCTGGCAAGATAACACAGTAGAGCAAGTAGCAGAATAAAGGCTAACACTATATGCATATATGCCTGGTGGAGGCTCTAAGGTTAAAGTTTTTGCATAAAGCCAATTTTTCCCTACAACAAAGGAATAAAATTTATTTTAACTATCATGGTAGTTGAAACATCATTGAGAAGGTACCTCCGACTCAATCCCAATTAAAGTAGTCATCATTAACCCAACAAATTAATTTTAGAGTGATGAGATCAACCAATAATTCAAGTACCAGATACTCAAAATTGTCCATAACCGGGGACACGACTAATCATGATCAGTTTGTACACTCTGTAGAGGTTTGTGCATTTTCCCCCACAAGACTCGATCGCCTCCGTTGGATTTCTCGCACTGCATGGTGTTTGAGAAACGGATGACCGAGACACAGCCTTTCAGAAGCATTTACTCTTTACCCCGAGTGGACCCGTACACCTACTTTCCCATACATCTGCTAGTCCACCACTGAAAGAGCTCACACAACTTACTCATACTATGCCAGAGCCCATAATGGCATTGTGGCTGCACACGGAAGTTTCTAGCATGAATAGTTTTATGATCCCTTTGAGCCTCGGTGGTATTCCATAGGATAATCACACGGTTCCTCCGGGATTTCCTAGGATAACACTGGATTCTCCAGGTGCCCTGCAACCAATCCACCCAGATGTGTATTCAAGTAGCCACCTTAAGTTGAACCATTAATTAGCAACTCACATCTGTCATGGATTTCTATCAAACCCAAACCACGTCTATGAGCATAGCATGGCAACCTAAGCATAACGTAGAAGTAACTCCCATGGGTTTGAAAACAATGCAGGTAATAGGTTCTACCTCAATCTACTTCCCAGACCTACGAGTTAAGAGATCCTACTCATGCAATGTGTGAGGGTTTGATCTAATGCATAAAAACTGGGTAATAAAGGGTATGATCAAACTGTTACTTGCCTTGCTGATGATTTGCAAAACTTAGAGACTCGTAGTAGCGCGCTTCGCACTCCGGGAATTCTATCGCAAGCAAACAATAGCATACATAAGCAATCAAGCAAAGATGCACAAACAGAACTCCAAATAAGAAGATCTAACCAAAAAGTTCAACTTAAGAACTCCGGTTTGCAAAAAGAAACAACTCAAACGGAGCAACGAAACTCAAACTACGAAAGAAACAAGATCCGTTTATTAGATTTATCTAAAGTCAAATTTTACATTAGCAAAACCTTGTTCAAGTTGGTTAAACGGAAAGAGGGCTTCGAGACGAAGATCTGGGCTTTTGAATCGCCTGATTCCGACTCTCGAGCGAAAAGAAAAACTAAAAACAAGATTAGGGCAGAAATCGCGATCGAAAATAATCGCGGATAAAACCCTGAAAAAGAAAACTGACAAACAGGCTAACGAGCGAACGTTCGTTGTCTGTGACTAACGGGTGAACAGCGTTCGTTAAAACGAACGTACGGACGAACGTCCGCTAACTAACTAAACCGCAAAAAAAATCGAACCGATCTGTTAAAAAAAACGGATCTAGGTTTTCAAAAAAAAAACGAACGGTCTAAAAAACCGGCCGTACCTTAACGGGTCGGGCGGGTTAACGGAGCGGGTTGCGGAGCGGGCGGCGGGCACGGCAGCATCCGAGGCAACGGCGGCGGCCTAGGCGGCGGTGGCTCCAACGGGGCACGACAGCAGCGGCGGCGGGGCACGGCGGAGCGGGCGGCTACGGCGGTGGAGTGCGGCGGCGCGGCGGCGGGGCACGGCGGCGCGGGCGGCTGCAGCGATGCTGTGGAGGCGACGGAGGGGGGGGGGCTCGGCTTATAAAGGGCCAGGGGGTTGCTTGGGAAATGGGGCGACGAGGCGGAGGCCGGCTCGGCCACGACGGGAGCCGGGCGGCGGGCGGACTCCTAGCCGGAGTCGGGGCGGACGGCGGCGCTGGGCCGGCTGGGCTTCGGCCCAGTTGGTCCGAACCAACTTTTTAAAAAAAAAGTCCTAACGCAGAAAAACACGAAAATTAAATACTAAACAGGCTCCAAAAATTCGGAAATAAATTTTCACCGTCCTCTAATACTATTTAGGACAAATTGAACATTTTTCCTGGACCTAAATACAATTTTGAAAACGCGGATTTTTCCTATGCAAATAAAATCGCAAATAAATCCGAATAAAATTACAAAAGTGAATTTAATATTTTTCCTCCAATATTTCTTTTATTTTGGAGAAGTCATATTATCTCCGCTCATATATTTTATTAAGAAATATTTTTAGGGAAGAAAATAATTAAACCAACGTGATCCCCGTACTGATATTCGAGAAAACTCAAATACGAAACGGTGGAATTCCCAACTCTCTCCGTAGGTCCTTGAGTTGCTTAGAAGTTTCGAGGATCGCCACGCACAAAATGCAATAAAATATGCAATGCAATATGATCTATGTATAACATTCCAAATTGGAAATTTGGGATGTTACAAACCTACCCCCCTTAGAATGAATCTCGCCCTCGAGATTCGGCTTGGCTAGAGAACAGGTGTGGGTGGTCCTTGCGTAGATCGTCCTCTCGTTCCCAGGTGGCTTCTTCCTCGGTATGGTGACTCCACTGAACTTTGTAAAACTTGATAACCTTACTGCGGGTGACTCTGCTCGAAAACTCGAGGATCTTGACGGGCTTCTCCTCGTAAGTCAGATCACTATCCAACTGAATTGCTTCTAGGGGCACTTTGTCTCTTAAAGGAATATCGGCCATCTCTGCATGACACTTCTTAAGCTGAGAAACGTGAAAAACATCGTGCACTCCTGACAATCCTTCGAGTAACTCTAATTTGTAGGAAACCTCTCCCATGCGTTCCAAAACATGGTACGGTCCCACAAATCTCGGGGCTAACTTTCCCTTAACTCCGAAACGTTTAACTCCTCGCAGAGGTGACACTCTCATGTACGCTCTGTCTCCGATTTCATAGACTACTTCCTTGCGTTTCGAGTCTGCATAACTCTTCTGCCTGGACTGAGCTACCTTCAGTCTATCCCGAATCAGCTTAACCTTCTCTTCTGACTCTTTGATCAGATCTGATCCAAATAACTGTCGGTCTCCGACCTCATCCCACATCAATGGTATTCGGCATCTCCTCCCGTACAATGCTTCGAATAGTGCCATCTTCAAACTGGCCTGGTAACTGTTGTTGTACGAGAACTCCACATAGGGCAAGTGGTCATCCCAACTATATCCATGATCTAACGCACAAGCTCTCAACATGTCCTCCAGAATCTGGCTGACTCTCTCGGTCTGCCCATGTGTCTGCGTGTGAAAAGTTGTACTGAATTCTAGCCTCGTTCCCAAAGTTTGGTGTAACCGATGCCAAAACTTTGAGGTGAACTGCGTTCCACTATCTGATATAATGGTCCTCGGAACTCCGTGCAGACATACGATCCTGGTCATGTATATCTTGGCCAACTTCGCACTGGTATACATGGTTTTCACGGGGATAAAGTGGGCTACTTTGGTCAAGCGATCCACTACTACCCAGATTGAGTCATATCCTGATTTGGTCCTGGGCAATCCAGTGATAAAGTCCATGCCAAGCTTATCCCACTTCCATTCGGGTATCGGCATAGGCTGTAGCAATCCTGCTGGCTTCTGATGCTCTGCCCTCACTCTCTGGCATACATCACATACGGCTACATACTCGGCAATATCTTTCTTCATTCCCGTCCACCAGAAACGTTCCTTCAAATCCAAATACATCTTGGTGTTTCCGGGGTGTATCGAGTATGGTGAATCATGTGCTTCCTGTAATATCAACTTCCTGATCTCGGCGTTGTTGGGCACATAGATTCGATCCTCAAACCACAAGGTGTCATGTTCGTCCTCACGAAATCCCTTGGCTTTTCCTTCACTACTCTTCTCCTTTATCTTGGCAATCTCTTTGTCATCCTTCTGGGCTTCTCGTATCTTTCCCAACAATGTTGACTGAACCTCTAGCGTTGCAACAAAACCTCTAGGAACTATCTCCAAACGAAGCTCCTTGAGATCTTCTGCTAACTCCTTCCGCAATCCTCCCTTCACCAGGGTATTTGCATAACTCTTCTGGCTCAAGGCGTCTGTAAGGACATTGGCCTTTCCTGGGTGATAGTGCAGCTTCATATCGTAATCTTTTATAAGCTCCAACCATCTCCTCTGTCTGAGGTTCAGCTCCTTCTGAGTGAAAATGTACTTCAAACTCTTGTGATCCGCGCACACATCACAACGATTTCCAATAAGGAAATGTCTCCAAGTTTTGAGCGCATGTACAACTGTTGCTAGCTCCAAATCATGCATGGCATAATTCAAATCGTGTGGTCGAAGTCGACGAGATGCATAAGAAACAACTCTACCATCCTGCATGATTACTCCTCCAAGTCCTAAGCGTGAAGCGTTGCAATACACTTGGAAATCCTTGCGTATATCGGGCAATAACTCCTTAATCTGCTTCTTGATGTCCTCCAGATCATTTGCTGGCATCCGATACGGTCTCTTCGATATTGGTCCGGTGCCAGGCAATAGCTCAATCAAAAACTCAATATCCCTATCTGGTGGCATGCCTGGTAGCTCCTCTGGAAATATATCCGGATAATCCTTTACTACGGGTACTTCCTCCTGAACAACTCCCGTGAGAGAATGTACTTGTGTCCTTCTAGGCGAATGCCTAGATACATACTTGATCCTTTTTCCCTCCGGGGTGGTAAGAAAAATAGACTTACTGGCACAATCAATGTTCCCTCCATACATCGATAGCCAATCCATTCCTAGTATCACATCCAATCCTTGTGACTCCAAAACTATCAGGTCTGAGGGGAAAACATGTCGTCCAATGGTCAATGGCATCTGAAAACATCCTTGATTTTCCATATATTCTGCTCCGGGTGAACTTACTAACATGGGGGTCATGAGGACTCTGGTGGGTAACTTATGTCTATTTACGAATCCCCTTGAAATGTATGAATGCGATGCACCAGTATCGAAAAGAACTATTGCGGTAAATGACTTCACCAAAAACTTACCGACTACTGCATCCGGTTGCTCTTCAACCTCCTCCACGGTCACGTGGTTCACTTGTCCTTTGTTGAATGGGTTGGGCTTCTTCCTAGCGCTTCCATTGCCGTTCCCATTCTTAGCTTCAGGGGAGTCTGTGGCGTAGTGTCCATTCTTCCTGCACTTGAAACAGGTAACGGGGCTCAAATCCCTCTTGGCGGGTGTTGATGGAGTAGAGCGGTTCTGATTATTGTTGGCTCCATTCCCATTCCCATTCTTAGAGACATTGTGGTTGTGAGCACTTCCTCCATTATGGGTGTGGCTTCCATGGTTATGGGTGTATCCTCCCAAATTCGGGGTGAATCGGGGCTTCTGCTGGGCTCCAGAATTATTCCTTCCTTGTCCATACTTCCTCTTGTGGCTCTCAATCTGCTGATGCTTCCCTTCAATCATAAGAGCCTTATCTACCAACTCCTGGTAGTTGTTGAAGGTTGCAACCATCAACTGTATGCTCATCTCATCATTCAGCCCTTCCATAAACCTTTCCTGCTTAGCGGCATCTATGGCCACATCATCAGGGGCATAACGAGATAGGGTACTAAACTCATCTACGAACTGAGCCACAGTACGATTTCCTTGGCGCAAGTTGCGAAACTCTCGCTTCTTCATGCTCATAGCTCCAGTTGAGACATGGGCACTGCGAAAAGCTTGCCGAAACTGATCCCAAGTGACATTGGCTACAGGGAAAGTGGTTGTGTAATTCTCCCACCATGCTGCTGCTGGTCCAGCCAACTGATGTGCGGCAAATCGCACCTTCTCAGCATCCGTGCAATTGGCGGTGGTCAAATCCCTTCCAATCTTGCGCAGCCAGTCATCAGCAACTATTGGTTCAATGCTGCTAGAAAACACCGGTGGTTGCAACCTTAGAAAACGTGTCAGGTTGTCCATGGGTGGTGGCGGTGGAGGGTTGTTGTTGTTGTTGTTGTTGTTGTTGTTGTTGTTGTTGTTGTTGTTGTTGTTGTTGTTGTTGTTGTTGTTGTTGTTGTTGTTGTTGTTGTTGTTGTTGTTGTTGTTGTTGTTGTTGTTGTTGTTGTTGTTGTTGTTGTTGTTGTTGTTGTTGTTGTTGTTGTTGTTGTTGTTGTT
>LR738712.1:322919002-323023405 GCA_902687465.1 Secale cereale
GGGCTCACGTCTCAGAGGCATCTGATGGGTGTAGAGGGAAGAGATTAGAATAGAAATGAGCTCTAAGGGAAATTCACTGCCAATATGCACATGAGACAAATACAATCATATCACACCAATCAATTTCAAGCAAGGGCATACAAAGATCTAACTAACGTTACAAAAGTGCTCTAAATTCTACTCTATGGGGGAAAAACTACTAGTCATAGGGTGGTCATCTAGAAATTTTGATCGGCGGAAGATTCCATGATATCTTCTCCAGCTTCATCTTCATAGTCTTCATCACTATCACCGGGGTCTGAGTCCGTGTCGTCGATGATAATGTAGTCTTCAGAACGAATCTCATTGGGTTCTTCTTCTTCTTCCTCTACTCCAGGTGCTGGATCTCCCATGAATACTCCTAGCTTCCTTGTCAAGTCATCATTCTTCTCCACGAGTATTGTCATCTCTTCCTCGTATCTGTCATGTGTAGACTTGAGTTCCTCTTCTAGCTCCAAGTTCCTGGTTAGCGCCTTCTTCAAATCTATCATCCCTGCGCACATCTGGTGCTCCTGTCGACGAATGTGCTGGTTTAACTCCTGGATGAATGCGGCAATGGACCTGTCCTTCCGGGTACTAATCATGTCCCATTGCGCGTCTCGGCGTCCACATATCTGGTAGATAGTGTCCTTCAGCTCCTGCTTGTAGACTTCTCCAATACGTCCCATGGTAATGTGGGTCGCCATACTCTTGCCTAGGCTCCAGGTTGGTGCATCGAAAGCGCGTCGTGGAGGAAGTGGCCGACGACGCCGCCGTGGATGGAGTCGCGCCGTGTCGGCTCGGGACCGAGCGCCGGCAGCACCGTGAGATCGGATCAAGAAGAAAATGCGGTGATTAATGTACAACCTCTTTGGTGGCGCCGATTAGGCCACAACTTCATCCAAGGTAACGGTGATGATGATGCGCTTCCGATGGTGCAGGTGAAGACGGCAGTGTGGGAATGGAGGTGGCGCGAAAGACGAGGGGAACGTCGGGGCAGCTCCTTGGAGTTGGAGGACGGGGTGGCTGAACAGGCGGGATGACCAGATCGACGATGGATCCTCATCCGGTACGGTGGATGAGGGACGTCGAAGTGTTGCTGTGGACGACATCGTCGGGGAAGAGGCTCCCGCTGGGTGGCGGACGGAGGAGGGTGTGGGGCTTCGCGGGTTTTGCTGGCCTCGGTGTACGAATGGGTGGGCAGATGGGATGGGAGTGGGGAACCATGTCTTAGGGAGGCACTTTTCCTAAATTTGGGGTAAGTTACAAAAGTACCCCCACCGATTTGAGGCGGTTCTTTCGGTTCAGGGGTATCACGGGCATTTCGCGTCTCGGGATTTCACAGGAGGTGGGAGTTTTCACGCGCTTTGTAATTTTGGGATAGCAAGGCGCGGGTTGAGATGGAGGGAGTTGTCAGAGCAAAACGAGACAAAGATATATCTTAAATATTTCGGGCTAACAAGGCGCGGGTTGAAGAGGCGGGAGTTTTGCAGCACGATAGATAGAGACGCTAGCTTGAAATTTCGGCATAACAAGGCGCAGCTTGAAATTTCGGGAGAACGAGCTTAACGTGTACCAAAAAAAGACAATTTAGACTAGGATGATATACTACGTACAATGTGTTTAACACGCACAACACACACATACACCCTTTAGACTAGTAAGGAACACGTGCATTGCACGCATGAGATTTGGCAACCAAATTATGAATAAATACCACATTATAGCATGTAAGCTTTGAGTCATATATGCATGATGTAGATGTTCATTTAATTCTTATAGTTCATTTCATTCAAAATCATCTAGTTTTTATAAGAAAGCTAATCTATTTTAAGATTCATGGAATTGTGCGTCGTAAGGCATAAAGTAAAAAACAAATCATGTAGAAAAACATTTGGGCAATTCTGATACGGAAGATTCTAGAACAAAGAAGAAGTGCTTGTGTTTTGAGGTTTGTGCATTATGCTTAAGTTCAACCATAGAGTCTTCTAGATTGTACATGTGGCAAAATCTGGTGGAATCTAGATGATATCCAATGGCCATTAGTGCTCAAATTTGCCAACTCTGCACCATCGGATTGACCTCATCCAACGACCATCTTTCAAAGTTAAAGTTATCCGCACACTATATAAAACATATAGAATAATATATATATATATATATATATATATATATATATATATATATATATATATATATATATATATATATATATATATATATATATATATATATATATATATATATATATATATATATAGGGGGTATAGATATAAATATGTGATGCGAAAGCCACCCATCATCTCCAATTAGAATAGCGTGTCCATGCACGGATGCAATGTGGCCAAACGATGTCTGCCATCGGTATCTCAAATTCAAACCAATCTGACGTTGTTCAACGTGTATACATTGCAACATGCTCGTTTCTAAACCACACCGCGCAGATCTACGTTATATTCATGCATGCATGGGTTTTAAACATCATGATCTCTTATTCAAATATTTGAATTCAACTTTACATTGATTATGACCTCACCTAGTCTTTTACACCCACACATTGGTCTTCTCTTTATAATAGTGCCACTAACTTTCTCTCGTGCATGCATGCACACACACTACCAGTCGGCATTATCCATCGCACACATGCAATATTTTTCTTCAGGTCGGTCTCCCATTAAGGCACACACACACACACATCCCCCTCTCCATCATATCGAGCATTCTTTATCTCGCACGTGCATGCACAACGATGGATGTTCCTCTATGTGTGTGTGTGTATAGCTAGGTCTTTCATAGTTTTCCACATAAACCGATCAATCTATATATCTAGTGAGGTCTCACACTCTTTCCCACGTCCACATCAATCAATCTATACCTCTCTATATAGGATTACATATATAGCTAATACACCCACATTAATTATATATCCAACGCCCCCCTACCATCATCCATGCCTTCCGCTTCATCTCTCAGATGCGCGCACAATGGCGAAGACAGGGGCAGCAAGGGCCCTGCCCCCCTAACATCACTATATATCGAGGCTAATATGAATGTGATCATTAGAAAATTTCTGGTAAAAATGGTTTAAGTTGATGAATTGGCCCTCCTCGTAAAGGATTAGCAATGCTTGGCCCCCTAGCTCATGGGACATTTTTCATGGCTCCGCCGCTGCACACAACAGCGCACGTTCTCGCCCCCTCTCTCTAAATATCGATCTCACAGTTGTGCACTCTTCATAGTCTCCCTCCACTTGGCACCTCGCACCATATTCTAGCCCCCCACCGGATTTTGCCACATGTACAATCTAGCAGACTCCATGGTTGAACTTAAGCATAATGCACAAATCTCAAAACAATAGTGGTTCTCCTTTGTTCTAGAATCTTCCGTATCATAACTGCCCAAACTTTTTTTTCTAGTTGAATTGCCATTATTTGTTTTTACTTTATGCTTTATAACGCACAATTCCATGAATCATAAAATAGATTAAGGGCTTCTTTGATTCAAAGGATTCTCGAAGGAATTTTGGAGGATTCTAATCCTTAGGAATTTTTCCTATCTTGGTTGTTTGATTCGTAGGATTGTAAACCATAGGAATTTTTCCATATGATTCATTTCCACTAGATTTCATAGGAATCATCCCATCCACTCAAACCTCTTTGAAAGAATTCTACGTTTTTTCTATGCACAATCAAACACTCGTACCATCCTGTAGGATTCAAGACAACATTCCACTCTAATCCCATGTTCTTCCTATTCCCGCGTTTTGGAAATCCTACGAATCAAAGAGGCCCTAGGTTTTTTTTATAAAAACTAATTGATTTTGAATGAGATGAAATATAAGAATTAAATAAAGGTCTAGATCAGGCATATATGACTCAGAACTTACATGCTATAGTGTGGTATTTATTCGTAATTTGGTTGCAAAATCTGACGCGTGCAATGCACGTGTACCTTACTAGTACTTCGAGTATGTGCAAAACACAATGGCACGCTACACGGTGTCTCTCTTACAGTTCATGAAGCCACGTGGCACATGTGGAGGCGTTGTCACGACATCCTTGTGTGGATTGATCACAGTGACGTGCTGCTGGTTCCAGAAGAATGTACTCGCCCTCCCTGAGCCGCACTGGCGGTACATGCACGAAGTGAAGATGTGCACGCACGCCACGCACGCACTCATTCCCTCGCACGCACACACGGGTACACGGGCGGATGCAATTTTGTACCAAGATCCACCCCATGCGATAATTTGACACGTGTAAAGTCCTTCACTTCATTGATGGTCAATTAATACAGCGCATGCAAATTGAGTGGACGTGAGGGCGGAAGAAAGACATTACTACTCCACTGCGCGCATGCGAGTAGTTAAATCATGGGTTGCTAGTAGTACTTCCATTGGTCTCCTTCGTATTTTGTGCCAATTTTTGACAGTAACATAATATTTACGCATCTGAGCAGTGTAGTCTACTTGAAATTTATGTTCCACTAAACTCATCGGGAGCCGTTTCGGGCCTCGAAACCAAAAACCATAAATTAATCTTTACCTTGTTCCCATCACATTCGAAAGTACTAGTGCTACAATTAAGTGCAAGCTTGCTTACACCTATCAGTACGTACCAAACCTGAACGTGTTCCATGCAAGTTTTAGTACTAGTGATAGTGCTTAGGTTATAAAAAGAGGAACTACCTAAACGAAAATTACTCTACCTTCCTCCTCATAAGTCCTCCTTCTTCGTCCATCCTTGCCATGGCCGGTGTGCTGAGCTCTAGGTCAAGAACTATTCGTAACAAGGGAGCGGCAACCATGGTTGCGGAAAAAAAGAGAGGGCCCGCCGCCACGCAGAGACCTCGAAAGATCTCTCACGAGCAGGCGATGGCTCCCAGGAGTGCCCTAGACGCGGTGGCGAACATGCCGAGCTGGCAACGCTGGAGTCGTTATCCCTCGACGGCATGCCTGATCAGCTCAATAAGCACCTCAATAAGCAGAAGGGGTTCATCCACGGCTTGGTGGAGCTGCTGAAGGAGAGCCTCGACGACATGCCTGTTGAGCTCAATGAGCAGGGGGAGTTGACCGCTGGCTTGGTGATGCTGCTGAAGAAGAGCATTGCCTCGGAGAAGAAGGCGACGGCCGGTGACATCCTGCAACTTCAGGAGGACAAGGCGAAGCTCTGCCACGAGCTCGACCTGCTGAAGGAGGAGAACGCCGGCTGGAAGAAGCTGCATGAGAATAGTAGTTCCTCGATGAAGATGTTGCAGGCCCTCGTCATGGAACAGAAGGAGGAGTTGGCCAAGCTCCGCATCGAGCACCCGACTGCTGTCAAGGTACGTAATGCGGCCATGGAACAGATGATGAAGGCTCGCGTCGCGAAATCCCGCGTCATGGACACAATGATGAAAATGGTGGAGGAGACGTGCAAGGAGATGGAGGTCGTGGAGGCGATGAAGAAGCAATTACGACTCCGGGGCCAGCAACCCTTCATGTAGTGAGAGCAGTGCCCCATACTTGTGTGTTCGTCTTCCTTCTTTTTTTTGGGGGTGATAATCCTCCTTCTTCTTTTGCTCTTGTGTTTCTTATTTTGCTTTGGGTGTTTCACCGCACGTGTCACCTTCTCTGCGAGGCATGAATAGAACAATGCTAAAAATGAGATGACTAGCAAATTAGATCATTCTTTATCTCCAATAGAACAATGCCTCTTGCTAGTAATATATAATAAGAGTAGAGAGTAGAGGATATGGCACTGGGATGCCGTGTCTCGTGCTCCTCCGTCGCACTCCAGTGGAAAACTTGAGTATACCGCACGGTTCTTTGCTCCTCCTCAGGTCGTCGGCACATTTATACAAGCAGTCAAATCACAAGGCCCTGCCTTCCAGTAGTAATGAGCCGTCAAATCACAAAGGCCCTTGCCTCTCTTGAAAAGGACCAAGCAAGACTGCCCCGCCCTCTAGCCTTTTAAAAAAATGTATACATTTGTACAGTAGTACTATCGATGGATTGCGCCATGGAGCAAAACTAACAAGACGTAAATAAAGAAAAAATGTGGTACATATAGAAAGCGCTCTTGCCAAATTATGCATATACTATATGACACTACCCACTATGAAGGTACTAGTAACATAGACTAGTAACTGGTCCATGTTACTCTTCACTATGACCAGCCAAAGTCAAGGCGCGGATACCAACAAGGGCTTGGTTGTGTCTATACTTGGACAACTCACCTGACTGCATGCGCACTAGGCTGACGAAGCTCGTGTCGTGTTGGTGCCGTGTGCGGCCCGCACATTGACCAAAACCTCGCGCCTCCATCTTAGCCTCCGCGTTTAAAACATCTCAATCTCAGGGCCAAGGAGCAACGTGAAACCTATGATAGAGCCAATCAGATAGTTGAGAACACTACAATTCGTAGCTACAAATGCGTGTGTGAGAGAGGACGAGTGCGTGCGTGCACCTCTTCTCAGAGTACAACTGTATGTGGGTGGCATCGACCTAGGGAGCAGTGATGGTGCGTGCGAGAACTCCCGAGAGATAGGTGTAATGCGTCTGAAAAAAACACTAGTCTATAGCTCGCCACGAGGCTATTCCTGTCGAATGCCAAGCGTAAGATATGTATCCGATGGTGCTAGTTTTTGCATGTACACAGCAGTAGAAAAAGAACTAGTACCATGGCATATGCTACACCACGGCCGAGGAAACGTGCCGACGTTACGCCATCCGAGAATAGTGCCGCACTTCGATTCTAGAACCGTCAATAAATTTTGAGCGCGTCTCGTCACATTCCAAATTACTACTACTACCACGCTATACTTAGTTGCAAACATGTTCACACCGATCACAACCTAAATGGTTTCCCACTTAGGAGCATATTAGTAGTACTCGGTTATAAGATGACTGCACATTCCTCCTCAACTCCTCATCCCCAAAAAACAATCAAGTCAATCAAGCCATAGCCAGCGTGAGTTCTGGGTCGAGAGATTTCCACCAGGGAGAGGTGAGCATGGAAGAGGAAGCACGAGAGATGTCCCGCCTCGTCGCGAAAGTAGCCGACATGTCCAGCCGCGCAGCAGTAGCAGCACAAAGGTCCCGTCGCTCCGCCGAAGCAGCATGGAGGTCCCGCTGTGCCGTCGATGTAGTAGACTAGTCCGGCCATGCCGAGGAAGCAACATAGATGTCCCGCCGTGCCGCCAAAGCAGCAGGGAGGTCCCGCCGCGCCGCGGCGGCCTGGGAAAATTTCTCGCGGGCATGCGAGGACTCTTACAGGTGCATGCATGTGATAGTCCATAGCTAGATGGATCAGATCTCCGGCTGAGCGAGGATGCAGGACGAGGCTACCGGCGTCATTCGGCAACTGGGGGAGGGTAATGTGAAGCTCCGGGGCATGTGCGACCTGCTGAGGGCGAAGATCGTCGGAAGGGCGAAGCAGGAGGAGGAGACCGCTGTTGTGTTGCATAGGACGTCCATCATTATCAAGAAACTTATGTACGCTAATGCCATCCTCCGCATCGAGCGCAACAGGCTGGTGGAGGAATCCATGGATGCTGCCAAGCAGCGTATTAAGGACGGGAAACTTGATGTAGGGTGGAACCCTAGATGGCCGATCTTTCAAGAAATGGAGGGATCCCGTGATGAACACGAAGAAAATAAAGGGGAATCACGAGGGAAAACACTCAAGAACAAATCCAATCACACATCCACTAGACAATCAAACACACAAGATCACAAGGTACATGAACAACAGAGGGAAAGATACAAGGTAGAGTTCATCTCCAAGAGGAGGTCTTGAATCCGCAAAGGATCTTCCCATTAGGGGTCTTGAATCCAAGGTGGATCTTCTCCATAGAGGGGCCGCGGTCTCTCTCGTGGAGTAGATCCGTAATGGATGAGCAAAGCTCTATCTCACATATGAGCTAAACCAATTCTAACCCTAGTACGGAGCTAAGGGACAAGTATATATAGTCCAAGGGGTAAGTTGGGGGATACATGGGGTGAAACCCCTTCATCTGCGCGCAGGCAGGGCGGTAGTAGCGGTTCTGGGTCCGGTAGTGTCGGTTTTAGCAGAATTAGCGGTTGTTCCGGCGTTGCACCGGCCTTGCACCGGTCGATCACAGAAGCTTGACCGATAGTTGACCGGTAGTTGGCCGGTAGTACCGGTCGACCGGTAGTTGGCCGGTAGTAGACCGATAGTACCTCTATCTTTGCGCTGGGAAAATCCTTATCCATGCGTTCCGACAATACCTATGTATGCACACGAGAGGAGTGTCAAGTGGTAAACCATCCTCGAAGGGGTCAAGTGAGCACGTGTAAAGGAGATGATTCACCTTTATGTATGTGAATTAGATGTCGCACGTGTCACTTGCCAAACGGACTCTTGGCATGGTGATGTCCATAGGATGCTCCGCATCATCCCCTCCCCCTTGGGAAAGAACCGACCTCGGATCGAAACCAAATCACCATGGGAAAGAGATGGCGTCGTCGTGTAGATGTGGACGATCACGAAGTACTCATCATCTTGAAGCTTTACATGTGCACTCTCCAATGTCGCACCGTCTAGTGATTCCTTCAAAAGGAGCAAGGAAACCAAACACTTGGAAAAACAAATGTGATTATCGGTAGTGCAAAACCAAGCATTCAAGAGGTGATTCACCCCACAAGTGTTCTCATCAAGCATAGCATAGGGTGTGACAAAGGGTTGTGGCATGGCATTTAAGCACATCAATTGAGCACAATCAAGGTCATCATGGAAACAAGCAAGTAAATGTGAGGTAGAGATGCACATATGTGTGTCAAGAGAATACGCATCTACCTCAAAGTCATACCAAGCATGCATAAAACGCTCAATGATAGGTCTATGGTAGGCATAAGAATCATTCACAACACCAAGTAAAATGAAGTGTCTAAACACATGGGTCAAGTGCAAGACAATCAAAGCATAACATGCATAGGGTGTAGTGAAAATCATGTGGCACTCAACACAATAGAAAGAGCAATTGTACATCATGTGTGAGGCAATCAAGTCAATCATGCTACAAGCAATGGGACATGGCATATGTGAAGAGATGATATTGTTGCAACCAAGCATATGATATGCGCAAGTAGGCAACAAGTTGGATGCAACACACAAGGCATATATATCATGAAGCATGGCAATGTGACAATGACAAGTTGAAGCGAGATCTCTAACATGTGTGCAATCATGGGGTCCAAGATGACAAATAAGTCTCATGGTGCAAGCAACACATGTAGTGTGATCCACAATATCCATGCTCATGGTTTTGGGTGTCTCGGAAGAGAAGGATATCACCTTGAAAGCATGTCCTTGTGCGTCCATCACAATGTTGAAGCACAAGCAAGTGCAATGTAGAAGCGTCGGGAACGAAGGTGGTTCGCTCTCAAGAGCTCGAATGGTCAACTCACGTGATGTGGAAGTCGACACGATGTCCAAGTATCCTACACATGCACACAACAAAACAAAGAACGTATGTGCATGGTAGATAAACACATCATCCATCATGATGGTTCTCTTCTCTTGCACATAACTATTAGAAGCAAAAGTGCATGAATAAGATGATACAACAATGGCTATATTCATGGCACTAGGGATATGGTGCAAAGAGATAAGACAAGCATGCTTCACAAGAAATATGTCAAAATCTCCAAATAAATGCGAGAATGCTATGGGGGCAATCTCATTGGCAAGACTAAAATCATGGTTGCGCTCAATGCATGGACAATCATATCACATGAGAGAGGCAACATGTGGAGACATATGACAACAAGCAATATCAATCATGTCGTGCAAACTAGTGGAGCGAAGATGCAACACACTAGATGAGTTCATAGCAATCATGTCATGTGAGCAAATAGTAGGTATAAGCAATGCACATGACATATCACAAGCATGAGCACAAATCAAGATCAAAGCATCATAATAGGCATGGGGTACAAAGGCATCATGGCAATAACAAGCAATATCTCCACCAAGCTTGCAAATACACGTTCAATTATGAGAATCAATCATCATGTGTAATGCAAAGCATGGGTCACCAATGCATGGCAAAGGCATATAAATGAGCATATCATGCAAAGTGAACATGGCAAGAGGGGCATAAGAGATATAATGGACAATAACCAATAACCATGTGAGGGCCATGTAGAAGAAATGCGCGAAGTCTTTGCTCGAAGGGAACGCTTGGAAGGATAATCCATGATATCCCAAGTCATCGTTGCTCTCTAGAGCTCTTTTCGTCAACTCGTACGTTTGTGAAGTTGACGCGTATGCATGGGTACCTACACAAAAGAGACACAAACCAAAGAAATTGTGCGCGTGGTAAATGTACACATCATCCATCATGATGTGTATGTGCACGTTAAAGTTAGCACAAGATAGGCATCACTCAAATAAATTTGAGGCACGATAGAGAAATATGTCATCCATCATGAAAGAATAATTGTCATGTATAGTACGTCAGGGACACAAATTAGTGCAAGTATGTGGCACAACAATAGCATTTTCATTCATGGGGAGCATATTGGGGGTCATGCAATGAATGGGATGGATCAAAATCTCCTAAAATATATGAGGAAACTATGGGTGTCTCCTCATGAGCAATATCGGAAACATCATATGGAGAAAATGGACAACATCCAAAACAATGCATATCCGAAGCTAGGTGGTCATGGCATGGCATATGAGATAAATGATGCAAAGGTAGCATATGAATATCATCACAAGAAAAGAAAATGCCAATAACCATGGGCTTGTCATCTATGCCATAAGTGCAAATTGGATTTATCTTAATGGCATATCGATAGTTACTATGAAGAGATTGCAAATATGACATATTGTTGATCTCATGCACAACATATGACAAGTCAAGCGGATTGTCAAACATGATGTGACCGAGAGAATTATCACAAGAAATCCTACGCAACATGGCATCACAACTAATAGACTCCACATGGCAATCATCAAGCTCATCATAAATGGGTAAATCATCGCATGGGGAGATCATACTAGCACGAAGCATGGCAATAGGTGTATCAACATCATGCAAGCAATCAATGTTGACATGGTCCACTAGTGGGACGATATCATCACCTTCACCTTTGTTACCTTTCTCATTCCACTCATGTGGTGTAGGTGAGGTGGGAAAGACCAAATGGTGGTCATCATCTTCATCTTGATGGAACCATGTGGGGGGTGCATCATATTCCACCATGGCCATCGTCTTGTCCATAGAAAGGACGAAGTCGTCGAGGATCGGCGCGTCATCATATGTGGGACCTAGCACCAAATGAGAAGACACAATAGAGGTAGAGGTCAAGTCGTTAGCGTTGAAAGTGGTCTCACATGACCTATCAACTATCTCACTCTCTCTATGTGGTGGCTCACTCACTCCCTCATGGTAGGTGCACTCAATGTCGCATATGGTGGAGTCACTCATCTCACTCAAGTGGTGGGGGTTGTGGCTCTCCTCACATGGGAATTGTGGAAACTCGTCATATATGGGGCTAGCGGTGAACTCGCTCTCACTCTCAATATGGTGGCACAAGTCACTCAAGTCATCATACGCCACCGTGGTCGAAGGGAAAATCCCATGCTCAACCATCTTGTCATCGTCACCGTGGATGAAGGCCGAAGATGGCACATCATCACTCTCGCCTCCAAAGATGGAAGCATCATCCGTGCTCGTCACCATGCCGTTCGCCTCCAAAGCTTGGTCCTCGAATGGCTCCGTAGTCGTAGTCGTCGCCGCACCATCTTGAAAAAGACTTGAAGTGGACTCGGCATCATCAATGCCACAAAGAGGGATGGCGGTAAAGTAGAACTTGGGAGCGTCGTCTTGGAGCTCCATTGGCTTGGACATCATTGTGGGACTAGCCGCATGCTCACCGTATTGGAGCTTGGTCTTTGAGAAGTGTGCTTGCGGTGGAGGAGCCTTGGCCTTCATGAGTTCTTGTTCCGCCTTGAGAGCACCAATGTAGTTGTCGTCGAGGGACTTGTAGCTCTCGAGGAAGATAGTCTTGTAGATGTCGTTGTGCAATCCCATCATGAAGTGGAGCTTCATCGAAATGGGGTCGTGCACGCCGGCTCATCGCAAGGCCATCTTCATCTCCTTGAAGTACTCGTCGATGGACTTGGATCCTTGTATGGTGTTCTCCAATTGGCGTAGAAGATGTTCTGTGTAGGTGGGAGGCACGAACTCTCGCCGCAAAGCTCTCTTCGTCTTGGGCCAATTCACGTTGAAGCTCGTCGAAGGTGTGTGAAGCCACCATGTTGACGTGTTGTCGTGGAAGTGTCTTGTGGCGCACTTCACTTGATCTTCGTAGGGAACTTGATGTAGCTTGAGGTAGTCATCCATCTTGCGCTCCCACTCAAGATACTCCTCAGGGTCTTGAGTCCCATAGAAAGGAATCTCGTAGTCGTTGTCAAGGTCATAGTAGCTCGTGGAAGTCACGGACTTAAGCTTGGGGAGCTTCTCTTGATCATAAGCTTGAGGTGCTTGTTGGCGAAGATGCCGTATGTCCAAAGGCGAAGATGCCTTGAAGTCACTTGGCGAAGATGCCAAGGTACATGGTGAAGTCGTTGAGCGATTGTTGGAGTTGAGCTCATGACCTTCACATTCTTGTCGTTGATGTTGTCGATGCCGATGTGATCTCGCCGAAGATGGTAGCTCGGAAGGATGTGCACTAGAGTGTCTTCTCGAAGATGAGGGAGACCTCTTGCGGTTCTTGATGAGGGCTTTGAGCTCCTCCATTTGAGCATCCATGTTGGCGCACAAGTTGGTCGTCATGGCATCAAACTTGTCATTGTTGTTGTAGACCGAAGTAGATGAAATGCTTTGCCTATCCATCACAAGAATCGAGCAAAGGTGAGTAGGAGATGAGATAAATAATACCAAGTTACCATTTCCCAACGTTGAGGATGTATCTCGTTTCACTCAATGTGAAATGAAAGAATAGTGGAATTGATACAGGACTTGTTCACTCACACCTATCAAGTAAAGCTTATCGAGTAGCTCGGTGAGGATAGTGGCACAAAAATTTGATGCAAAATGTTAGCAAGAGTCAATAAAGTTGAAAGAGATTCACAAATTCGCAAGTGAAACAAGTAGACCAATAGCAATATGGGTGGCACACGGAAACACACACACGGATAGATAAGTGGGGTCGTGCAACCCAAGGGTGAGCCAAAATGTGGAATCCATGAAAATGCTCTTGTTGCACAACACTGGAGAGACGCTAGCGCGATTGCACAATAGGCGGATACGAACTTGTGCACAACCTACTAAGCAAAATGCAACGACTTCTATCCCAAGTGTGCTATATGTATGGTATTCCGGTGCTTTTAGCACAAGATGATCCAAGATGATCAAGTATGATATCATATGATGCGATGCTATGTCTCTTGCTTACAAGCTTCTTTGTCTTTCTCTTTTTGCTTAAAAGCTTTATTCTCTCTCTTTTTTTTGTATTGCCACGATGCACAAACCAAGATAGCAATTGTGTATATGCGGGAACAATCTTGTGTCACAAGAGATCATATGATGATACCAAGATGATATGGTATGTATACAATGGAATGGCGGATCGATGATCACTAATGTGCACAAGTAACGTTGCCGGCAATACTCAAAGGCTAGTCTCGATAGGCAAGTGACGCAAAATGGGCTAGGGGTTAACAATGCAATTGCAAGGGGAATATACAATGATGTCGTCGAAGTTACCGTCCATGTCGATGATGAGAGGTGGTGCTCTTGATGTAGACCCGTTCCTAATTAGCCGAAATACCTTAGGAAACGGAAAAACCACAACTCAAAATCTCAAGGACAAATGTCAAATAGTGGTAGCGGCAATGCCGTGGTGGTTGCGGAAGTGGAATGATGGGCTATAAACGATGTCGGAGTTGAAGTCACGGTCCCTAAGTAGCCGAAACACCTTAGGAGACACAAGCCACAACTCAAACAAGCTCAACGAAATTGGGTTAGGTTGGGTTATCGGAAATGTATAGTGGGCAATGGGTATGCAGAAGTGGTGGTGGTGGTTTATGAAGAAGCAATTGTCCCTAAGTACCCTAAACACCTTAGGAGACTCAAATCACTACTCAAGCAACCTCAAATGCTATGGTGGACAAAATGGGTTAGGTTGCGGAAAGCTATGGTGGCTATGCGTGTGATATGGTGGAGGGCCTATACAAACTTTCCAAATTTGACAAAATTTGATGAAGTCAAAAGATGATGGAACCTATCTAGGTGGATGGGGGATGTCAATAGCTACTCAACGAGCTAAAGAACGCGAAAATCGGACTCCTGATGAATTAGTTATGGTCAAAACTGTCAATCAACCGAGGCTGAAACTGGGAGGTCAGGTAGTACCGCTTGGGAAGCCGGTAGTACCGCTTGTGGTGCTCAGCGGAAGTACCGCTAGGGATGCCGGTAGTACCGCTGGTGTCGGGAAAATCCTCAGAACTGGATCGGGATGAACTTTGGGGCGGAAATGGATGATTTCGGGGGCAAAATTGGATGGATTTCGTGGATGGAAAGTGGTGAAACTTGGGGAGATGCTAGATCCACTCGAAACCAAGCAAATCCATGGATCAAAATCAACAAAATCTCATCAAACCAACAGATCACAAAATTTTTTGGGCCTATTTTTGGTGGGGATTTACGAAATTGGGGAAGAACACAACAAAATCAAGCTAGAAAACGGTGGAGGGGTCTCCAAATTCATGAGAAACGTTGCTCTGATACCATAATGATGTAGGGTTGAACCCTAGATGGCCGATCTTTCACGAAATGGAGGGATCCCGCGATGAACACGAAGAACACAAAGGGGAATCATGAGGGAAAACACTCAAGAACAAGTCCAATCACACATCCACTAGACAATCAAACACACAAGATCACAAGGTACATGAACAACAAAGGGAAAGATACAAGGTAGAGTTCATCTCCAAGAGGAGGTCTTGAATCCGCAAAGGATCTTCCCGTTAGGGGTCTTGAATCCAAGGTGGATCTTCTCCGTAGAGGGGCCGCGGTCTCTCTCGTGGAGTAGATCCGTAATGGATGAGCAAAGCTCTATCTCACATATGAGCTAAACCAATGCTAACCCTAGTACGGAGCTAAGGGAAAGTATATATAGTCCAAGGGGTAAGTTGCGGGATACATGTGGTGAAACCCCTTCATCTGCGCGCAGGCAGGGCGGTAGTACCGGTTCCGGGTCCGGTAGTACCGGTTTTAGCGGAATTAGCGGTTGTTCCGGCGTTGCACCGGCCTTGCACCGGTCGATCACAGAAGCTTGACTGGTAGTTGACCGGTAGTTGGCCGGTAGTACCGGTCGACCGGTAGTTGGGCGGTAGTAGACCGGTAGTACCTCTATCTCAGCGCTAGGAAAATCCTTATCCATGCGTTCCGACAATACCTATGTATGCACACGAGAGGAGTGTCAAGTAGTAAACCATCCTCAAAGGGGTCAAGTGAGCACGTGTAAAGGAGATGATTCACCTTTATGTATGTGAATTAGATGTCGCACGTGTCACTTGCCAAACGGACTCTTGGCATCGTGATGTCCATGGGATGCTCCGCATCAAAACTAATGAAAGAGATCATCGCCCGCCGCGAGAACTAGTCTCCGCGACCTGCAACGCATAAAGAAAGTAGAGATCAGCGAGCCATATCGTTGTATGTGTCTTTATTCTTCTTTTGCCCTTGTGTATTTCAGGCGTAGCCGCATGTGGCTTTTTTAATTATCTTCCTAATTATGTAAGACAATTATTATCCACTCTTGTCGTCCTTATATATATTTATCAGTCTTGCTATAAGTCGCAGTAGATGCTATATAGGTCCGTCGGATCTTACATCAAGATCCGTGCAAAATTTTCTTTTTAGATTTTCTTTTTTCTCTCTTAAATCTCAGTCGAGTGAGACATTGCCACGCCATTAAACAGAGGCTCGGGCGCCATTAATGGGGACCTTGGGAGAGAGGTGGACGGCAGATGGAGGTCAAAGGGCTCTCCTCCCGATAAGCACGCGCAGGGGTCTGATCGCACGCCTCCCGTACTCAAATAGCTACCCTGCACGACGCCTCCTAGCTAATAAAAAAGGGGATGCGTTTCAGCACGTAAATGGTAAATGGAATGCCCACGGTTTCAATAACTTGTGTTTCCGATTGTAACATGACATCACTTGTTCCAGAATGACTTTGTTGATTGTTAATGTGTGCGCCTTCGCAAATCGGACAACAAAATTACCACAACAAGTTGGTGCCATGTCATGTCACCAAGCCAAGTTTTATGATTTTCATGCGTGTTTCGGATTTACAGGAATTACAAACCCAAGTTTCTCAATGTTTCCAGCCGAGCCATGACGCCCAGATGTTTGAATTTATTCCCATTTCTGGCATGGGACCTAGAAATTTACCCGAGGACACAATGTGATTTTTCAACTAGCTTTGGTGCACTGGAGCATGTGCTTGTATTTAAAATTTGAATTATGCACACAAAGGTGACACGTTCCCTCTCAGAACCACGATCCTTCTTGAGAGAAGCTCCGGTTTGCAAGAAACTTATACCAAAACTTGTTCCTATTCTGCAATTTTTGTACCACAGCATGGTAGTACCATGACATGACACCATGCCAAGTTTCATGATTTTCAGGCGTGTTTTTGATTTACAAGAATTTTAAAACCAAGCTTCTCAATGTTCTCGGCCGAACGACGATGCCCAGATGTTTGAATTTCATTCCCATTTCTTGCATGGGACCTATAAATTCACCCGAGGACACACATGTGATTTTTCCGTCAACTTTGGTGCACGGGAGCATGTGCTTGTACTTCAATTTGAATTATGCACATTAAATGACCAGAAACTCAATTAATCTATAAAAAAGGCCAAACGAACCCGGAATAATTCCAAAATTTGACAAGTCACTCATATAGTTCTATCTTTCCTCTATAAAGAAAATCGGGAGGGAGGTAGCGCATATTGTTTCACACACAAAGGTATAAAGAAATAAAGAAATTAGCCCTGCTTAATTCTTGGGTTCTTATTATTTATGCCACTAGTTGTGTATCACTGCTCAGTTTTGCCATTAGAAGTTACAACTACTCAAAAAATGCCATCGACCCGTGAGATGCTTGCTCAAAAATGCAATTAGATATCTAAAATATGCCATTGTTAAGTTAGATGTTTGCTCAGAAATGCCATTAGACATTGTTATTTTCACGTCAAACCCGTTGACCATGTTACATGACAAAAATAAGCCGATTCTCACAATGATAAGTTAATGGTGTCTAGCACAACACACCCCTCGAATGAAACTAAGCACCCTGGAATTCTTTGACAAAACTAAGCACCCTAAATTTCTTTGACAACTAAACTGCTGACTATATGATGTTGGCCATATATATTGTATGTATATAATGTCAAGAAACGAGTGGTAGTACTATACCAACTAAAAGATAAAATGTACGAAATATAATTAGAAGAAACATAACATAGTTCTACTAGGGGCTCATCACAACTCACCCCTCAAATAAAACTAAGCACACGAGAAATTAAACTAAGCAACTAATCTGGTAGACACTGCATTAGATCCACCATGGCTCTTGTTCTTCATCCAACCCTTGTAGATATTGAAACAAAGGTAGCCATCCATTGCAGCGTACTGGATGTGGTCTGTATCTAGTACAGTCCACTACCATGCACGATGAAACGTGCGCGCAGCTTTCTTTAGTTCACCGTACATAGGATGAACCATGGCTCCTGCTAGGGTCAGCATTGAAGGCTGATCAAGGGAGGGCACCAGCCTTCCTTCTGGAGGTCGAAGGGGTCGCCTACAACGAGGCCTATCCGACCCAGGATTTCATTGTCGTTCCTAAAGTCTATAGTAACGAATTTAACTCGGCCGCCCTTGAGGAAGTTCTTAAATTCCTCGCACTCAACGTCGGCATGGCATATGTGGTAGACCAAGCATAAGTCATGCACGCAAACCTGGATCACGACGAGCTTCTTCTTCTCCGCCTCCTTTAGTTTCTTCTCACTTCCCAGGACTGTGATGTACTCAACATCTAGCCCAGCGACTGTGACACCTCGAGACCGGTGCGTCAGGTGTCAGCCAGTTATTCGTTGTCAGTGCCTTGTCATCTGCTTGGGTGTTGCATCTTGCCATGTCATGATGTGTGTTGCATCAGCATGTTTTCAAAACTTGCATCCGTCCGAGTCCCCTCGTCCTTTCCGTTGTCCGTTCTGAGCCCAGACACACTTGCACGCGCCCGCGGTGCCTCCGAATTTTTATTTGGTGAGTGGCCGAAAAATGTTCTCGGAATGGGTTGAAACTTGGCATGTGGTCTTATTATAGTGTAGACAGGCCGCCTGTCAAATTTCATCGCATTCGGAGTTCGTTTGATAGCCCAACGGATATATATAGTGGCACTAGTCGCCGGTTATTTCGTCGGATGTTTTCGGTCTCCGAAAACCTCCGCGGGCCTTCCTCTCTCTTCTCTTCCCTCAGCCCAAGGTCTTCTACACAGCCCACCTAGGCCCATCCTAACTCCCCCTTCGCTCCATTGCGTTGGATCGTGATTCGATGGCTCTAAAACCCCTCCACACTCCAAACCCTAGCCCTCCTACTATAAATGGACAGCCCCCTTGCCATTTTTGGCCTTCCCCTACCTCCCTCCTCAAATTTCCGCGCTGTGCTTCCGACTCGTCGCCGCCGTGCTTCCGACTCTTCGCCGCCGTGCTTCCGACTCTTCGCCGCCGTGCTTCCGACCTCGTCTTCAACCTCGCTGCACCTGTGCTTCCGACTCTTCGCCGCCGTGCTTCCGACCTCGTCTTCAACCTCGCTGCACCTGTGCTTCCGACTCTTCGCTGCCGTGCTTCCGACTCTTCGCCGCCGTGCTTCCGACCTCGTCTTCAACCTCGCTGCACCTGTGCTTCCGAAGTCGCCGTGCCGTGCTTCCGAAGCTGCCGCGCCGTGCTTCCGAGCCAGCCGCCGCCGCCGTTCGAAGAGGATCGGGAGGAGCCCGATCCAGATCCGCCTCTCCGGGCCGAAACCCTAGCGGGCCGGGACCCGGTAGCCCGTTAGCCCGCGGGGATCCGCCACCCGCTTCGGCCCGACCTGCGACGGATCTGTTGACCGCGCCCGTTGACTTTGACCCTGAGGTTGCTTCTAATTTCACCAAGTCCCCAATTTTCAGTTTCTGATGCTGTTTTGCCAGGTGGATAACTTTTGCTGTGCATGTCCGATTTGAGCATATGATATGTCAAAATGATCGTGGTGACTTGTACTATGTTTTGTTCCATTGTGCCATGCATGTTTGAGTTCATCTAGATGCTTAAATATCTGTTGCAAGGGTGCTACTTGTTATAAACTGCTGCTACTTGTTATTTTGTTGCCATGTTCGTGATGTGATAACTTGGTGCATGTTTATCCAAATGATGCAAATGATATGTGAAATGTTCATCATGAGATGCTCTACATGTTGGTTGCTATAGCATGCTTGTTTGAGTTCATATTGCCATGTTTATCTCCTTTGCAAAAGTGCATTTGGCTGTTATGTCCTGAAACTTGTTATGAGATGCTGATTTCAATTGCCCTTTGCTATTGTTGTGTTTGTCCCCTTGTCACATGCCTAGTTGTTTTAGAATCTCCATGATGTGTTCTTTGATGTGGTGCATTTAAATTTCCATGATATGCCTTGTGTTGACTTAAACATGCTTGCAAACTTTCCATGTTGCTGTTACTGTTTTAACACTTCGTGAAATTTCACGAAGTATGGTATCTGTAATTTCCAGATGCTATGTTTGCTTGTTGTTCTAGGCAAATCCATGATAGTTTTGGGGTGACTATTGATGATTCCTTGTTGTATATGTTGTTGGCTATCCATTCATGCTCTCGCATGCTCATTTGGGTGGCTGTAGCATATTTAACTCTTGCTCCCAAGTTGCTATAAATTACTGCTGTCAGGATTTTGTTGTCATGTTCAAAATGTTATAGCTTGTTGCTATTGATCCATGACTCCTATGGAGATGCTCCAATGTAATTGTTTGCTGTAGGAGATGTCTACTTTATGTCCATGCTCATTGCCATGAAGTTTGAGTGCTGTAGACTATTTATCTCTTGCTCCGAAGTTGTTATGTGGCTGTTAATTTCAGCTTGTGCATGTTTATTGTTTCGGGTGTATCTTTTAGCCCGTTGCTCCGTTTTGAGCAAGTCCTATATGTAACTTGAGTGATTTTGCGTGTAGATTCATATTACCCTCTTGTTAACATGTTTTGAAGTATATTGCTTGTTGCATATTGTCATGCTCCTTGTGCTGTAACTCTGTGCTTCCTATGTTGTCTTTCTGTGCATCCTTAGTGCATCTGCAGTGCTTCCTTAGTGCATCTGTTATGCTTCCTGTATAGATTTGACTTGCTTCCTACCTTGCCATGTTATGCTTCATAGACTTGTTGTGCTTCCTATATAGACTTGTTTGCATCATACTTGCTTAAGCACATTGCCATGTTTCCTGTGTTGTTTTCTGTGCTTCCTACCTTGCCATGTTATGCTTCATAGACTTGTTGTGCTTCCTATATAGACTTGTTTGCATCATACTTGCTTAAGCACATTTCCATGTTTCCTGTGTTGTTTTCTGTGCTTCCTATCTTGCCATGTTATGCTTCCAGTATAGACTTTCTGTGCTTCCTGTATAGTATTGTCATGCATCATACCTTGCCATGTATGCATCATATAGACTTGTGTTGTTTTGCTGTGCTTCCTACATTGCCATGTTGTGCTTCCTGTGCATCATAAGTAGACTTGTTTTGCATCATACTTGGTAGTGCATATTGTCATGTTCTTGAGTGGTTTGTTTATCGTATTGCTTGCTTCTTCTCGTTAGTGCTTGTTCCGTTCCGTCGTGAGGATTCGTTCGTCTACCCGTGGTTCTTCTTCAAGGCTACTTCTTAGTCTTCTTCATGGATCCGTTCTTCTTCCTTGCGGGATCTCAGGCAAGATGACCATACCCTTGGATACCTTTACTATCATTGCCTTTGCTTAGTTGTCTCGATGCTATCGTTACATGTCGTGCTACCCATCATTATTGTCAGCCTCTCCTTGTTGCCATGAAACCTCTAACCTTTGAAACCTTCCTAGCAAAACCACTGTTTGGCTATGTTACCCACTTGCTCAGCCCCTCTTATAGCGTTGTTAGTTGCAGGTGAAGATGAAGTTCGTTCCAGGAGGGAACTTGTTGTTGGAATATCACAATATCTATAATAATTATTAACACACCTATATACTGGGCATGGGTGGAAGGCTTGGCCTTTTGCTCGGTGTTTTGTTCCACTCATGCCACCTTAGGCGCCGATAAACCGGCATTATGTTCCTTGATTTTGCGTTCCTTACACGATGGGTGGATGGGGACCCCTTGACAGTTCGTCTTTGAATAAAACTCCTCCAGCAAGGCCCAACATTGGTTTTAATTTGCTCATAATAACAACTTAATTAATTAATTAAATTGCATAGGGAGTTAGCGTTACCCGAGGATTCTTTCTACATAGCAGGGGGGCCAGTGCTGATGGTGTTGGTCCCAAACGGGGGTTCTGCGGGGCCACCACGGGGAAACTCGAGGATTGGTTTTACTCGTACTATCGCCCATCCGGTCGTGGCCTGAGACGAGATACGCGCGGCTACTATCAGGGTGTCGGCACGCCGGGAGGTCTTGCTGGACTTGTTTTACCATTGTCGAAATGTCTTGTGCACCGGGATGACGAGCCTGATCGGTTTTCCCTAAGATAAGGGGTGATGATATTATATTTATCACTTCAGCTAATCGTGAGAGTTTGTGATGGGCTAAGTTGGAACACCCCTGCAGGGTTATGATCTTTCGAAAGCCGTGTCCACGGTTATGTGGAACATTGGAATTTGTTAATGTCCGGTTGTAGAAAACTTGACAGAGGATCCGAAGTAAAACACACAACTGCGTGAGTAACCGTGACTGTCTCTTTTCACTTTGAGAAGAGAACACGGTGGGGTTATGTTTGACTCGTATGTAGTTCAGGATCTTTAGCGATCACTACTAGTTGCGACCGTTTTGCGTAGATGCTCATCTTATTCTTGTACTCGTAAGTTAACCACCATACTTTTGCTTAGCCGCTGCTGCAACCTCACCACTTTACCTCTTCCTTCCTATTTAAGCTTTGATAGTCTTGTTACCCATGGTTATGGGATTGCTGAGTCCTTGTGGCTCACAGATACTACAACAACAGTTGCAGGTGCAGGTTTCCGATGTCTCGACGTGAGAGCGTTGTTCGTTGTTTGGAGTTCTTTCTTCTTCAGTCTTGGGTTAGGTTCCGGGTCGGTAGCCTGGGATAGCAGATGGATGTCTTGTGCTTTTCTTGTTTGTATCCGTAGTCGGATACTTTGTATTGGTGATGTTGTATTCTTGAGACTTGTATGTATTGTTGTATCCCCCATGTATGTATGTAATGGTACGATGTAATGATATCCATCTTGCCAAGCGCCCGAAATGCGGTTGTGCCCCAATCACGTAAGTGTCACGTGATCGGGATAGAATCGCATCTTGGGCCTGACAGCGACCCACTCATCATTTGAGTTTTCGAACATGTGTTTGAAGCGAGCAAGGCATTCTTTCACCGTTGCGGAAGAACGGGTGTAGATGACGTCGAACTCATCGCCGGTGATGGTTCTAACCTTGTACTAACCGCCGATCATGGAGATTTGGGACGCCATGGATTTGGGAGGAGGGTTAGGATTAGTGGAACTGCCGTAATGTGAAAGGACGAGATGACTAGGAGCGGTTTATAGATTGTAAAAATGTCGAGTGGGGGGGGGGCGTGCGAATGGCAGGATAGTGGCTTGCCTGGTGGATAAATGGATTCATGCACAGTACTATGGGGGCCCAATTAGGTGTCATGTCTACTCGACGCCCAATTAAATGGCTTTCGATGTCATGTCAAGCATCAGGAAAATTACAGGTGATACGAAGCTTTCCATTCTCCCATGATACGGGCTTCCGAGAGCCCTTGGATCAGAGATCGAACGGTTTCATGGCTTGATTCTAGACCTATGGGTGAATATCCTATCCTGGAGGGTTATTCTGCAAATTTTCAGCAACTTAGCATGTGACCGTTTGATCTCAGATCCAAGGGCTGCCAGCAGCCCATATCATACTCGCGCCTACCATGACCGTCGCCTCGCTCGCGCGGTCACGCCCTTGGAGATTTAACACGGTGCGTTAGGCTATCCGATGTTGGCATGTGATACATAGTCATCACTTAGTCACTCATACAACAAGGTTAGCTATAAGGTTGGCTATAAGAGTATTTTTTGTTTACTTCTCTCTATCTCTTTCTTCGTAGTATTTATTGCATTTGCCAAGGAGTGACCTCTTCCAATGAAATGGTGCTTAGATGAGGTGCTATGGGCATTAAATGGCTTAGCAACTCAAGTCCCCAATGCATAGGTGCTTAGTTTTTTGTTGCTAAGTTTGCTTCATCTAGGTTCACGCGCTTATCATCGTTTTTTCCTGGGGTCACCAAACTAGTCTCTCTCTTCTTAATTAACTTGCCACATCAGACTTTATGCCTATGTCGCAGGCTTAACACCTGTAGGATCAAGTACAATAGTGGGCTATAAGCCCGCTTTCATGACATTTTTTCACATGTGGGGGAAAGAGGCAAGGAAAAAGTGGAGCAGTGGGCATTCAAGCAATTGCCAGCCTCTACATGGTGGAGCATCAGGAGAGGCACCTATATGGTCGTGGTCAGGAATGCGGCTTGGCAGCTAAAATGATAATGGAAAGTCAAATCACCGGGCCCCACCTGTCCAGCAGTAACTCACTGTCAAATCACACAGCCCTACGTTTGCAGCAGCCTACTCCCTCATCTTCTCGCGTCTCTGTCGAACCGACTAGGCGGAACTGCCCCGCCTATCGCACGGGAAAAGCCCCGCCATCGACTTTTAAATAGTACAGTATACTAATTTTGTATCCATGTATTGCGCCATGGAGCAAAGCCTCAAGAAAACGGTGGTACACATGTACGGAGTATACAACACGCCCGTCGTGTTCGCGTCTCACCCCAGACGGTCGGTCGGTCTGGCATGCCGCTCTCCGAATGGAACGCGCGTCATATTGCGTTTGCACACACATGTGGGACCGCAATTGAGAACTGACCATAGGCACAATCCTCGGCCCCGCAAGTCGGGTGAGTTAATAGAAGTACATAAGCTGGTACATGTACGATCCCTGCAAGACACGGAAGATCAGTTTGTCCATGCATGTGACCAGACTCCAGCAGACACGCCTGGATTGGCTATCGTCTACATATCATGCAGGCTGTGTTGTACAGGGCTGTAGTTCTGGTGAGAAATATAAAAAAGGTTTCTTGTCATCTCGCAAAATTAGGTGTCATGTGCTTCGGATCACAGCGAGGGCTAAACAGCGACAACTGAGTTGGGCTAGTCATTGGGGGCACATGCACGAAGACTACTCGGCTGCCATCTAGGTCAAGCCGGCTATGTTAATTAGGACATCTATCGGCGGACCTCTTTTCTACGAGTTTATCTTTAATTTGAGCTTTGATCCTCGTCTAGTTTGTCCATCAGGATTCATTTTGTCTCCTTTGGGCAGTGAGGTTATGATTTCTTGTCATGTGGCATTTTTCGTGTTATATGTTATAATTCGGTGCTTCAGATCAAAATGACGACAACTGCGCCTCTGTGGCACGTGCATGAAGACTTCTCGACAGTCATTGCCGAGGTCAAGCCAGCTCCGACCGGTAGACAAAAGAAAACTAGTATTCCACTATATAGGCAGGAGCCTCCGTGCTTGTTTGCTAGTGTTGCTCTCTTCACACTGTCTCGTCCTCTCCAGATCTAAACACGACAGCGGTGGCCACACTCTCTCTCTCTACTCATCGCTGGTAACAGATCCAGCCGGATCCTCTCCGCCGGGGAAGGTGAGAAGGTGCAACGTTCACGCGGTCGTCCTTGGCGATGGCTCTTACCAACTGCCGGCGCGTCCCGATCAGCGTGCCTTGCCGTTCTCTCCCAAGCATCGCTGGCGAGGGAGGGCCGCCCACCCCTTCTTCCTCGCTGTCATAGTGTGGGCAGATCCGGCCTCCCGCCGCCCACCTAGCGACATCCCGGCGACCCTCAGGTATAACTTCCTTCGAAACCGGCCTTGCTCTACTTCCTGAGCTCCTGACGTCGCTGCATTTGTATCTTTTACTATTTCTCAGGCCCCCTCGTGTAGATAGGATCGATCAGCTGTTCGAAAACCACCTAATTTTTTACTGTTAAGAGGTAAAACTAGTTCATGCACTCGAATCTAGTAGTACTTGGTTCAAACAAGGAATAAAGGGGGTGCGGGTGGGGGAAGATTTGTTACCTGAATCTAGGACTTGGTCGAAAGAGGAAATAGTGGGGGCGAAAAGTAGCAAAGACTGGCTATCGAACTGGTCTCTAGGTCTAATGGGGAAATAAAGGGAACGCAGTACAAACTCAATATAAACCCGATCTATTGGTTGAAAAAGGAAAGAAAGTGGGGACTGGGGACAAGTCAACAGAGTAAATCCAACACTAGATTTGCTAGCCTCACACAGTATAAGGTGGCTATGTACCGAACAAAAATGGGACCAACCCAAATATCCTTTTCTGATGTTTGTTGCCCCGAGCCACTCTTATGTAATGCCACTAGTAAAATGTAGCAGTCGCACTGTTAAAAGTAAGGACACGTTAAACCAATGTTGTTTTCAATGTAATGCCTCTAGTAATATGAATCAATTGCACTTTTTTCACGTCCTGCTAAATTTCCCATTAAGATAAGTTGCTTCTTTTAGTTAGAGATGCAACCGTCCTGGTCCGCCTACTCTCCAGGAGCTTCACGACCAACCTTGATGTTGCTCAATTTTATTGCAACTAATGAAGAAGAAGCTCTGTGGGTTTCATTTTCTGATGGAAATGGAACCGGGGTTGGAGCCCTTTTCTTAAAAAAAGAAGAAGAAGAAGCTGCTATCTCATGGGACGTTGCTTCATTTTAGGTGAACTACACCAAAAGGTCCCATGAATTGAATCATCCATGTTGGTGACTGGTGTCATCCCTTCTACGATGGCATTGACTGCAGATATGGTTCCCATCACGAGGTATGTTCCTTTTTGGTCTGACCGTTTGCCAAAGATCCTGCATGTTGATCCTGCTCTTGTGCTACTGTTTTGGCACTGCCATGATAAAGCAGTAGTGTTATTATTTTGCACCTTAATCTAGTGGCACTATTAATTTCCGGCAATGTTTTAGCACCGCTAGTGCCACTGTTTTATATATATCAAAAGAGGGGGTTCCCTCTGATTTCATTAAAGAAACCCAACCATAGAGAACCATTATCCGACAACATCTCAGTGTAAACGGGCAGTTATGCAACTACTACTAGAATGGACGAAGTACTAGCAGGAGACAAGTTCGCCACATAAGCTAGACAGGTAGAGGGACGCAGCACTAGCTCGACCAAGTTTGGATTACAACCCAAATGCTACCACAGAAACATCACGGGAAGATAGGGGCTGAAAGAGCCAGCTTCAACATCCTAGTCTAAGCACCCCCGGCCTTCATCCTTGCGACGCACGGTACACCTCGTTTGCCACATGCTCGACCCTTGTGTCACTAATAAAATGAAGTAATAATACAGTTAAAATAAGGCAAGTGTCCTCTCTATCATTTCATTTTCAGTGTAGATAAAGGAAGTGCTTCTCTTTGTTAAAGTATGTTTCATCAACTAGTCCCATTGTTAATGTTTAAGCGTTTCTGCAAACTGGGGTGCTTAATTTTAGTTGTTATGCACAAAAATAGAGATTTGAATGTCTCAAGGCCCCTCCTTGTACTACCGCTGTACACTGATGTTCATCACTCGCAGAAGGTGTATCGGGGAGACTTGGATCGATTTCCAGTATGATGTAATATTTTCTTCTTTATATTAGTGTATGTTTCATCAACTAGTGCCACTATAATCTAATCACGCCTTTTCATTATCTGTGCAAATAGGGTTATTCAACTGCATTTTGGTGGAACTGCACAAATGTACATATGGAACTGGCGTACATGCAGAGTGCGAGGTGCCAATTAAAAATTATCGACACCAACCCTGCTCCTCTAAGCATTGGCATCCACCACCATCAGTGGGATGTGTGGCACTCACTGTGGAGTATCGATCCCAGATGGAGCATCCACCAAAGATTGAAGGATCGAGCATCTACACGGTGCCGTTTGTGAGGGTGTCGTGCCAGAGCGAGCCGGTGGAGTCTTCGTCGACCGAACCCAACTGCAAGAGGAGAAAAACAGTTGGCCCGACGACGCTTCCCTGCCATCCTCTCCCTCGCCGTTCACATCGCCTCACGGGGCGGCTGTCTGCCGCCGAGGAATATGAGGGATTGCCCCTCCTAGACCAATAGTCGAGCAGGTTGTGAATTGTCAGGAGGAGCTTAGGGTTGTTAGTATTTGTAGGTTGTGAATTGTGTTTTGTGTTGTGTATTTTGAGAGTACTTTCAGATATGAATGTGTTTTGAATTTCAGATTTGCAGTATTGAGCATATGAAGTATTTCATGAATTCTAGAGATCTATTTTTAGCACTTAAAAATGTAGTTTCATAGGAGTATAAAAATGCAAACAATGTGATTCTCAGAGAAGAAACTGCAAGTTTCAGTTTTAGATAAGAAACTCAAAGTTCAGTTTCAGATAAGAAACTGCAACTTTCAGAGGCAGAGCATTTATATTAACACGATCTTTTCAAACAGTGTTAACATCATGCTGGAAGTTTTATTCATGGTCGAAACTGGAACTACCAGCAAGTTAACATCATGTTGATCAACATTCATGCATAGCACATCTTCATATGATGCACAGTCAACAAGATATGCTATTTTCAAAATGCCCACACAATGTCGAGTGTGCGAAAAACAGAGAAAACGAGGGATGAAGTTTTGGCAAGTGTAGGACGTGGTGTGCGTAGATGACAATTGGGACCGACATGTCAATAAAGGCAGAGGCAAAAAATTCGGAGATATTTTCTCTGCACTGAAAAAATGTAGTTTCATAGGAGTATAAAAGTGCAGACAATGTGATTCTCAGAGAAGAAACAGCAAGTTTCAGTCTCAGATAAGAAACTCCAAGTTCAGTTCCAGATAAGAAACTACAACTTTCAGAGGCAGAGCATTTATATTAACACGGCCATTTCAAACAGTGTTAACATTATGCTGGAAGTTTTATTCATTGTCGAAACTGGAACTACCAACCAATTAACATCAGGCTAATCAACATTCATGCATAGCACATCTTCATATGATGCACAGTAAAAAATATATGTTATTTTCAAAATGCCCACACAATGTCGAGTGTGCGAAAAATAGAGAAAACGAGGGACAAAGTTTCGGCAAGTGTAGGACGTGGTGTGCGTAGATGACAATTGGGACCCACATGTCAATAAAGGCAGAGGTAAAAAAATTGGAGATATTTTCTCTACACAGGTGGAATCAAACCCGGGCGGAATAGCTGTCGGGTAGTGTCACTCGGCCACTGGGCTAGTTCAGTTGTTTCGTTACTAATAAGGCACTTCCTCAGGTGGTCGGATCTCCTCCCGCGCCTTTGTGCGCTCACCGCGATGTCGCTGTCTGCCGCTGTGAACGTGCTGAACAAACGAGAGGAATCTGGAGAGGACTGTACATGGAGAGGTGTACAGTCGGGACCCACCAGGTCTATGGCCGTACGCAAGCAAGTGCTTCATCGAAAAAATACTTCCTCCTAATGCTATACTGACATTGGGGCGCACGAGTTTGTCAACATAGTTACATTTTTTAGGTGCTTCAACGTAGTTACTATTTGAGATAAATTCACAACGAAGACGGGGAGCTGGCAGGTATCATTTATTATCACTGGGGCAGCAAGTATCAGCTGGGTTTTGGGCTGCCCCGTCTAGGCTTTCTTGTTTAACATGCACAGCCCATGACCTCGGATGGGAGGTCCATAGGCCTGTTTGTATTTTCTTGAGGGCCGTCATGTATCGACCGGCCTATGGACCTCCCATCCGATGTTTTATTTTTCCTGAAACATCGGCAGCCCAATTTATGTTTTTTTTAAGAAAACGCAGAGGTCTGTTCTATTTTTCTATATAAGAATAGGAACGCCTGGTCCAACTTATGTTTCCCTTCTAACTATATTATCTATATTTAAATTATTTTGTATGTTATTATATATTATTGTTATTTTCATCATATATTTAACAGATACTTACATATGTAAGAAAACAATATCCCACATCTTGTTAACTTATAAAAATAATTTCTTAACAATAAAATCCTAGATTTTTTTTTGGCAACGAAAATCCTGGTGATTGTGTACAAAAAAACTTGGTAAGAATTAAGGACCAATGTAATAACAAAATGCTCAGTCCCTATTTATTTTTTGATAACATTGCTGCGCCCACGCCAACAATATAATTAGAATCAGCCCAGCAAAATCGTGTATTTCGAGAAAGTGCAAATGGCCGGTATTTTTTTAGGAAAAACATAAATGGGTCGCATGGACGCTACATTATTTGTTCACCCAGTCCAGCTAATGGACTGTAATTAAAAAAAGATAAAATGGACTGTAAATTCTACCCTGCAAAAAGACTATAAATTATGAAAAAATGGATTGAATACGTGCCACATTTTTGGAGGCTGAAATGTGAGCCAATAGGCTGAAGCCAATGCAAGTCGTTGTCAACTTAGTCAACAAATGATTCTGACATCGTTAGCCGTTGGATTTACATCCAACGACCCACATCCATCTTCAACCTCTCGTCTTCTTCCTCTCGCGCCGTCAGGACCACCTCCTCCCGCCTCCTGTTGCTAGCAGCTCTGCTTAGCACGCTTCGCTGTGATGCGCTACTCCACCGTTGGCCAGGCGATCCCTCCACCCCTCCACACCTCCTGTTCTTCTCCACCGACTGCGGACCCACATCGCACCAGAACCAGTTAACCCTCGTACACCTCTCCGTCTGCGACTCTACTCCCGCGTCTTCCCATCTCCGGCTCATTGCTATCCGGGGCCTCGCCATCGTCCACCACCTTGGATGCGCTCGGCGCGGAGAGGTCAACGTGGTCAACGAACAACACTATCGGAAGTAGACTGTGCGTGGAGAGGCTGACAGCTGGGTCCAGGGCCGCACGCAAAGAAATGCCTCCTTATTACGCGCAAAATAATGATTCCTCCACTTGACAGCTGGGACCCACCGGAAGGGCCTCTGTATTTCGCGAAAAAAATGTTCCCACTGCTGACAGGTCGGACCCACCAGCTATATCTTCGCACGCAAGGAAGTGCCTCCTTATTTAGCACAAAAAAATGAATAGTCCCCCTGCTAGTTGGGACCCACCTTGGTGGGAGGCTGACTTGTGGGCCTACTAAGTTGATTCGGACGGAGTGCTTTGTCAACTTAGTCCATATGAACGATTCTAGCTCCAGTGACCGTACGATGTCTATCCAATGGCCGTAGTGCTTCTTCAACCTCTGGTCTTGTTGCTCCAGCCGCCCAAAGCAACGCCGGTCGTGCTGCATGCTCCTGCCTCCCGTGGCCGGCTGTGCTGCCACGGAGGCTTCACCGCGCCCTACTATGCCCACCGCTGGCCAGGCCCTGCGGCGATGTCAACCTCACACCGTAGCCGAACCAGTGAACCCTCGTACTCCTCTCCGCGCGGGCTTCCACTGCCGCGTCTTCCCCGGCTCTCCGTTGTCCCCTTCCTAGGCCTCGCCGTTGTCCACCGCCCTGGTGCTCTCGGCGCGGCGTGTTCAACGTGGTCACGGAACGGCTTCCATCGGACGTGGACTGTACGTGGAGAGGCTGACAGCCGGGTCCATGACGGTAGCAAGGAAGTGCCTCCTTATTAGACAGAAAATAATGATTCCTCCACCTGACAGTAGGGACCCACCGGACGGGCCATCGTATTTCGCGAAAAAACGTTTCCCCCTCACTGTTGGGACCCACCGGACGGGCCACCGTATTGCGCGAAAAAACATTCCCCCCGCTGTCAGCTCGGACCTACCGGAAGTGCCTCCTTATTACGCACAAAAAAATGAAAACACCCCTGCTGGTTGGGACCCACCTTGGTGGGAGGCTGACTTGTGGGCCTACTAAGTTGACGGGGACGGAGTGCTTTGTCAACTTTGTCAATATGAACGATTCTCGCTCCAGTGACCGTACGATGTCCATCCAACGGTCGTAGTGCTTCTTCAACCTCTGGTCTTGTTGCTCGAGCCGCCCAAAGCAGCGCCGGTCGTGCCGCATGCTCCTGCCTACCATGGCCGACTGTGTTGCCGTAGAGGCCTCACCGCCCCCTACTATTCCCACCACTGGCCAGGCCATCCCTCTACTCACCCACACCCCATGTTATTCTGCGGTGACGGCAGCCTCACACCGCAGCGAACCAATGAACCCTCGTACTCCTCTACGCGTGGGCATCCACTGTCGTGTCTTCCCTGGCTACGTGTCACCCCTTCCTAGGCCTCGCCGTCATCCACCGCCCTGGTGATCACGGCGCGGCGTGGTCAACATGGTCAAGGAACGAATTCCATCGGACGTGGAATGTATGTTGAGAGGCTGATAGCTGGGTCCACGGCCGCAACAAGGAAGTGCCTCCTTATTACGTGCAAAATAATTATTCCTCCATCTGACAGCAGGGACCCACCGGACGGGCCACCGTATTTCGCGAAAAAAACATTCCCCCCTGACTGCTAGGACCCACCAGCTACATCTTCGCACGCAAGGAAGTGCGTTTGGGCAAAAAAAATGATTCGCCCCCTGACTGCTGGGACCCACCAGCTACATCTTCGCCCGCAAGGAAGTGCCTGACAGTTGGGACCCACCTGGTCGAAGCGTACGTAGCGTTGTCATTCTGGTCGCGAACGTGTACATACATACTGGTCGATATAGAGGCGCACACGTGTTGTAGTAGAGGCGCGCAAGTAGCATGTACACGTACGTACATCGGCCAGTGTGCAAGAAAGAAAATACGGCCACGTACGTACATACGGACAGGGTCTCGAACGACTACTCGCGCATATGTACGGCCAGGGCTCGTGTACATGGCTGGGTCGGAACAGAGAAACAATATCGTCGTCGTGTTCATTGGGAGCCAACCGGCTGGGTCGGAACGAAATGCGCCGTCGTGTTCATCGGGAGGGCTTGGACGAAACAACCGATGGAAACGAGGCCTGGCATACCGCAGAACGGAGGAAACGGCCTTGTGTTCGACCGGCCACGTTTGAAACGGGATCCTGTTCATCGGGAGGGGTCTGGCATACCGCAAAACGGAGGAAACGGACCTCCTACGATCGAAACGGGGGTCCTGTTGATCGGGAGGGGTGTGGCGTACCGCAAAACGGAGGAAACAGACTTGTGTTGGAGCGTTACGGTCGAAATGGGGGTCCTGTTCATCGGGAGGGGTGTGGCGTACCGCAAAACGTGACTCCACGGGATACTATTCATCTCCACCGTTGACCCCCTCCAGCCTCCACGGGCTACTGTTCATCCACCGTCGACCTCCTCCAGCCTCCACCTGCGACTATTCATCCACGGGCTCCTGTTCATCCAGCCTCCACCGCGCGCTACTCCACCGGCTACTGTTCAACCAGCCCTCTCCACGGGCTCCTGTTCAACCACCCCTCCACGGGATACTGTTCATCCGACCCTCCACCGTCTACTGTTCATCCAGCCCTCCATGGGGTGGTCCTGTTCATCCAGCCCTCCACAGGGCCCTGTTCATCCAGCCCCAACCGACTCGATCAATCGGGGTCCTGTTCATCCAGAGGCAACACCACGGGGTCCTGTTCATCCACCCCCACTGGGAAATGTTCATCCAAACCCCCTAGCAACGCTCACTGTTCATCCAGAGGCAGCATCGATCGGCTTCAGTAGCAGCAGTAGCGAAGGAGTCGCTCGATCGGGTTCAGTTAACGGCCATCGATCGATCGCTCGGGTTCAGTAACGCGTAGCCTGCAGTGCAATCGCTCGGGTTCAGTTAGAGCCCAACGCCTCGCTCGGGTTCAGTTAGAGACCAACGCCTCGTGCCCACGCGCGTGCGCGTACGAGAGAAACGCGCATCGCTCGGCCCCCACCACCCACCGTAACCGGGAACACCCCGATATTTTCCTCGCCCTCGCTTCTACCACGGTTTTTTCCGTCATGGACGACCCAAAGAATGTCATGCAGCTGCGTCTCCAGCCCGCCCAGGACGAAAAGCCCATTTTCTGTCATGATTTTTTGTCATAGAAGTAGGGCCCCACCAAATCTATGATGATACCGGGTTTTGTCACAATTATCGTCATAGAAGTGTCATAAGTATGACAGAAAAAAATCGTTCGGCCCAAAATGTCACGGATGTGTCTTTTTTGTAGTGCCCATTTCTTGCATGGGACCTAAGCATGCACCCAAGGACACATATTTGTTTTTTCAACCAATTTATATGCACTGGAGCATGTGCATGTAGTTCAAATTTGAATTATGCACATAAATGCATTGAAAACTCAGTTAATGCATAAAAATGTTCCCAAAAAATCACAAAAATTAACATAACACTCCCGTTGTTCCATGTTGACATGAGAAAAAATTTAAAAGCAATAAGCGGCAATGGATATCGTTTCGTCCCCAGTTCCCTACCGAAACCATCATGCTTGTTGTGAGAAGCTCCGGTTTGTGAGAAGCATATACCCAAACCTGCCCCGAATGGGACAATTTTTTTACCATGGCATGTTGATGCTGCTCTATGATAGGATGACAAGTTTCATGAATTTAAGACGAGTTTTGGATTTACTATAATTTAAAAATAAAGTATCTCAACGTTTTGCCAGCAATCAACGGTGCCATGGTGTTTGAAATTCATTCCCATTTCTTGCATGTCACCTAAGCATGAACCCAGGGATACATATTTGTTTTCTGAACCAATTTATTTGCACTGGAGCATGTGCATGTAGTTCAAATTTGAATTATGCACATAAATGCATTGAAAACTCAGTTAATGCATAAAAATGTCCAAACAAACTCCAAAAAATCACAAAAATTGATACAACACTCCTATTGTTCCATGTTGACACGAGAAATTTTTGAAAGCAATAAGAGGCAATGGACATCGTTTCATCCCCACTTCCCTACCTAAACCATCATGCTTGTTGTGAGAACCTCCGGTTTGTGAGAAACATATACCCAAACCTGCCCCAAATGGGACAAAAGTTTTACCACGGCATGTTGATGCCGCTCCATGATAGCATGCCAAGTTTCATGAATTTCAGACGAGCTTTGTATTTACTAGAATTTAAAAATAAAGTATCTCAATGTTTTGCCGGCAATCAACGGTGCCATGGTGTTTGAAATTCATTCCCATTTCTTGCATGGGACCTAAGCATGCACCCAAGTGATGCGGAGCATCCCAAGGTCATCCCCATGGACCTACCGTCGCCTCACCAAGTGCCCCAAGGACCAATGACACGTGCTCGTGCTAGAGCTCTCGAGACCGAGGTGACATCTCTCCTTCGCATGTTGATCAAGAAGAACATTAAGGAATGGGAGCAATGCTTTCCCATTGCCGAGTACGCCTACAACCGCGCAAGACATTCGACTACCGGCAAGTCCCCCTTCGAGGTCGTCTACGGTTTCAAACAATTGTCCCCATTGGACATCCTACCTTTACCTCACCAAGAGCGCATCAACATGGACGCAAGTGCACGAGCAAGCTATCTCAAGAAGGTGCATGACGAAACAAGGGCACCTACCGAGCGACAAGTACATCGCCTCACCACCAAGCTCAACGTCAAAAAGGCGCCAATGGTGTTCCAACCGGGTGATCTCGTATGGCTTCATCTTTGCAAGGACCGCTTCCCCAACGAGCGCAAGTCCAAACTACTACCTCGCACCGATGGACCCTTCAAGGTGCTAGCACGCTACAACAACAATGCCTACAAGATCGACATTCCACGCGACAAGTACAACCTGAGAGGTACATTCAATGTCAAGGATCTCTCTCATTTCCATGGTGATGAAGATTTCGATCCGAGGTCGGATCTTTCCCAAGGGAGGGGAGATGATGCGGATCATCCCAAGGTCATCCCCATGGACCTACCATCGCCTCACCAAGTGCCCCAAGGACCAATGACATGTGCTCGTGCTAGAGCTCTCGAGACCGAGGTGACATCTCTCCTAGTGCAACTTCCATATAAATCACGTGAGACATGGCTACTACCTCAGACGGATGTGTTTTGTGTGCTCAGGCATCAAGAAGACTCCATCGGAGAGGTTCCTGAAGATGGACAAGTCCACAAGTTTACGGATGAAGCATTGCACGAAGGGAAGCTGAAGAAAGTCCCAGGCCCGTGGCCCGGACATCCGGCCCCTGGACCAACATCTACAGAAGAGCCCACGCAGCCGAAGCTACAGGGCCCGGATATCCGGCCAGGCCCCGGACATCCGGCCTCGATCCCGGAAATCCGGCGCCTCACCACAGAAGCACACCGAGACTTGTCCCCGCTAGCCTGGACATCCGGCGAAAGTCCCGAACATCCGACGCCTCTCCAATGCTCAGACATCCGGCCCGTCCACCGGACATCCGGCCCTGCCTGCGCGCAGCCACTTGGGTTTCGACCCGTGTATCCCTTTTCCGTTCCCTAGACTATAAATACTCCTTCCCCTCCTTTTTTATAGTGTTAGCTTAGTGATAGCTCATTTGATACCTAGAGCTTTGCTCATCTAGTGGTTCATCTCCTCGAGAGTGACTGCGGCCCCTCTTCAGAGAAGATCCACACGGATTCAAGACCTCCACTATGGAGAAGATCCTACGGGATACCCTCAAGACCTCCTTCCGGAGAAGACTACATGTGTATCGTCCATTGTTGATCATGGATCGTGTATCTCATGATGTATCGTGGATCTAGCACTTGTGTGACCACCTTCGTGTTGATTTGAGTGTTCCTTTTGTGTTTTTACCCGTTTTCCCTTGTGTTCTTTATGTTCATTGTGGGTTTCCCTCCTCTTCGTGAAAGATCGGCCTAGATCGGGTTGACGCCGCATCATATGGTATCAAGAGCCACCGTTTCTCACGACATTGGAGCCCCTACCCGAGTTTTCTAGCCTGTTTTTGTTGTGCTCATCCCAAATTCGAAAATTCCCCACCAAAAATAGCCCCATTTTTTTTGTGTTCTATTGATTTGACGAGATTTTGTTGAATTTTTTCCATGGATTTGCTGTGCCACGAGGGGATCTAGCTTTTCCCACTTTTTCCCCCAATTTTGATCCGCAAAATCCGACGAATTTGGCCCCGGAAGTCATCTGGTCCACGGAGTTCATCAGGACCTCGGGCACCACAGACATCCGGCTCATGCCCCTGACATCCGGCCTGGCCCGGACATCCGGCCTCTGGCCCAGACATCCGGCCTCCCGCAGCCAAAACCCTCCCGTCCACACCAGTTGGCACTTAGTCCCCGCCATTTTCGTTCGGTATCCCACCAAACCTTCCGCATGCCACCACCACTTCCGCAACCACCATCGCTTAACCGCTACAATTTTTGACTAATTTGTCTCACTTTGCCTTGGATACTTGAGTTGTGGTTTCATCGTTTCCTTGGATGTTTAGGCTACCTTGGAACGGAACGACTTCGACAACACCACCGCTCACCCTCGGCAAGGACGGTAACATCAATGACACCTTGTTCATCCTACCTTGCAATTGCATTGTCACCCTATAGTCCATTTTTGCGTAGCTTTCCCTTCGAGACTAGCCATTTGAGTATTGCCGGGCCACAACACTTGTGCACATTAGTGATAGTCATAGATATTGCATGCTACATCATCATATCTACCTGTGACACAAGAGTGTCCCGCATACACAATAGCTACCTTGATCCGAGAAGCATGCATAAGTGGCCAAAGAAAGAGCTCACAAGCTTTTAAGCAAAAGAGCCACCCAAAGCTTATAAGCAAAAGGAAAATAGCATAATACACCTTGCACCAAAAGAGATCATATGAGATAGCAATACATCATCCTGTGCTCAAGCATCGACACATCATACACTCATAGTATACTTGTGATAGGAAGTCGTTACGTTTTGCCTCTTATAGGTCGTGCACAAGTGTGTATCCGCCTATTAAGCAATCGGTTAGCGTCACTCTAGTGTTGTGCAACAAGAGCATTTTCCATGGATTCCTCATTTTCGCTCACCCTTGGTTGCACAACCACATTTATCTATCAGTGTGTGTGTTCCGTGTGCTACCTATTGCTTGTGATCTACTTGTTGCATGAGCAAATTGTGAATCATTTTCAACACCATTGAGTCACTTTGACAATTGCATTGAATTTGTGCCACCATCTTAACCAAGCTCCTCTCAAAGCTTTACTTGTGTAGGTGTGAGAATCGACAAGAAGTGGTACCAATAGTGCTATTTCCGGGTTACAATATTGAGTGATCATTGATACATTTTCAACTTCGGTCAAGGTACTTTGGTATTTTCTTCTCCTTTCTCCCACTCACATTCTTTCTTGTGATGATGGATAGGACAAGTACATCTATGAACCCGCTCTTCGATGATCCTCAAGAGTCGAACAACTACGTCACCAAACTACATCTCTTCGGTGTCTAACGAGCTTTACATCAAGAGAGTCAAGCTATGCAAGAGTGCATTGACCAAGTTGCCGCCGACGCACGACAATTTGAAGCACATACACGAGAGCAATTCGACATCATCGACACCTACATGTCTACTCAATTCGACGAGCTATGGACTTTGATAGTCAACCGACGCTGCTCATCCACATCTTCTCAAAGACGAAGCCGCTCAAGCCATCATACCGACTACACATCCAGCTCAAGTACACCTACATCAAACACTCTTCGTCAAGTCGCACGTCAAGCTCCACATGACAACCGGAACCCACTTCATGACAAGAGTTCCGAAGAGCTATTTGAAGAGCAAGAAAGTCGACATCGTCAAAACCAAGATACACTTGAACAAGCATAGGAACGGCAACGACTACGCCAACAACAACAAGAGCGAGCACGTCAACACCAAGAAGAACAAGATGCCAAGGCTCAACGTCATGCACAACAATGCCGAGAAGCTCAAGCTCTTGAGGCGCAACAAGCACTACGTGATTCAAATCGAAATGTGGTGACTCGCAACCGAAACATTCGTCAAGAAGAGGAGTTCCTTCGATACGAGATGCAAGAGATGCGCCACCAAGCATGAATGCAACAAGAAGTTCCTCCTCAAGCGCGACAACATCAACAAGCTCACCAAGAACCACAAGCTCGGCAAGAACAATATGACAATGAACATCAACCCTGCGAAGAGAAACATGAGGTTGACAATTGTCTACATAAAGAACGCCCTCACAATAGGCAAGCAAACAATGAAGAGCATCGCTATGGCAAGCTTAAGTTCACCATGCCAAAGTTTTCCGGAAGCATTGACCCCGAAGACTACCTATCATGGGCATTGAAAGTTGACAAGATCTTTCGCCTACACAACTTCGATGAAGAAAAGAAGATTGCAATGGCGTCACTTGAGTTCCAAGATTATTTTCTCATTTGGTGGGAGCAAATCATCGAGAGAATAGAAGCAAAAGGCGAACTGCCTATCACTACTTGGACTCAAATGAAGGAAGTCATGAGAGCATGTTTCGTGCCAACACACTACAACCATGACTTGTTCAAGAAGCTACAACTCCTAAAGCAAGGTACCAAGTCCGTTGAAGAGTACTACAAGGAGATGGAGATTGCCATGATAAGAGCCAACATCACGGAAGATGAAGAACAAACTATGGCGAGATTCTTGAATGGACTCAACTATCCTATCAAGAAGATTGCAGACTTTCAACCATACACAAATCTCCTCGAGCTAGTACATCAAGCAACCAAAGCGGAGCGACGAGTTCAAGAGGACCACAAGTACTCCAAGTTCAACTCCAGGAACAACGGTTCCTACAACCAAGTCTCAACGACTTCGGCTCCTCCTACCTCTACCAAGCCATCTACAAGCTTCGGTGACAAGTCAAGTTACAAGAATGCGACTACATCAAGTCGTCCACCTTCTACGAACAACTTCAAGCCAAGAGCTTAATCATCTACAACTCCAACCAAGGACAAATCCAAGACGAGCTCCATCAAGTGTTTCAAATGTCAAGGGCAAGGCCACAAGTCATTTGAGTGCAAGACTGTTCGCACAATGATCATCAATGATGACGGATCCTATGACTCAATGAGCGAAGATGAGATGGAAGCCCTTGAACATGTAGCTATGCATCGCCAAGTGAATGAAGATGAAGACCATCTAGTGTTTTGCGATAATGACTCGAGTACCAATCTCGTTGTCTCCAAGGTCTTGACACTCCAACATCAACAAGATGACGATCAACGATGTCATATTTTCCATACCAAGGCCGGCATCAATGGACGCTCCGTCAAGGTTATCATTGATGGCGGAAGTTTTCATAACTTGGCAAGTGAAGGGCTATGCGACAAGCTACAATTGGTCAAGATGAATCACCCTCATCCCTACAAGATCCAATGGCTTAGCGATGCCGGAACTCTTCGAGCCAAGCACACCGTGCCAGTATCCTTCAAGATAGGCGCCTACGAGGACACACTTGAGTGTGATGTGGTCCCTATGTCCGTGTGCCACCTTATTCTTGGACGACCATGGCAATACAATCGTGGAGTCACACACAATGGACGGACCAACCATTATAGCTTCAAGATGAAGGGCAAAGAGTTCATGCTACACCCAATGTCACCAAGTCAAGTAGCCGCCGACAAACACATACCTACCAACCATCGTGGAGAGAATGGTGAGAGAGTGAACCACCAAAAGGAGAGTGAGAGCCACAAGCCAAATATGAGCGACAAGAAACAACTAGTATTATTCGCCACCAAAAGTGAGATGAGAGAAGTGTGTGAGAACCCCTCGAGTGTCTTTCACCTTGTGCTTTTATGCAAAGGAGAAGCAAAACCAACTAACACTTCACCACCTGTACCTTTAGTGTTGTCTCAATTGTTGCAGGAATTCTCGGACGTCTTTCCCGATGAGCTACCACCGGGTCTACCTCCACTTCGCAACATTGAACACGCATCGACCTCATACCCGGCGCACCACTTCCGAACAAGGCTCCTTACCGCGTCAACCCCGAGGAAACCAAGGAGATACAACGGCAAGTGCAACAACTCATTGACAAAGGTCATGTACGTGAAAGCTTAAGCCCTTGTGCCGTTCCGGTTATTCTCGTGCCAAAGAAAGATGGAAGTTTTCACATGTGCTCCGATTGTCGTCCGATAAATGCTATCACCGTTAGATACCGTCACCCTATCCCACGTTTAGACGACATGCTTGATGAATTATGTGGTGCTACCATCTTTTCAAAAATTGATCTTAAAAGTGGCTATTACCAAATTTGCATTCAAGAGGGTGATGAGTGGAAAACGGCTTTCAAAACCAAGTTTGGGTTATATGAGTGGTTGGTCATGCCTATGGGCTTATCGGAGGCGCCCGGCTCATTTATGCGTCTTATGCATTTCGTTCTCCGACCTTACATAGGTGTATTTGTAGTGGTTTACTTTGATGACATCCTCGTTTTTAGCAAGTCGCTTGAGGACCATGTGACACACATCCGTATGGTTTTGCAAACCCTTCAGAAAGAACGCTTATATGCTAACATGGATAAATGCACTTTTGGTATTGACAAGGTCATTTTCCTAGGATTTGTCATTTCTTCACAAGGTGTTCATGTTAATGAAACTAAAATTGAAGCAATTAAAACTTGGCCTCAACCAACGAATCTCCAACAAGTGCGTAGTTTTCTTGGTTTAGCCGGTTTCTATCGACGTTTTGTGAAGGACTTTAGCACAATTGCTATGCCTCTACACGCCTTGAGCAAGAAGAACGCACCCTTTATTTGGGGTCCTTCGCAAGACACCGTGTTCAATGAGTTAAAATCCTTGCTTACCCACGCACCACTTCTAGCCCTACCAAATTTTGACAAACCTTTCGAGATTCATTATAACGCTGGTGGTACTAGAATAGGAGGCATGTTAATGCAAGAAAAGCGCCTGATTGCGTACTTTAGCGAGAAGCTATCCGGAGCGCAACTTAAGTACCCCATTTATGATAAAGAGCTCTATGCCTTGGTGAGATTTTTGCTTGTTTGGGAACACTATCTTCGCCCTCATGAATTCATTCTTCATACGGACCATGAGACGCTCAAATATCTCAAGGGTCAAACTAAGTTACCCAACTAGAGTTGAATGTTATTGGTTTTGAGCACATAAAAGACTTGTATGAGCATGACCCTTTCTTTGCAAATCCTTATACTAAGTGTTTGACTCACAATTCTTGGGAAAGATACTACATAAATGATGGATATCTTATGAGATCTAACAAACTTTGCATTCTCGAGACTTCGCTTCGTTTGCTCCTTTTGCAGGAATCTCATGGAGGAGGACTCATGGGAGACTTTGGACGCGACAAGACACTTGCTACGCTCTCCAAGAACTACTTTTGGCCCAAGATGCTCCGTGACATCTCAAGACTAACCAACAGATGCTCTACATGTCGCAAAGCTAAGTCAAAAGCTCAATCTCATGGTCTTTACATGCCACTTCCTATTCCATACCATCCATGGGAAGACATAAGCATGGACTTTGTACTTGGATTGCCTAGGAATCAAAGTGGAAAGGATTCCGTGTTTGTTGTCGTGGATAGATTTTCTAAAATGGCTCATTTCATTCCTTGTAACAAGATCGACGATGCTTCACATGTGGCAAATCTCTTTTGTAGGAAAATCATTCGTCTACATGGAGTGCCCAAGACTATTGTGTCAGATCGGGACGTCAAGTTCTTGAGCTACTTTTGGAAGACTCTATGCGCCAAACTCGGCATCAATCTCCTTTTCTCTTCGGCATACCATCCACAAACTGACGGCCAAACGGAGGTGACGAACCGCACACTTTCGACGCTCCTTCGCGTGTTGATCAAGAAGAACATCAAGGAATGGGAGCAATGCTTGCCCATTGCCGAGTATGCCTACAACCGCGCAAGACATTCGACTACTGGCAAGTCCCCCTTCGAGGTCGTCTACGGTTTGAACCCATTGTCCCCATTGGACACCCTACCTCTACCTCTCCAAGAGCGCATCAACATGGACGCAAGTGCACGAACAAGCTATCTCAAGAAGGTGCATGACGAAACAAGGGCAACGATCGAGGACAAGTACATCGCCTCACCACCAAGCTCAACGTCAACAAGGCGCCAATGGTGTTCCAACTGTGTGATCTCGTATGGCTTCATCTTCGCAAGGACCGCTTCCCCAACGAGCGCAAGTCCAAACTACTACCTCGCCCCTACGGACCCTTCAAGGTGTTAGCACGCTACAAGAACAATGCCTACAAGATCGACATTCCACGCGAGAAGTACAACGTGAGTGGTACATTCAACGTCAAGGATCTCTCTCCTTTCCATGGTGATGAAGATTTCGATCCGAGGTCAGATCTTTCCCAAGGGAGGGGAGATGATACGGAGCATCCCTAGGTCATCCCCATGGACCTACCATCGCCTCACCAAGTGCCCCAAGGACCAATGACACATGCTTGTGCTAGAGCTCTCGAGACCGAGGTGACATCTATCCTACTCCAACTTCCATATGAATCATGTGAGACATGGATACTACCTTAGATGAATGTGTTTTGTGTGCTCAGGCATCAAGAAGACTCCATCGGAGAGGTGCATGAAGATGGACACGTCCACAAGTTCACGGATGAAGCATTGCAACGAGGGAAGCTGAAGAAAGTCCCAGGCTTGGACATCCGGCCCCTGGACCAACATCTACAGAAGAGCCCACGCAGCCGAAGCTACTGGGCCCAGACATCCGGCCAGGCCCCAGACATCCGGCCCGGCAGGGCCTGAACATCCGGCCTCGAGCCCGGAAATCCGATGCCACACCATAGAAGCACACCGAGACTTGGCCCCGCTAGCCTGGACATCCGGCGCCTCTCCAACGCCTAGACATCCGGCCTGACCGCCGGACATCCGGCCCTGCCTGCGCACAACCACTTGGGTTTCGGCCCGTGTATCCCTTTTCTGTTCCCTAGACTATAAATACTCCTCCCGCTCCTCTTTTCTAGGGTTAGCTTGGTGATAGCTCATTTGATACCTAGAGCTTTGCTCATCTAGTGGTTCATCTCCTCGAGAGTGACTGCGGCCCCTCTTCGGAGAAGATCCACACGGATTCAAGACCTCAACTACGGAGAAGATCCTACGAGATACCCTCAAGACCTCCTTCTGGAGAAGACTACCTTTGTATCGTCCTTTGTTGATCATGGATCGTGTATCTCATATTGTATCGTGGATCTAGCACTTGTGTGACCACCTTCGTGTTGATTTGAGTGTTCCTCTTCTATTTTTCCTCGTCCTCATTCGGGAGCCGTTCCTCGAAACTTGTCCAGCTCAAGAAGTGATTGAGGTATCTGCTAGCATTCGTTGACGAAATATGCATATTCTAAAAAAATAATTATTACCTCTGTTTTTAAAACCAAGAGCTCTGGTACATGTTTAGTTTTTGTTTCCGACCACGGGTTTTCAACCTTGCCATCAAAATCCACGGTTCAAGAGTCTCCACCTTCTTTAAAGCACCAACTATTGAGAGCAACATTGTCATTCTGAGTGTAATGTGCATTGTCCCAAAGTACCATTGTCTTTTGCATGATTATGATATCGTTTATTCTGAAATCATTGTATCTAGTCGTCACTTAAACCTTGGAGGTGCCCCTGCATTTATGTTTTGCTTCACTAAAGGGGGCAAGCGAGATATCACTTTATCATGTTTGCACACCATGCCCATTACAAATCTATTGAGTGTTTCAGTATCATATTGTAAAACTTTCAGTTCTTTGTGATTTTCTCATGAGGCAACTTAATTACTACAGATTCATTGTCTCAGTAAGCATTTGTCATGTGACTGTAAAAAGTCCTTATATGGTTAATAGCATGTCACCACAGAAATTATGCTTGTTATCATTTACCTACTCGAGGACGAGCAGGAATTAAGCTTGGGGATGTTGATACGTCCAAAACGTATCTATAATTTCTGCTTGCTCCATGCCTCTTTTGTGTGATATTGCTATGATATCTATACACTTCCATACACTTTTGATCATATTTGGACTAACCTATTAACTCAGTGCACCCCAGTGCCAGTTTCTGTTTTCTGCTGTTTTTGTATTTCAGGTTTTCCCATTACGTAAACTGCCAGAAAAATTCCGGGAAAAATATATAAAAAATCAGCGTTCCGGAAGCTTCCGTGCGGCCAAAGTAGGGCCGGAGGGGGGCCACCAGGGCTCCAGGCGCCCTGGGGGCGCGGCCCCCTCCTGGCCGCGCCGGGGAAACGCCTGGGCCCCCCAGGCCTCCGCTGATGCCCCCCTTTGGCATATATTTACACCGCGTCCCGAAACCCTCGAGGACGGAACCCTTTTTCGCGATCTCATCTCTGTTCCGCCGCCGCCGCGCTTCCAAGATCGGGAGCACCAGGAGAACTCTTCCCGGCACCCTGCCGGAGGGGAGGATCACCACCGGGAGCCTCTCCACCACCATGGACGCCTCCCGGATGAGTTGTGAGTAGTCTCCCTTGGACCATGGGTCCATGACCAGTAGCTATGTGATGTTCTCCTCCCCTCTTTGTTCTTCACTAATTAGACCTCGTGAGCTGCCCTACATGATCGAGGCATATATGTAATCCTTATGCTGTTGCTATGATGAGTTTGCTGGGATCCGATGGATTATGAGATTATGTTCAGATTGTGTGTGAGTAATATATTTGATTTACCTCTTTTATATTTATGTTCTTGAGTAATTCTTGCATGTTCTCCGTTGCTGTTTATTGCTTTGGCCAAGTAGTAGGTAGTAACTCCAAGAGGGAACGTTATGCTTGATTGTGGGTTCATGCCCCTCGATGACTAGCTTGAGTGACAGAAACATGAGTCTAGGGGATGTGCTGTTGCCACAAGGGGGAAAACAACGGTGCTTGTACTCACGGGTGCAAGGATTGTTTACTTTACGCAAAGTTCTTTTAATGCAGTTGTCTGTTGCTTTGAGTTTACACTATGGGTGGGACTCGCAACTTAATACCAGCGAGATGTTCTGGATAGATATCTCAAGGTGGATGATTAGTAGTAGATGTAGATGGATTTCGGTCTACTTGCCTTGGCGTACCGCCCATGCTTTTGAGCCTCTACCTTTCTTTGTAGCATAGTTAGCATTGGTTTGCGCACATAATCCTGTCAATTGCCCAGCTGTAATTCGTTTACCTCACATAGCTATTTTATCGTCTTTTGGGAGAGAGACATCACTAGTGAACATCATGGGACCCCGGTCCATATTACCATCACTGATCACATCCGCTATTTACTTTCAATTCTTACTTACTAGTTGCAGTTATACCTATCACTATTATCTCTTGCGTTTGATCCTTTGTAAACGACAAGGCCGGAGGGATTGACAACCTCTCTGTACTCGTTGGGAGCAAAGTTATTTGCATCTGTGTGCAGGTCCGGTTGATCGCTAGTTGCGCCGCTAGCAATTGACACCTTCTTGTTGAACCTTGGAGTCTCAGGGGAATTCGATCCTTGGTATCTTTGCCAAGGGAAAACTACCGCTACACTGCATCTCAAACCTTCCACTTGGGGTAAACAACGAGGAGCAAGAAGCCATCAATGGCGGACACGGATGGCGAGATGCTTGCCGAGTATGGTGTGATGGATGCCTTGGAGCCCCTTCCCCGGGAGACTGTCGGGTGCGAGCTGGACATGAAGGCGGCGACGGAGATCGACGAGCACTAGCCGTAGTAGTACTCTTTGTTTTGTTTAATTAAGAGCGGCGGTCATTAATTTGTTAGAGTAATGTTTAGGTCAGCTAGCTCTGTTTAATTGCTAAACTTGCTCGATTAAGAAGTGTGGGTGTGTTGTAGTCTCCTTTGTGTACCCAAATTATGCAATGACGTGGATGACCATTGTAACCATGGAAATTCAAACAAAAAATTTTGACGTTCAAACTCATCACACATGGTTTAAGCTATCTGAATCATTTGTGATGTTCGCATATCGTACACAGTTCTAAATAAGGGACCGCGTCTGATGACACTTTGCGCGCCAGTTTTTTCACTGAAGCGATTCCAAATTTTCGGCTTCCGCGGAAATATCTACCTTCCCGTCCCCCCCCCTTACCAAAAGCCACATTTCCCCTGTTTCCGCCTTCTTTTTCAAGTTGAAACCTTCACTCCTTGCTTGCAGCGCCGCCTCCTGGCCAGCGACCCTACTTCACACTGCTCAGCCTCGTCTATCTAGGCAGGTAATACACACCGGACCCCCATCCTCCTGCTCCTTCCACATCCCACATGCCCCAACCACCAGCGCGAGACCTTCCACCAAATCACCGCCCCTCCACCAAATAAGCGCCGCCCTAAGCCTTGGTGCACGCATTATAGCCAAGATCTTAAGGAGCATTTGGCAGCGGAGAAGCAAATCACGGCCGCACGCGTGGCTGCCATTCGTGCCGACCCCCAGATCTTGGAGGAGCACCTTGCCATTTGCTAGTTACACCGGTTAAGCATGCTCGGTTTACCTGTTGCATGTGCTGCTCCTACCTTTCCTTAACAAATTATAGTGAATTGTGCTATCTAATTTTACCATGCAAACTGTTGCTCTAGTGTATCTGTTCTATATGTTGTGCAGTGTGGTGCTCACTTATTAACTGTTTGGTTAATTAGTTGTCGTCTTCAGTTAACTATTTGGTTTAATTCTGCAAATGTGATGTTCAATTCTTCACGCTGCAATTTTGTATTGTCTTCCATGTGAGAAATAAATCGAATTTATCTTTACAAAATACACGAGAAATGAATACAATTGCTATATTTCCAAGTTGTCAAGCATGCTTGGTTTGGTTATACATTGTGCAATGTGGTGCTCAATGAACGTTTTGTTCATTTATGTTGTGGTGTTTAGTTAACAGTTTGGTTCAATTCTGCAATGGGATGTTCTATAGTTGTGGGTGCATTCTGTTATTGTATACCATGTGAGAAGTAAATCGAATTTTGCTGTATTTCCAAGTTGTTAAGCATGCTTTGTTTGGTTAACTGGCTGATCTTCTATTAGGAGTATGTTATATTGTGCAATGTGGTGCTCAGTTAATGTTTGGTTCATTTGTTGTGGTGTTTAGTTAACTGCTTGGTTCAATTCTGCAATGCGATGTCCAATTGTCGTTGGTAGAATTTTGTATTGTTTTGCATGTGAGGACTAAATCGAATTTGGCTGCACTTAATACATGAGAAACATATACATGTGCTATATTTCCTCGTTCTTAATCATGCTTGGTTTGAATAAATGGATTTTCCATGTGGCTTCAATTAATCTGATGAATCTGTGATGTGCTTATTTTTTATCAACATATTTTACTGATAGCATGTGAAACCTTACTTAACCTGATGACTAACTAGCTTATATGTGTTGCAGGGAAACAATGGGAAGCACTGAGGTTTACAATCGAGGATAGCACGTGCATGGTCCATTGTCTAATAGCACATTATTGTGCAATTGCATGAATCATTCTAATATTTAGGTTTTTAACAATTTGGTCTTGCACATGTAGGTCCTGCTGTCAGAGGTTTTGAGTCACTGTTCGACCCTTTTTCAGTATGGGGAAATGAGTTGTCCATGAATATCAATCAAATCAAGAAACTCGGAAAGATTGTGAGGATAAAGAAACTAGCGACATAAAACAACAAGATCTTTGTCTGCACAATGAAGAAGACATCAGTTCACTACAAGATGGTACTAACTATTATACCTTGCCATTTTTTCCTTTGCCCCATTTCTAATATAGAGAGTATATTTATGCACATCCTTGTTTTCAGGCCTTTCCAAAGCAGTTCACTAATGATTACCTCTCAAACCACCTCTATGGTCAGGAGGTGAGGAAGGTTTTCATACAACACCCACGGTTCAATATTGAAGCATTCCTGAAGAGGACGAAGGACGGACGGTCAATCATCCACAGGCACTGGCCTAAAGTTGCAAAGACCTTCAACATGAATGAAGGCTCAATATTCGCCTTCCGCTTCAGCAGTTTTCCAGATGAGATGCATCTGTCTATATACCATATATGACGCTAATTTCAAAAGGTTCGACCTGTTGCATGTGAAACTTGGTGCTGGTGCAGTTGTGTAATGGGGTAGCTGAGTGCTGAAGCTATATCATGTTGTACTCTGATGTATTTCAATTATGAAATTCCGCTTCATTAATATGGAAATGAAATATATTATGTGCTTAATATGAATGTCAATTAGATTAATAAATGTATTATTAATAATAGGGCAATTATCCTGCTAATTGGGTTTTGCTATTGCAAACGGTTATTGAGAAAATACCGTGGGCGATGACCTTAGGCAACACACACAATTTCTAGGAATAAATCGTGTTGGATCAATGAACAATCACACACGACCTTCTCTTGAAAACTGTTTGCGTTAGGCCACCTTGCGCAAATGTTTACCACATAAAAACTATTTGTTATGGACAGCCTTTGCCACACAGTTTCTTCTGCGCACCGTGTGTGATGCATTCAATAACGCAAACGATAAAATTGTTAATATCGTGTGCAATGGCAACGCTATCACAAACGATTTAACGGGAAAAATTGTGTGTGATGTACCTATGAACGGAAACGTTTTCCTTGGAACGACTGTGTGGGATGTACATACAAACAGAAACGTTTAGTGGGGACTGACTGTGTGGGATGTACTTGCGACCGGAAACAATTTCGTCTCTATAATTGTTTTAGCTCTATTGTATGTATTTCCGTATTTGAGCGCTCGCCAGTCGCACACGACCTCATTTTGCCGAGCGTGTGTGCCAGGAGGTCATATCCTCGACGATTTCTGGGTCGTGTGGGAAGGACCCCGCTATCGCCCACACTCACTAGGCGATGGTTCCAAATGTCATCGCGAAAAGGGGTTAAAAACCGCTTGTATAGCACTGACTCATACTAGTGAGTACTTAGTCTCTTGTGTGTTCTTATGGATGATCACCTTGGTCTTATGGCAGCCTCAGGAGTGTTGGGTCTTGTTGCGATAGTTTAGCACATGCTTAAGATAGTTTACCTTTCATGTTAGTTGAGTTGTATCTTCCTCATATGCTTAGTGTGCATAGTTTGATCTGTTATGTAAGCATGAAGTGATAATCTTATTGCTAGTGGTACTTGAGTATTAGTTGTTCTTTAGTAGTAAGACCATATTCTAGGTCAGTGTCTTATCATGATCACTCGTATGTGTCATGCTTGTGTTATTTGCTTAGACATCTAGTTAATCTATACTCACATGTATTGTGTGAGATGTGTGTTATTATTAAGTTGTTTAATTAGTTTATACCTTAATTAGCATTGGTGTGTCTTATTTTATAGAGATGCTTGCTAATAGTTTTTATGATTTATGTTTAGTCTTTGATTGTTGTTAACCATTATAAGTATTTGGATTCATCCAAATATTTATTCTTGGTTGATTGTTACCCTTAATCATATCATGACTAGGATAGTTGTGCATCCATTTGTTCCATGTGTCGTATAGTTCTTGTTAGTTGTTTGGCAAATGAATTGGTTTGATATAATGGAGTCGATCCTATTCCATTTTAATGTTGTTTTAGGGCTAGACCTAGATCATCTCAACTCATGTTGTTGAATGATGTTTGATTGCTTAACTAGTATGGTTTGTAATGTTTGTTCATTTGGAATTATTATATAGTTGATGCATATGTTTGTCTCCTATTGACCATTATAAATATTTAGGTTCTGTCTAAATATTTATTTGTGCTAACTTTTACCTTCATCATGTCATGTTGTAATTGTGTGGTTAAATGCATAGGATGGTTCCTTTTCATGTATGTTGATGCCATTGTGTTTCTTATATAGTAGTTTCCTATATAGTTTGTCAAGATGTGTAGTCGGCATTACTTGTGTTTAGTAGCATAATTCGTATCAGAACATTAGTCTTGATCGTCGACCCTCCTTAGCTGTGTCAACCTAAACCATGTCGCTTTAGTGAATCCTCCCTTTTACATCCCAATCATGCTACCTCATTTCGGAGTCTCCATCGTGATCAATATATTGCTATCCATCCACTCTAAAATTGTTTTGGATGTTATTTGGATTTACTTTTGCTTTGGTATTTATTGTTTGTCTTTTGCTATCGTTTCGACGAGTAGGGAGTGAAGATATCGATGTTGGACATGGACATATCAGGATACTGAAGAAGGACTCAACAACGAAGGCATGCCTCCTTCTTTGATCATGTTTATCCTATGTTTTACAAAATTGCATTGTGTTTTATGGTTACTTTATGCATGCTTTTTAATCTCGTAGCTAGCGTGTCGATTGACACATTACCTTCATCCACTTATCACCTATTCATTTGACACCCGAGTAGAATTATAGTATTCCGGTAGAGTAGAAATGCTTAGCCATGATTATCACCCTATAGGTACTTTGTTGAATGACCTCTAAGTCATTGACAGTTGAAACTTGTCGCCGAGCTAGGCTGGTTGGCCCCTCTTGACCTTCTCTATCATCTTCTACTCTGGGTGAAACTTACCATCTGAATACTGGCGCGGGTGATAGCTGAATCAAGGATCGAAGGAGCGATTGGCTGCCCTTCACAGGTTGAAGGGGGGCAATTAGTCATCCATGCCGCATGAGGCCTAATAAGTCTTGGATTTGAAGATTGTGATAATACTAGAACCACATTCTATATGGGCACTGGCTTGCTCAAGTAAGCTAGTCAGCCTTAGGTGTCGATGTCGTCGTACCGCAGATGGGGTAGCTGCCCTTTGGGGAGTATCCTCGGCATAAATGGGGGGACCGATTTGAGGACGTACTCTCAGTTCTGTGCGCCAGACCTGGTGGGCATGTCACATATTTGGGGGTGATACGTCTCCAACGTATCTATAATTTTTGATTGTTCCATGCTATTATTTATGATGTTTTGGATGTTTAATGGGCTTTGTCATATACTTTTATATTATTTTTGGGACTAACCTACTAACCCAAAGGCCTAGTCCAGATTGCTATTTTTTGCCTGTTTCAGGGGTTTGTAGAAAAGGAATATCAAACTGAGTCCAAACGGATGAAACCTTCGGGAGAGATATGTTTGGAGAAAATCACGCACGGGAGACTTGAGAACCACGGAGTAGGGGCCACGAGGTACCCACGAGGGTGGGGGCGCGCCCCCCTGCCCAGGGCGCGGCCCCTGCCTCGTGGATCCCTTGTGAGGCCCCCGGTGCCCTACTTCCTCCTATATAAGCCTACGTACCCCGAAACCAACAGAGCAACAGAGAAACCCCTAGTTCCACCGCCGTAACCTTCTGTTCCCGTGAGATACCATCTTGGGGCCTGTTCCGGAGCTCCACCGGAGGGGGGATCTACCGCGGAGTGCTTCTACATCATCATCATCGCCTCACCATGAGTTGTGAGTAGTTTACCTCAGACCTTCGGGTTCATAGCTAGTATATAGATGGCTTATTCTCTCTCTTTGGATCTCAATACAAAGTTCTCCTCGGTCTTTGAGGCGATCTATTTGATGTAATCTCTTTTTGCGGTGTGTTTCTCGAGATCTGATGAATTGTGGGTTTATGATCAAGATTATCTATGAGAAATATTTGGTCCTTTTATGAACTCTTTATGTGTGCTCATAATATCCTTGCAAGTCTCTTCGAATTATTGGTTTGGTTTGGCCTACTAGATCTATAGTCCTTGCAATGGGAGAAGTGCTTGGATTTGGGTTCAATCTTGCGGTGTCCTTTCCAAGTGACAGTAGGGGCAGCAAGGCACGTATTGTATTGTTGCCATCGAGGATAAAAATATGGGGTTTACGTCATATTGCTTGAGTTTATCCCTCTACATCATGTCATCTCACTTAAGGCGTTACTCTGTTCTTATGAACTCAATACACTAGATGCATGCTGGATAGCGGTCGATGTGTGGAGTAATAGTAGTAGATGCAGGCAGGAGTCGGTCTACTAGTCTCGGACGTGATGCCTATATACAATGATCATGCCTAGATAGTCTCATAATTATTCACTTTTCTATCAATTGCTCGACAGTAATTTGTTTACCCGCCGTAGAATATCGCTATCATGAGAGAAGCCACTAGAGAACACTATGGCCCCCGGGTCTATTCTCAACATATCAATCTACATCTACTTTACTTTTTCCGCTTTTATTTTCTGTTCTTATAAACAAAAATACGAAAAATATAAACTATCATCTCTATCATATCTCACTTTCGTAAGTGACCATAAAGGGATTGACAACCCCTTATTGCGTTGGGCGCGAAGTTCTTATTTGTTGGTGCAGGTGCGAGGGACTCGCGCGTGGTCTCCTACTGGATTGATACCTTGGTTCTCAAAAACTGAGGGAAATACTTACGCTACTGTGCTGCATCTCCCTTTCCTCTTTAAGGGAATACATCGCAAGCTCGAGAAGTAGCAAAAAGAATTTCTAGCACCGTTGCTGGGGAGGCTTATGCAAAAGTCATATACCAAGTACCTATCACAAACCCTTATCCTTCGCATTACATTTTTACCTCTCGTTTTCCTCTCCCCCACTTCACCCTTGTCGTCTTATTTGCCCTTCTTTTGCCGTGTGTTTATCGTCGCTTGCTTCTTGTTTTCTTGTGTGAGTTGGATTTCTTGCTTGTCACTATGGCTCAGAACAATACCAAATTGTGTGACTTCTCCAATACCAACAATAATGATTTTATTAACACTCCGATTGCTCCTATTACCGATGCCGAATCTTGTGAGATCAATGCTGATTCGTTGAATCTTGTCATGAAAGAACAATTCTCCGGCCTTCCTAGTGAAGATGCCGCTACCCATCTAAACAACTTTGTTGATTTGTGTGATATGCATAAGAAAAGGGATACGGATAAAGATATTGTTAAATTGAAGTTATTTCCATTTTCACTTAGAGATCGTGCTAAAACTTGATGGTCTTCTTCGCCTAGAAATAGTATTGATTCGTGGAATAAGTGCAAAGATGCTTTTATCTCTAAGTATTTCCCTCCTACTAAGATCATCTCTCTTGGAAATGATATTACGAATTTTAAGCAACTAGATCATGAGCATGTTGCACAAGCTTGGGAGAGAATGAAATTAATGATACATAATTGCCCTACACATGGTTTGAATCTATGGATGATTATTCAGAACTTTTATGCTGGCTTGAATTTTGCTTCTAGAAATCTTTTAGATTCGGCCGCATGAGGCACTTTCATGGAAACTACCTTAGGAGAAGCTACCAAACTCCTAGGTAATATTATGGTTAATTATTCTCAATGGCACACCGAAAGATCCACTAGGAAAAAAGTGCATGCTATTGAAGAAATTAGTGTATTGAGTGGAAAGATGGATGAACTTATAAAATTATTTGCTGCTAAGAGTGCTTCTTCTGATCCTAATGATATGCCTTTGTCCACTTTGATTGAAAATAACAATGAATCTTTGGATGTGAATTTTGTTGGTAGGAATAATTTTGGTAACAATGCTTATAGAGGGAACTTTAATCCTAGGCCTTTTCCTAGTAATTCCTCTAATAATTATGGTAATTCCTACAACAACTCTTATGGAAAGATGCCTTCTGAATTTGAAACTAGTGTTAAGGAGTTTATGATATCGCAAAAGAATTTTAATGCTATGCTTGAAGAAAAATTGCTTAAGGTTGATGAATTGGCTAGAAGTGTGGGTAGAATTACTCTTGATGTTGATTCTTTGAAACTTAGATCTATCCCACCTAAGCATGATATCAATGAGTCTCTCAAAGCCATGAGAATTTCCATTGATTAATGCAAAGAGAGAACCGCTAGGATGCGTGTTAAAAGAGAGAATTATATAAAAGCGTGTTCTTCTAGTAATCATGAAAATAAAAAGGAAGATCTGAAAGTTATTGATGTGTCTCCTATTAGATCCTTGTTTTCTAGCATAAATCTTGATGAAGATAGGATTGGAGATGATTCTGCCTTAAGGTGTCCCAATGATTCAGAGTTTTTATATCTCGATGCTAAAATTGTTAAAAGTGGGAGTGAAGAGATTAAAACTTTGCATAGTGATGAACCCACTACTTTGGATTTCAAAGGATTCAATTATGATAATTGCTCTTTGATTGATTGTATTTCCTTGTTGAAGTCCATACTAAACTCTCAGCATGTTTATAGTCAAAATAAAGCTTTCACTAAACACATAGTTGATGCTTTGATGCAATCTTATGAAGAAAAACTTGAGTTAGAAGTTTCCATCCCTAGAAAGCTTTATGATGAGTGGGAACCTACTATCAAAATAAAAATTAAATATCTTGAATGCTATGCTTTGTTTGATTTGGGTGCAAGTGTCTCCACTATCCCAAAAACCTGATTGTTCTTTAAATTTGCATCTTGCAGATTCCACTATTAAGAAACCTATGGGAATGATTAATGATGTTCTTATTGTTGCCAATAGGAATTATGTGCCCGTAGATTTCATTGTTCTTGATATAGATTGCAATCCTTCATGTCCTATTATTCTTGGTAGACCTTTCCTTAGAGCGATTGGTGCAATTATTGATATGAAGGAAGGAAATATTATATTCCAATTTCCATTAAGGAAAGGCATGGAACACTTTCCTTGAAATAAAATCAAATTTCCATATGAATCAATTATGAGAGCCACTTATGGATTGCCTTCCAAAGATGGCAATACCTAGATCTATCATGTATCGTGCCAAGCTAAGGGCGTAAAACGATAGCGCTTGTTGGGAGGCAACCCAATTTTATATTTTTTGTTTTTGCTGCTGTTAGGGAATAAATATTGCATCTAGCTGATGTTTAGATGTGGTTTTGTGTTTTGTTTAGTGTTTGTGCCAAGTAGAACCTTTGGGAAGACTTGTGTGAAGTTTATTTGATCTTGCTGTGAAAAACATAATCTTTAGCGCTCGCTAGAATGGTCATCAGATTTTACTGGAGCGTGCTATTTAGTTGATTATTTTTGCAGATGATTAATAGACAAATTCCTCACGTTTACCAATTTAGTTTGAATTTTTTGGAGTTACATAAGTATGCTAAACCTGCAGATTACTACAGACTGTTCTGTTTTTGACAGATTCTGTTTTTCGTGTGTTGTTTGCTTATTTCAATGCATCTATGAGTACTATTGGAAAGTATGAACCATAGAGAAGTTGGAATACAGTAGGTTTAACACCAACATAAACAAAGAATGAATTCATTGCAGTACCTTTGAGTAGTGGTTTGCTTTCCTATACTAACGGAGCTCACGAGATTTTTGTCTAAGTTTTGTGTTGTGAAGTTTTCAAGCTTTGAGTATTGCTTTGATGGACTATGGAACAAAGATTAGCAAGGGCCTAAGCTTGTGGATGCACAAGGCACCCCAAATAAAATTCAAGGACAATCAAAAGCCTAAGCTTGGGGATGCCTCGGGAAGGCATCCCCTCTTTCGTCTTCATCCATCGGTAACTATACTTGGAGCTATATTTTTATTCACCACATGATATGTGTTTTGCTTGGAGCGTCTTGTATAATTTGAGTCTTTGCTTGTTAGTTTGCCACAATTATCCTTGCTGGACACACCTATTTGAGAGAGCTAAATATGGCCTAGGAATTGTTAGAACACTCTATGTGCTTTACTTATATCTTTTGAGTTGAATAGTTTTGCTCTAGTGCTTCACTTATATCTTTTAGAGCATGGTGGTGATAATATTTTGAAGAAATTGTTGAACTCTCATGCTTCACTTATATCCTTTTGAGAGTCCATTAAAACAGCATGGTAATGTGTTTAGGCTGTAAAACTAGTCTTCACGTGATAGACATCCAATATCAATGTAGTAAAAACTTTCACACTAAGTGCATTGAATATAATGAGAAGTTGGATGCTTGATAATTGTTTTGAGATATGAGGATAGTGATATTAGAGTCATGCTAGTGGAGTTATTATGAAATTTAGAAATACTTGTGTTAAGGTTAGTGATTCCCGTAGCATGCACATATGGTGAACCGCTATGTGATGAAGTTAGAGCATGAGGTATTTGTAAAGTGTCAACCTTTGTGTGGAGGTCGGGGGCACGCGATGGTTAACTCCTACCAACCTCCCCCCTAGGAGCATGCGTTGATTGCTTTGTTTTGATGACTCGTATATTTTTGCAATAAGTATATGAGTTCTTATGACTAATGTTGAGTCCATGGATCATACGCACTCTCACCCTTCCACCATTGCTAGCCTCTCTTCTATCGCGCAACTTTCGCCGGTACCATACACCCACTATATATCCTTCCTCAAAATAGCCACCATATATATATTCCTCAAAATAGCCACCATACATACATATCATGGCATTTCCATAGACATTCAGAGATATATTGCCATGCAACTTTCCACCGTTCCGTTCATATAACACGCATAATATTGCCATGCATGATCATGTAGTTGACATCGTATTTGTGGCAAAGCCACCATGCATAATTTTTCATGCATGTCACTCTTGATTCATTGCACATCCCGGTACACCGCCGAAGGCATTCATATAGAGTCATACGTGTTCTAGCATCGAGTTGTAATATCGAGTTGTAATGAAAGTGTGATGATCATCACTATTAGAGCATTGTCCCATGGAGGAAAGGCTAAATCAATAAAGCCCCTCCACAAAAAAAAAGAAAAAAAAGGAAAGGCCAAAGAAAAAAGAAAGGCCCAAAAAAAGAAAAAAAGGAAAAAGAAAAGAAAAAAGGGACAATTGCTACTATCTTTTTTCCACACTTGTGCTTCAAAGTAGTACCATGTTCTTCATGATAGAGAGTCTCATACTTAGTCACTTTCATATACTAGTGGGAATTTTCATTATAGAACTTGGCTTGTATATTCCAACGATGGTCTTCCTCAAATGCCCTAGGTCTTCGTGAGCAAGCAAGTTGGATGCACACCCACTAGTTTCTTTTGTTGAGCTTTCATACATATTTAGATCTAGTGCATCCGTTGCATGACAATCCCTACTTACTCACATTGATATCTATTTATGGGCATCTCCATAGCCCATTGATACGCCTAGTCGATGTGAGACTATCTCCCTCCTTTTTGTCTTCTCCACAACCACCTCTCTATTCCACCCATAGTGCTATGTCCATGGCTCACGCTCATGTATTGCGTGAAAGTTGAAAGGTTTGAAAGAATAGAGTATGAAAACAAGTGGTTGGCTGAAATCGGGGTTGTGCATGATATGAAATTTTTGTGTGATGAAGAGGGAGCATAGACAGACTATATGATTTTGTAGGGATAACTTTCTTTAGCCATAGTATTTTGAGAAGACATGATTGCTTTGTTAGTATGCTTGAAGTATTATTATTTCTTATGTCAATATAGACTTTTATCATGAATCTTCCAGATCTGAACATTCATGCCACAATTAAGAGAATTACATTGAAAAACTATGTTGGTTAGCATTCCACATCAAAAAATCTGTTTTTATCATTTACCTACTCGAGGACGAGCAGGAATTAAGCTTGGGGATGCTTGATATGTCTCCAACGTATCTATAATTTTTTATTGTTCCATGCTAATATTTATGATGTTTTGGATGTTTAATGGGCTTTGTCATACACTTTTATGTTATTTTTGGGACAAACCTACTAACCCAAAGGCCCAGTCCAGATTGCTGTATTTTTGCCTGTTTCAGGGTTTTGTAGAAAAGGAACATCAAACGGAGTCCAAACGGAATGAAACCTTCGTGAGAGATATTTTTGGAGAAAATCACACACGGGAGACTTGAGAACCACGAAGTAGGGGCCACGAGGTGCCCACGAGGGTGGGGGGCGCGCCCCCTGCCCAGGGCACGCCCTCTGCCTTGTGGACCCCTCGTGAGGCCCCCGGTGCCCTCCTTCCTCCTATATAAGCCTACGTACCCCTAAACCAATAGAGCAACAAAGAAAACCCTAGTTCCACCGCCGTAACCTTCTGTTCCCGTGAGATCCCATCTTGGGGCCCGTTCTGGAGCTCCGCCGGAGGGGGGATCTACCACGGAGTGCTTCTATATCATCATCATCGCCTCACCATGAGTTGTCAGTAGTTTACCTCAGACCTTCGGGTCCATAGCTAGTATCTAGATGGCCTCTTCTCTCTCTTTGGATCTCAATACAAAGTTCTTCTCGGTCTTTGAGGAGATCTATTCGATGTAATCTCTTTTTGCGGTGTGTTAGTCGAGATCCGATCAATTGTTGGTTTATGATCAAGATTATCTATGAGAAATATTTGGTTCTTTTCTGAACTCTTTATGTGTGCTCATAATATCCTTGCAAGTCTGTTCGGATTATTTGTTTGGTTTGGCCTACTAGATCTATAGTCCTTGCAATGGGAGAAGTGCTTGGCTTTGGGTTCAATCTTGCGGTATCCTTTCCAAGTGACGGTAGGGGCAGCAAGGCATGTATTGTATTGTTGCCACTGAGGATAAAAAGATCGGGTTTACATCATATTGCTTGAGTTTATCCCTCTACATCATGTCATCTTGCTTAAGATGTTACTCTGTTCTTATTCACTCAATACACTATATGCATGCTGGATAGCGGTCGATGTGTGGAGTAATAGTAGTAGATGCAGGCAGGAGTCGGTCTACTAGTCTCGGGCGTGATGCCTATATACAATGATCATGCCTAGATATTCTCATAATTATTCGCTTTTCTATCAATTGCTCGACAGTAATTTGTTTACCCGCCGTAGAATATCGCTATCATGAGAGAAGCCACTAGAGAACACTATGGCCCCCGGGTCTATTCTCAACATATCAATCTACATCTACTTTACTTTTTCCGCTTTTATTTTCTGTTCTTATAAACAAAAATACCAAAAATATAAACTATCATCTCTATTAGATCTCACTTTCGTAAGTGACCGTAAAGGGATTGATAACCCCTTATCGCGTTGGCCGCGAAGTTCTTATTTGTTTGTGCAGGTGCGCGGGACTCGCGCGTGGTCTCCTACTGGATTGATACCTTGGTTCTCAAAAACTGAGGGAAATACTTACGCTACTATGCTGCATCTCCCTTTCCTCTTCGAGGCAATACACCGCAAGCTCGAGAAGTTGCAGGGTGATCTAGTCCAAAGACCTCGTCACAATCTCCCTATCGGTATACCAAATGGTGTATTACGCTAGCGACGGCTAGTGGCAACAAGTCGGGATTGTGTCATGTGCGTAAAGTATACAACCTCTGCAGAGTGTGAAACTATTCGAATAGCCGTCTCCATGGTCATGGGCGACACATGAATCTTTCTTGACATACATGACATGTCTTGCTTATTCCCTCTTTTCCTCTACTCTTGGAACCTATGAAGACTGTGAGTTGATCAAGGATCCTCACTTTGATGAAATTTATTCTGGAGATAAACATGTTTTCGACAAAAACCGCTTTTATCCAACTGCCATATGTTTTCAAACAAAATAAGCTTTTATGCTAATGAGCCTTACATCCTTCCTTTGAAGCCACATGTAGCTATTAGGACCTTCTCCGAGGGAGGCATGTTGAGTACTTAATGTACTCATGGCAATAATTTTGTTGACAACAGAGTTCCATGAAGATGAAGATGATGACTATGATCACTATGGTGATCCGTAGGAGTGAGGTCACGTGGACTACATCGACTGCGTGAGGCTGAGGTCACGTGGACTACATCACGTGGACTATGATCACTAATTAGCTTTTCGTTGTTTTCTGATTCTAATAAATGTCATGAGACATTTCTCTATGTATGCCTTGTGGCAAGATTTATTAAAGTTGTAATACTTTTACGTATCGTGCGATGATATCATTTCACTATGTTGTCAACAATGATCCTGGGGTTCACAACGATACATAGGAGGGTCTGGAAGTTAAGTTCGGGTTCTCACATATAGCTTGCCATGCTTGGCAATAGAGTCCTTAACTTTTTCTATGAACTCCATCACAAGACTGTCTTGGTAGTTTATATGAGGCCAAAAAATTTAACTGCTTTCTCAAATTACTTCAACTATTCATATGCCTGGGCAACTTAAATATAGTGGTGGTAAACTGCCTTTCATCTTAGCATTTTAATTTTTTTGGATGATGCAACTTAGAACCATTTAAATATAGCTTGCCATGCTCTGCAATAGACTCCTTAACTGTTTCTATGAACTCCATCACAAGACTGTCTTGGTAGTTTATATGGGGCCAAAATTTTGAGTTCTTTCTCAAATTACTTCAACTATTCATACGCCTGGGCTACTTAAATATTGCCATGGTACACTGTGTTTCATCCTACCATTTTAATTTCTTTTCGGCTGACGCAACTTCGAGCCATTCATAAATATGTTGCCTTGCTTGGCAATAGACTCCTTAACTTTTTCTATGAACTCCATACATAGAATGTCTTGGTAGTTTATATGAGGCCAAACTATTTAAGTGATTTCTTAGATTACTTCAACTGTTCACATGCATGAAAAACTTAAATATAGTGGTGGTACACTGCCTTCCGTCTTACCAATTTAATTTGGTTTCAGCTGATGCAACTTAGAAGCATTTAATTATATCTTGCCATGCTCGGTAATAGACTCATTAATTTTTTCTATGAACTCCATCAAAAGACTGTCTTGGTAGTTTATATGCGGCCAAACTATTTAAGCGCTTTCTCACATTACTTAAACTGTTTATTCCTGGCCCACTAAATATAGTGTAGGTACAATGCCTTCCATTTTAGCATTTTAATTTGTTTTTTTGGATGCAACTTAGAACCATTTAAATATAGCTTGCCATGCTTGGCAATAGACTCCTTAACTTTTTCTACGAACTTCATCACAACATTGTCTTGGTAGTTTATATGAGGCCAACCTGTTTACGTGCTTTCTCACATTACTCCAACTATTATATGCCTAGGCAACTTAAATACAGCGGTGGTACACTGCCTTTTCTCTTAGCATTTTAAATTTCTTTTGGTGAATGCAACTTAGAACCATTTAAATATAGCTTGCCACGCTTGTCAATAGACTCCTTAACATTTCACATGAACTCCATCACAAGACTGTCTTGGTAGTTTAAATGGGGCCAAACTGTTGAAGAGCTTTCTCAGATTACTTCAATTGTTCATATGCCTCGGCAACTTAAATATAGTGCTGGTACACTGCCTTTCATCTCAACAATTTAATAAGTTTTCGACAGAGGCTACCTAGAACCATTTAAATATAGCTTGCCATTCTCGGTAATGGACTCCTTAAATTTTTCTATTAACTCCATCACAAGACCGTCTTGGTATTTTATATGAGGCAAAACTATTTAAGTGCTTTATCAGATTACTTCAACTGTTTATATACATGGGCAACTTAAATATAGCGATGGTACACTGCCTTTAATATTAGCATTTGAATTTGTTTTTGGCGGAGGCAACTTAAAACAATTTAAATATAGCCATCCATGCTCAGCAATAGACTCCTTAACTTTTTTGATGAACTCCATCACAAGATTGTCTTGGTAGTTTATATGAGGCCAAACTATTTTAGTGATTTCTCATATTACTCCAACTCTTATATGCCTAGGCAACTTAAATATAGCGATGGTACACTGCCTTTCATCTTAGCATTATAATTTCTTTTCGGATGATGCAACTAAGAAACATTTAAATATACCTTGCCATGCTTGGCAATAGAATCCTTAACTTTTTGTATGCACTCCATCACAAGGCTGTCTTGGTATTTTATATGACGCCAAAATTTTTAATTGCTTTCTCAAATTACTTCAACTTTTCATATACCTGGGCAATTTAAATATAGTAGTGGTACACTACCTTTCATCTTAGCACATTAATTTGTTTTTGGCTGATGCAACTAAGAACCATTTAAATTTAGCTTGCCATGCTCTACAATAGACTCCTTAACTTTTTCGATGAACTCCATCACAAGACTGTCTTGGAGTTTATATGAGGCCAAACTTTTTCTGTGATTTCTCAGATTACTCCAACTATTATATGCCTAGGCAACTTAAATCTAGCGCTGGCACACTGCCTTTCATCTTCGCATTTTAATTTGTTCTTCGCTGATGCAGCTTACAACCATTTAAATATAGCTTGCCATGCTTGGATTTATTCTCCTCAACTTTTTCTATGAACTCCATCACAAGACTGTGTTGGTAGTTTATATGAGGCTAAATTTTTTAACTACTTTCTCAAATTACTTCAACTGTTCACATAGCTAGGCAACTTAAATATAGTAGTGGTACACTGCATTTCATCTTAGCATTTTAATTTGTTTTCGGCTGATGCAACTTTGAACCATTTAAATATAGCTTGCCATGCTCGGCAATAGACTCCTTAACTTTTTCTATGAACTCCATCACAAGACTGTCTTGGTAGTTTATATGAGGCCAAACTATTTAAGTGCTTTCTCACATTACTTCAACTATTTATGCCTGGGTCACTTAAATATAGCGTAGGTACACAGCCTTTCATCCTAGCATTTTAATTTCTTTTTGGTGGATGCAACTTAGAACCATTTCAATATAGGTTGCCATGCTTGGCAGCAGACTCCTTACCTTTTTCTATGAACTTCATCACAACACTGTCTTGCTAGTTTATACGAGGCCAAACTGTTTAGGTGATTTCTTAGATTACTTCAACTGTTCACATGCATGGACAATTTAAATACTGCGGTAGTACACTTCCTTCCGTCTTACCAATTTAATTTGTTTTCAGCTGATGCAACTTAGAAGCATTTAAATATAGCTTTCCATGCTCGGTAATAGACTCCTTCATTTTTTCTATCAACTCTATCAAAAGACTGTCGTGGTAGATTATATGAGGCCAAACTATGTAAGTGCTTGCTCGTATTACTTCAACTATTTATGCTTGGGTCACTTAAATATGGCGTATGTACACTGACTTTCATCTTAGCATTTTGATTTTTTTGGTGGATGCCACTTAGAACCATTTAAATATAGCTTTCCATGCTTGGCAATAGACTCCATAACTTTTTCTATGAACTTCATCACAACACTGTCTTGGTAGTTTATATGAGGCCAACCTGTTTCAGTGCTTTCTGAGATTACTCCAACTGTTATATGCCTAGGCAACTTAAATACAGCGGTGGTACGTACACTGCCTATCGTCTTAGCATTTTTTTTGGTTGATGCAACTTAGAACCATTTAAATATAGCTTGCCATGCTTGGCAATAGACTCCTTAACTTTTTCTATGAACTTCATCACAATACTGTCTAGGAAGTTTATACGAGCCCAACCTGTTTCAGTGATTTCTCATATTACTATAACTGTTATATGCCTAGGCAACTTAAATTGAGCGGTGGTACACTGCCTTTCGTCTTAGCATTTTAATTTTTTGGGTGGATGCAACTTAAAACCATTTAAATATACCATGCCATGCTCGGCGACACACTCCTTAACTTTTTTTATGAACTCCATCACAATACTGTCTTGGTAGTTTATGAGGCCAACTTATTTCAGTGTGTTTTCAGATTACTTCAACTGTTCATATACCTGGGCAACTTAACTATAGTGCTGGTATACTACCTATCATCTTAGCATTTTAATTAGTATTCGTGAGATGCTACTTAGAACCATTTAAATATAGCTTGCCATGCTCGACAATAGACTCCTTAACTTTTTCTATGAACTCCATCACAAGACTGTCTTGGTAATTTATATGAGGACAAACTATTTAAGTGCTTTCTCATATTACTTCAACTGTTTATATGCCTGGGCAACTTAAATATAGCAGTGGTACATTGCTTTTCGTCTTAGCATTTTAAATTTTTTTTGCGGATGCAACTTAAAACCATTTAAATATAGCTTGCCATGCTCGGCAATAGACACCTTAACTTTTTCTATGAGATCCATCACAAGACTGTCTTGGTAGTTTATATGAGGCCAAACTATGTAAGTTCTTTCTCAGATTACTTCAACTATTTATGTTCATGGGTAACTTACATATAGCGGTAGAACATTGCCTTTCATCTTAGCATTTCTATTTGTTTTTGGCGGATGCAACTTGAAACCATTTAAATATAGCTTGCCATGCTCAACAATAGACCCCTTCACTTTTTCGATGAACTCCATCACAAGACTGTCTAGGTAGTCTATATGAGGACAAACAATTTCACTGGTTTCTCAGATTACTACAACTATTATATGCCTAGGCAACTTAAATATAGCGATGGTACAGTACCTTTCATCTTAGCATTTTAGTTTGTTTTCGGCTGATGCAACTTAGAACCATTTAAATATAGCCTGCCATACTTGGGAATAGACAATTTAACTTTTTCTATGAATTCCATCACAAGACTGTCTTGGTAGTTTATATGAGCCCAAACTTTTTAACTGCTTTCTCAAATTACATCAATTGTTCATATGCCTTGGGAACTTAAATATAGCGGTGGTACACTACCTTTTATCTTAGCATTTTAATTTTTTTCCGGCCGATGCAACTTAGAACCATTTAAATATAGCTTGCCAAGCTCAGCAATAGACTCCTTAACTTTTTCGATGAACTCCATCACAAGACTGTTTTGGTAGTTTATATGAGGCCAAACTATTTCATTGATTTCTCAGATTACTCCAACCATTATATGCCTAGGCAACTTAAATATAGCGATGGTACATTGTCTTTCATCTTAGCATTTTAATTTGTTTTCGGCTGATGCAACTTAGAAGCATTTAAGTATAGCTTGGCATGCTTGGCAATAAACTCCTTAACTTTTTCTATGATCTCCATCACAAGACTGTCTTTGTAGTTTATATGAGGCTAAACTTTTTAACTGCTTTCTCAAATTACTTCAACTATTCATATGCCTGGGTAACTTAAATATAGCGGTGGTACACTGCCTTTCATCTTAGCATTTTAATTTGTTTCCAGCCGATGCAACTTAGAACAATTTAAATATAGTTGTCCATGCTCGGCAATAGACTCCTTAACTTTTTCTATGAACTCCTTCACAAGACTGTCTTGGTAGTTTATATGAGGCCATATTTTTAAGTTATTTCTAAACTTACTTCAACTATTAATATTTCTGGGCAACTTAAATATAGCGGGGGTACACTGCCTTTCATCCTACCATTTTAGTTTATTTTCAGGTGACGTAACTTTGAGCCATTCATATATAGTTGCCTTGCGTGGCAATAGACTCCTTAACTTTTTCTAAGAACTCCATCACAAGACTTTCTTGGTAGTTTATATGAGGCCAAAATGTTTAAGTGATTTCTTAGATTACTTCAACTCTTCACTTGCATGGGCAACTTAAATATAGCGGTGGCACGCTGCCTTCCGTCTTACCAATTTAATTTGTTTTCAGCTGATGCAACTTAGAAGAATTTATATCTAGCTTGCCATGCTCGGCAATAGACTCCTTAATTTTTTCTATGAACTCATTCAAAAGGTTGTCTTGTTAGTTTATATGAGGCCAAACTATTTAAGTGCTTTCTCATATTACTTCAATAGTTTATGCCTAGGCCAGTTAAATATTGCGTAGGTACACTGACTTTCATCTTAGCATTTTAATTTGTTTTTGGTGGATGCAACTTAGAACCATTAAAATATAGCTTGCCATGCTTGGAAATAGACTTCTTAAGTTTTTCGATGAACGTCATCACAACATTGTCTTGGTAGTTTATATGAGGCCAACCCATTTTAGTGTTTTGTCAGACTTCTCCAACTATTATATGCCTAGGCAACTTAAATACAACGGTGGTACGTACACTACCTTTCGTCTTAGAATTTGTTTTTTGCGGCAGCAACTTAAAACCATTTAAATATACCTTGCCATGCTCGGCAATAGACTCCTTAAAATTTTCAATGAACTCCATCACAATACTATCTTGGTAGTTTATATGATGGCAAATTATTTCAGTGCTTTCTCAGATTACTTCAATTGTTCACATACGTGGGCAACTTAAATATAGTAATGGTACACTACCTTTCATTTTAGCATTTTAATTAGTTTCGAAGAGACATTACTTAGAATCGTTCAAATATAGCTTGCCATGCTCGGCAATAGGCTCCTTAAATTTATCTATGAAATCCATCACAAGACTATGTTGGTAGTTTATATGATGCCAAACTATTTAAGTGTTTTCCCAGATTACTTCAACTGTTTATATGCATGGGAACTTAAATATAGCGGTGGTACACTGCCTTTCATCTTAGCATTTTAATTTGTATTTGGCGGATGGAACTTAAAACCATTTTAATATAGCTTGCCATGCTCGGCATTAGACTCATTAACTATTTTGATGAATTCCATCACAAGACTGCCTTGGTGGTTTATATGAGGCCAAACTATTTTAGTGATTTCTTAGATTACTCCAACTATTATATTCCGATGGTATACTGCCTTTCATCTTAGCATTTTTTCGTCTGATGCAACTTAGAACCATTTAAATATAGCTTGCCATGCTTGGAAATAGACTCCTTGACCTTTTCTATGAACTCCATCACAAGACTGTCTTGGTAGTTTATATGGGGCCAAAATTTTAAACTGCTTTCTCAAATTATTTCAATTGTTCATATGCCTAGGCAACTAAAATTTAGCGGTGGTACACTGCCTTTCATCTTAGCATTTTAATATGTTTTTTGGGTGATGCAACTTAGAACCATTTAAATATAGCTTGCCATGCTTGGTAATAGACTCCTTAACTTTTTCAATGAACTCCATCACAAGACTGTCTTGGTAGTTTATATGAGGCCAAACTATTTCAGTGATTTCTCAGATTACTCCAACTATTGTATGCCTAGGAAACTTAAATATAGCGATGGTACACTACCTTTCATCTTAGCCTTTTAATTTGTTTTTGGCTGATGCAACTTAGAATCAATTAAATATAGCTTGCCATGCTTGGCAATAGACTACTTAACTTTTTCTATGAATTCCATCACAAGACTGTCTTGGTAGTTTATATGAGGCCAAACTTTTTAACTATTTTTTCTAATTACATCAACTGTTCATATGCCAGTGCAACTTAAATATAGCAGTGGTACACTGCCTTTCATCTTAGCATTTTAATTTGTTTTCGGCTGATGCAACTAAGAACCATTTAAATATAGATTGACATGCTCGGCAATAGAAATGTTAACTTTTTCTATGAACTCCATCACAAGACTGTCTTGGTAGTTTATATGAGGCCAAAATTTTAAGTTCTTTCACAAATTACTTCAACTATTCATATGCCTGGGCAATTTAAATATAGCAGTGGTACATTGCCTTTCATCCTACCATATTAATTTCTTTTTGGCTGACGCCACTTCGAGCCATTCATATATAGGTTGCCTTTCTTGGAAATAGACTCCTGAACTTTTTCTATGAACTCCATCACAAGACTATCTTGGTAGTTTATATGAGGCCAAACTGTTTAAGTGATTTCTTAGATTACTTCAACTATTCACATGCATGGGAAACTTAAACATAGCAGTGGTACACTGCCTTCCGTCTTACCAATTTAATTTGTTTTTAGCTGCTGCAACTTAGAAGCGTTTAAATATAGCTTGCCATGGTCAGCAATAGACTCCTTAATTTTTGCTATGAACTCCATCAAAAGATTTTCTTGGTAGTTTATATGAGGCCAAACTATTTAAGTGCTTTCTCAGATTACTTCAATTGTTTATGCCTGGGCCACTTAAATATAGCGTAGGTCACTGCCTTCCATCTTAGCATTTCGATTTTTTTTGGTGGATGCAACTTAGAACCATTTAAATATAGCTTGCCATGTTTGGCAATAGACTCCTTAAGTTTTTCTATGAACTTCATCACAACACTGTCTTGGTAGTTTATATGAGGCTAACGTGTTTCAGTGCTTTCTCAGATTACTCCAATGGTTATATGCCTACGCAACTTAAATACAGTGGTGGTACACTGCCTTTCGTATTAGCATTTTAAGGTTTTTTTGGCGGATGCAACTTAAAACCATTTAAATTTACCTTGACATGCTTGGCAATAGACTCCTTAACTTTTTCGGAGAACTCCATCATAAGACTGTCTTGGTAGTTTATATGAGGCCAAATTGTTCAAGTGCTTTCTCAGATTACTTCAACTGTTCATATAAATAGTGTTGCGGGGCTAACCTGATCTAGGCCGATCTTTCACGATTGGAGGGATCCCCGAGGATGAACACGAAGAACATGAGGGGAAATCACGAGGGGGAACGAGGGAAAACACTCAAATCAACAAGAAATAATCACACATGTGCTAGATCCTCAACACAACGAGATACACGGTCCAAATCCAACAAAGGAAGTATACATGGTAAATAGTTCATCTCCGTGAGGAGGTCTTGCATCCGCGAAGGATCTTCTCCATGAGGAGGTCTTGAATCCAATGTGGATCTTCTCCGTAGAGGCCGCGGTCTCTCTCGTGGAGTAGAACCACTGTGGATGAGCAATGCTCTAGGTCTCAAATGAGCTAACACAAAGCTAACCCTAGCTAGGAGGAGGAGGAGGTCTATTTGTAGTCTAGGGGGACGAAGGGGTAAGTTGGAGGGATACATGGGCCGGACGCCCGATACACTGTGCGCACACAGGGGCCGGATGTCCGGGCCTTCATGGGCGGCCGGATGTCCGGGCTGAAGGCCGGATGTCCGGGCTGGAGGGGTCCAGTCTCGGGTGTCTTCTGTGCTAGGCGCCGGATTTCCGGGCAGGTGGCGGATGTTTGGCCCATCATGGGGTGCCGGATGTCCAGCCGCTGTAGTAGCTCGCTCTTCTTCCTTCTCCTTCCTTCGCTCCCACGCACACTTGGCCTTGGTCCTTGGGCTCTCCATGGTCTCCTCGAGTGTACCTGAGTATGCACAAGGTCCGCGCTTGAAGTAGCATCCATGTCTTACATGCGAAAAGGGAAGATTCGGAAAGGATCGAGTTCACCTTAGGTCCAATGACGCATGCTCGAGGTCTCATCATGTGGACACTTGGGGCTTGGGGAGTAATCATAGTGTACATGGGGATGATCTTCGGATGCTCCGCATCATCTCCCCCGCCCCCTTGGGAAAGATCCGACCTCGGATCGAGAACCTCATCACCATTGAAACGGTTGTCGTTGACGGACTTGTAATTGGACGGAGTGGAAGGCATGGCGCAATCCAAGTACTCCAAGGTGTTGCTGGAGTGGTATACATGCAATAAGAGCAGACACAAATGACACTCGGAAATACAATGGTTGGCGCACACAAATTCTCCATCATGTAGGAATGAGTCCGTGTTACAAGGCACATGATGCTTATCCAAAAGATGTAGAATGATATGTAAAGCATTCATGTTAGCACATGCATTTGTGGTGCACACAAAGGTGTTGTGAATGTGATCAATGCAACCATTGTGCAAAATTATGTCATAATGTGACGGTGTATCAAAAGCATGAACATGGCAAGTGATGCTCAATATGTGTATGTTATCATGCAATTGATGGTGAGCAATATGATCAAGATGTATGAATATGCCATCAAATTTGCTAAGGAAATGAAAAGGCTCATATATCATGGATGACATGGGAATACAAGATGCAACAAGGCAATCATAATGTGAGTCAATCTATGCGCAATATGCAAATTTGTTATGGGAATGATATGTCCATGGAGCATGGCATGTGAGCACAAAATCAACAAATATGAAGGTTTTGTTGCAATGTGTAAAAGGGGTGTCGATATACCAATGCTCAATGTTGCGGAATGAGTGGAGGTCCGAAGGTGCATCCAATAAGTCCGAGCACTCCTCAGCTTGAAGGTCCTTAGGGTCCATCTCCAATGTCGGTTCTCCCTCCAATAGATGTATCATGTGGACAAGAAGGAGACAACAATGAAAGAATGACCCATCCAATATGCATAACCGATGATGGATCAACGGGAAGGAGTTCACCTTACGTATGTTCTTGAAGGTGTTGGTGTCACGCAACGTGTATGCCTTCACAAGCCCAAGATGCCTCATGATGGTACCGCCTTGTGAATCCTTCAAAATGAAAGAACATGACAAACACTCAGAAGAAAAAAATGAGATTAGCCATAATGCAAAACCTAGCATTCGTGCGGGAAAATACCCAATAAGTGATTGCATCATTCTTATCATAAGAAAGTACAAGGGTGTGGGGCATGGTATGTAGGCATAAGATGCGAGAACAACCAAGTGCAATAGGCTCAATCAAGCAAGTATGCATCACAAGAAGGTTGTCAAAGTCTCCGAGATCAACAAGCATATCACAATTGAACTCACTATAAGTGAATATGAGAAATGCAACTATTGGAGACAAGTGACAATGAGTGATGTAAATCATTTGAAATGCATGAACATATATGTCATCAACCCAAGAAAGCGAGTAAGAGTGGAACATGGGTGATGCAACATAGCAAGCAATCATAGCGATCAAGTCAAACAAGCTAGTAGTGCAAATATGCAACACACTAGAGCTAATCATGGCAAGCATGTCATGTGTGCAAATAGTAGGCATGAATAATGCACAAGGCATATCACAAGCATGAAAACAAGATATGAGGAAAATAGGATCAATGTATTGGCGAGAGGCCATATGTAAATAGCAATGGAACATCATGACTCTCCCAACACAACAAGCATTAATAGCATGGGGCACAAAGAAATCATGGCAATAGTTACTAGTATCTCCACGAAGCATGCAAATACACATAGAAGTACATAATGGTGATTCATTGGTAAATGCAAACAAGGGTCACAATTGCATGGCAAAGTCATAGCAAGAGGCATAACATGCAAAGTGAACACGATAGTAGGGGAATAAGGTGACAAGTGGTAAATATCCCATAGTCGTGTGAGAGCCAAGTGAAAGAGATGCGCGTAGTGGCGCGAAGAGAGCGGTGGTAGGAACAATCCACGGGATCCCAAATCGTCATTTCTCTCAAGAGCTTGTTTCGTCCACTCATGGGATTGTGAGGTTGACGAGTTTTGATGAGTACCTACACAAATCAAAGACAAAGGAAAAAATGTGTATGCGTGGTATATGTACACATCATCCATCATGATGCACACGTGCATGTGTTGGTTAGCGCAAAATAGCCAATGCTCAAATAAATGAGATGCATGATATAGAAACATGTCATCCATCATGAGAGGTTTGTTTTTATGTATGGCATAATGGAGACTCAAATTGTGTAATGCGTCATGAAAAGTAGGTAGAGCATTGTTAGTCATGGAATGCATATAGTGCACACAATCATGGAAATCATGCAAGGCATGGCATGCATCAAGATCTCTTAGTAAGTATGAGGAAACTATGGGGTGTCTCCTCATGAGCATTAGTGGAAACATCACATGGAGAATATTGACAACATCCAAAACAATGCATATTCGGAACAATGTGATCATGGCATGGCATAGTAGATGAATTGCGCAAATCATGTAATGGGAGCATGGCAATATCATCGCATGAAAAACAAAAGCCAATAACCATGGGCTTGTCATCTATGCCATAAGTGCAAATGTGATTTACTTTAATGGGGCATGCATAGTTACTATGTTGAGATTGAAATGATGCAATATGGGAGATCTCACTCATAGCATATGCCAAGTTTAAAGGATTATCAAACATGATGTGACCAATAGAATTCTCACATGATATCCTATGGATCCTAGCATCACAAGTAGGCAACTCAACATGCTCATCATAATATTCATCATAAATTGGTAAAGCATGACATGAAGAAGTCGCACTAGCATGAAGCATGGTAATAGGTGTGTCAACATCATGCAAGCAATCATCGGTAAGATAGTCCACTAGTGGGACAAGATAAGCATCATCACCTATGTTACCTTCGGAGCATCGCTCATGTGTTGTAGGTGAGGTGTTCAAGGTCCAATCGTTCTCATCTTCATCTTGATGGAAACATGTGGGTGGTGCATCTTCTTCCACCATGGCCACCCGGTTGTCCATTGGAGGGACAGACTCGTCGAGGGTACGCATGTCCTCATGTAGGAGACCTAGCACCAAAGAAAACACACTCGGAGTAGATGTTAAGTCGTTAGAAATCATAGTGGCCTCACACGCCCTATCAACTACCTCACTCACTAAGTGTTGTGGCTCACTCACTCCCTCTTGGATGCTCTCACTCGTATAGTTGGTGGAGTCACTCAAATGGCTCTCAACCTCACAAAGGAGAAGTGTCATGCTCTCATGTGTGGGGCTAGTGGTGCTCACTCTCATCCCCTCAAAAGAAATGCTCTCGATGTCACATATGGTGGAGTCACTCATATCACTCATATGGTGGTGTCTCTCCTCACATGGAAATTTGGGCATCTCATCATATGTGGATGTCAAAGAGGTGTAGGTGCAATTGTCTCCATGCTCAACTTCCTCATTTGTAACGCCTCCAAAGATGAATGCCGTAGGGTATGGCAAGACATCACTCTCCTCCGAGATCAAAGATAAAGTCTCATGGTTGCTCGCGTAGCTTGACCCGAAGTAGGAGTCTTATATGGGCGCCGTCTTCATGGTGTCGAAGAGGTTCATGCTCGTCACTGGTCTCCATGGTCTCCATGGCGGTGTGGACGTGGATGACTTGTGCTTGCATCTTGTTTGCGCTCCGATGACTTGTGACATGAACGTCACCACCGAGAGGATGACGAAGGGCGACCACCAAGTGTTAGAGCTCCGCCATGTGTTTGTTGAAGGAGTCGCACATGTCGGCGAAGGAAGCCATTCTCCTTGTCTCGGAGTGTCATAGTTCAATGGCTATGTTGTCCAAGCGCTCTTGCATTGCTCGTTGTAGTCTGATGGTTTGCGCGTGGATGTAGTTGTTCGCACCATCGATGTCGAAGACCGGAGATGAAATGCTTTGCCTATCCATCACAAGACTCAAGTAGTGGTGAGTGGGAGAAAGATAAGAACTAGACCAATGTACCTTAACCGATGTTGAGAATGGATCAATGATCACTCAATATGTATCAAGGAAATGGCACAATTGGTACCAATTCTCGTCAAATCTCACACCTACACAATAAGGCTTATGAAGTAGCTTGGTGAGGATAGTGGCACAAAAATTTGATGCAAAAAGTTAGCAAGAGTCAATAATGTTGAAAGAGAGTCACAAATTCGCAAGTGAAACAAGTAGACCAATAGCAATGTGGGTGGCACACGGAAACACACACGGATAGATAGATGGGGTCGTGCAACCCAGGAAGGAGCACAAAATGTGGAATCCAGGGAAAACGCTCGTGTTGCACAACTCAAGCTAGACGCTAGCACGATTGCTCTATAGGCGGATACGACACTTGTGCACAACCTATAAGATGAGAAATGTATGAACTTTCTATCCCAAGTATGCCATGTGTATGATGTTCCGGTGCTATTAGCACAAGATGATCGGATATGAAAATCTTATATGCAATATGGTATGATGCTACGGCTATTGCTTACAATCTCTTTTCTCTCCTTTTCTTTGCTTAAAAGCTTGTTCTTTTTTTTATATGACCACTATGCGAAATGAACAAACCAAGATAGCAATTGTGTATATGCGGGAACAATCTTGTGACACAAGGGATGATATGATGATACCAAGATGATATGGTATGTATACAATGGAAGGGCGGATCACTAATGTGCAAAAGTAACGTTGCCGGCAATACTCAAATGGCTAGTCTTGATAGGCAAGTGACGCAAAAAATGGGCTAGGGGTTAACAATGCAATGGCAAATGGGATATACAAAGATGTTTTCGAGGTTACCGTCCGATGATGATGATGAGAAGCGGTGCTCTTGATGTAGAACCGTTTCTAATTAGGCGAAACACCTTAGGAAACGGAAAAAACACAACTCAAAATCTCAAGGACAAAAGTCAAATGGTGGTTGCGGGAAAGTGGTGGTGGTTATGGAAGACGATGGTGGGGCTGCACACGTTGTCAGAGTTGAAGTGACCGTCCCTAAGTAGCCGAAACACCTTAGGATACACAAGCCACAACTCAAACAAGCTCTAACAAATTTGGGTTAAGTTGGTGGCAATGTATAGTGGACTAGGCTATGCGGAAGTGGTGGTGGTGGTTGATGAAGAAGCAATTGTCCCTAAGTATCCTAAACATCTTAGGAGACTCAAATCACTACTCAAGCAACCACAAATGCTATGGTGATCAAAATGGGTTAGGTTGCGGAAGTCGGTGGTGGTATAGCGGATGATGTGGTGGAAGCCCTAGGCAAAGATGCCAAATTCCAAAAATATGATGGAGTCAAATGATGATGGTAGTATTTTTGTGGTATGGGGATGTCAAGAGCTTCAAAACAAGCTAAATAATGTCAGAAAGGGACTCCAGATGAATTAGTTATGCACAAAATAATGAAACGGGAAATGCTGAATTTCTTTTGTGGTATGGGGATGTCAAGAGCTTCAAAACAAGCTAAATAACATCAAAAAGGGACTCCAGATGAATTAGTTATGCACAAAATAGTGAAATAGGAAAGGCTGAATTTCCAGGGTTAGGACATCCGGGGTTATGTCCGGAAATCCGGGGTCTGTGTACAGAAACTTGACCGATTTTGAGCTCCAGGAGCCGGATGTCCGGCCGGGGATCTGAATGTTCGACCCGATGGCCCGGATGTCCGGCCCGACAATTCCTGATCGGGATTGGGACTTCCAAACTCGTTTGGGGGCAGAAATTGATGATTTTGGGGCCAAAAATTGAGAGATTCCGTGGATGAAAAGTGGGGAACTTGTGGAGATGCTAGATCCACTCGAAACACAGCGAATCCATGGATCAAAGTCAACAAAACATCATCAAGTTAACAGATCAGAAAAAAATTGGGGGCTATTTTTGGTGGGGAATTTTTGAATTTTGGGAAGAACACAACAAAAAAGGCTAGAAAACGGTGGGGATGCTCCAAATTCGTGGGAAACCTTGGCTCATGATACCATATGATCACTAAATTAGGCAGGGGGCTCCAATTTCATGAGAAACCATGGCTCTTGATACCATATGATGCGGGGCTAACCCGATCTAGGCCGATCATTCGTGATCGGACGGATCCCCGAGGATGAACGCGAAGAACACGAGGGGAAATCACGAGGGGAAACGAGGGAAAACACTCAAATCAACAAGAAACAATCACCCATGTGCTAGATCCTCAACACAACGAGATACACGGTCCAAATCCAACAAAGGAAAGATACAAGGTAACTAGTTCATCTCTGTGAGGAGATCTTGCATCCACGAAGGATCTTCTCCATGAGGAGGTCTTGAATCTAGTGTGGATCTTCTCCCTAGAGGCCGCGGTATCTCTCGTGGAGTAGAACCACTGTGGATGAGCAATTCTCTAGGTCTCAAATGAGCTAACACAAAGCTAACCCTAGCTAGGAGGAGGAGGTCTATTTATAGTCTAGGGGGGAAGGGGTAAGTTGGAGGGATACATGGGTCGGAGGCCCGATACATTGTGCGCAGACAGGGGCCAGATGTCCGGGCAGGGGCCGGATGTCCGTGCCTTCATGGGCGGCCGGATGTCCGGGCTGGAGGCGTCCAGTCTCGGTTGTCTTCTATGCTGGGCGCTGGATTTCTGGGCAGGTGCCGAATGTCCGGCCCGTCGTGGGCCGCCGGATGTCCAGCCAGTGTATCAACTGGCTCTTCTTCCTTCTCCTTCCTTCGCTCCCGCGCACACTTGGCCTTGGTCCTTGGGCTCTCCATGGTCTCCTCGAGTGTATGTGAGTATGCACAAGGTCCGCGCTTGAAGTAGCATCCATGTCTTACATGCGAAAAGGGAAGATTCGGAAAGGAGCGAGTTCACCTTAGGTCCAATGACGCATGCTCGAGGTCTCATCGTGTGGACACTTGGGGCTTGGGGAGTAATCATAGTGTAAATGGGGATGATCGTCGGATGCTCCGCATCACATGGGCAACTTAAATATAGTGCTGGTACACTGCCTTTTATCATAGCATTTCGATTAGTTTTCCGCATATGCTACTTAGAACCATTTAAATATAGCTTGCCATGCTCGGCAATAGACTCCTTAACTTTTTCTATGACCTCCATCACAATACTCTCTTGGTAGTTTATATGAGGCCAAACTATTTAAGTGCTTTCTCAGATTACTTCAACTATTTATATGCCTGGACAACTTAAATATTGCGGTGGTACACTGCCTTTCATCTTAGCATTTTAATATGTTTTTGGTGGATGCAACTTAAAACCATTTAAATATAGCTTGACATGCTCGGCAATAGACTCCCTAACTTTTTCTATGAACTCCATCATATGACTGTCTAGGTAGTTTATATGAGGCCAACATTTCAAGTTATTTCTTAAATTACTTCGACTATTGATATACCTAGGCAACTTAAATATAGCGGTGGTACACTACCTTTCATCCTACAATTTTAATTTCTTTTCGGCTGACGCCACTTCGAGCCATTCATATATAGGTTGCCTTGCTTGGCAATAGACTCCTTAACTTTTTCTATGAACTCCAACACAAGACTGTCTTGGTGGTTTATATGAGGCCAAACTATTGAAGTGATTTCTTGGATTACTTCAACTGTTCGCATGCATTGGCAACTTAAATAAAGCGGTGGTACACTGCCTTCCGTCTTACCAATTTAATTTGTTTTGAGCCGATCCAACTTAGAAGCATTTAAATATAGGTTGCCATGCTCGACAATAGACTCCTTAATCTTTTCTACGAACTCCATCAAAAGACTGTCTTGGTTGTTTATATGAGGCCAAACTATTTAAGTGCTTTCTCTGATTACTTCAACTGTTTATGCCTGGGCCACTTAAATATAGCGTAGGTACACTGCCTTTCATCTTAGCATTTTAATTTGTTTTTGGTGGATGCAACTTAGAACCATTTAAATATAGCTTGCCATGCTTGGCAATAGACTCCTTAACTTTTTCTATGAACTTCATCACAACATTGTCTTGGTAGTTTGAATGAGGCCAACATGTTTCAGCGCTTTCTAAGATTACACCAATTGTTATATGCCTAGGCAACTTAAATACAACGGTGGTACACTGCCTTTCATCTTAGCATTTTAATTATTATTTTTGGCGGATGCAACTTAAAACCATTTAAATATACCTTGCCATGCTCAGCAATGAACTCCTTAACTTTTTTGATGAACTCCATCACAAGACTGTCTTGGTAGTTTATAAGAGGCCAAATTGTTCAAGTGCTTTCTCACATTACTTCAACTGTTCATATACCCGGGCAACTTAAATATAGTGCTGGTACACTGCCTTTCGCCTTAGCATTTCAATTAGTTTTCGGTAGATGCTACTTAGAACCATTTAAATATACCTTGCCATGCTCGGCAATAGACTCCTTAACTTTTTCTATGAACTCCATCACAAGACTGTCTTGGTAGTTTATATGAGGCCAAACTATATAAGTGGTTTCTAAAATTACTTCAACTGTTTATATGCCTGGTACACTGCCTTTCATATTAGCATTTATAAATTTTTTTTGCCGGATGCAACTTAAAACCATTTAAATATAGCTTGCCATGCTCGGCAATAGACTCCTTAACTTTTTCTACGAACTCCATCACATGATTGTCTAGGTAGTTTATATGAGGCCAAGTTTTTAAGTTCTTTCTCAAATTACTTCAACTATTCATATGCCTAGGCTACTTAAATATAGCGGTGGTACACTGCCTTTCATCCTACCATTTTAATTTCTTTTCAACTGCCGCAACTTTGAGCAATTCATATATAGGTTGCCTTGCTTGGCAATAGACTCTTTAACTTTTTCTGTGAACTCCATCACAAGACTGTCTTGGTCGTCTATATGCGGCTAAACTGTTTAAGTGATTTCTTATATTACTTCAACTGTTTATATGCCTGGGCAACTTAAATATAGCTGTGGTACACTGCCTTTCATCTTAAAATTTTAATTTGTTTTTGGCGGATGCAACTTAAAATGATTTAAATATAGCTTGCCATGCTCGGCAATAGACTCCTTTACTTTTTCTACGAACTCCACCACAAGACTGTCTTAGTAGTTTATATGAGGCCAAATTGTTAAGTTATTTCTCAAATTACTTAAACAATTCATATGCGTGGGCAAGTTAAAGATAGCGCTGGTACACTACCTTTCATCCTACCATTTTAATTTCTTTTCGGCTGACGCAACTCTGATACATTCATATATAGGTTACCATAACTTTTTCTGTGAACTCCATCAAAAGACTGTCTTGGTAGTTTATATGAGGCCAAACTGTTTCAGTGCTTTCTAAGATTAGTCCGACTATTATATGCCTAGGCAACTTAAATATAGTGGTGGTACACTGCCTTGCATCTTCACATTTTAATTTGTTTTCGGCTGGTGCAACTTAGAACCATTTCAATATAGCTTTCCATGCTTGGCAATAGACTCTTTACCTTTTTCTATGAACTCCATCACAAGACTGTTTTGATAGTTTATATGAGGCCAAATTGTTTAAGTGCTTTCTCAAATAAATTCAAATGTACATATACCTGGGCAACTTAAATATTGCAGTGGTACACTGACTTATATCTTAGCATTCTAATTTGTTTTCCGTAGATGTTATGTAGAACCATTTAAATATACCTTGCCATGCTCGGTAGTCGACTCCTTAACTTTTTCTATGAATTCCTTCACAAGACTATCTTGGTAGTTTTTATGAGGCGAAACTTTTTAAGAGCTTTCTCAAATTAGTCGAACTGTTCATATGCCAGGGCAACCTAAATATAGCAATGGCACCGTACCTTTCATCCTACCAATTTATTTTGTTTTCGACAGATGAAACTTTGAGCCATTCATATATAGCTTGCCTTGCTTGGCAATAGACTCCTTAACTTTTTCTATGAACTCCGTCACAAGACTATCTTGATCGTTTATATGAGGCCAAAAATTTTATGTGATTTCTTAGGTTACTTCAACTGTTCATATGCATGGGCAACTTAAATATAGCGGTGGTACACTTCTTTTTGTCTTACCATTTTAAGTTGTTATCAGCCGATACAACTTAGAACCATTTAAATATAGCTTGCCATGCTCGGCAATACAATCCTTAACTTTTTCTATGATCTCCATCACAAGAGTATCTAGGTAGTTTGTATGAGGCCAAACTGTTTAAGTGATTTCATAGATTACTTCAACTGTTTATATGCCTAGGCAACTTAAATATAGCGGTGGTACACTTCCTTTCATCTTAGCATTTTAATTTGTTTTCGGCGGATGCGACTTAGAACCATTTGAATATAGCTTGACATGCTCGGCAATAGGCTCCTTATCTTTTTCGATGAACTCCATCACAAGACTATATTGGTAGTTTATATGAGGCACAACTATTTCAGTGCTTCCTTAGATTACTCCAACTTTTATATGCTTAGGCAACTTAAATATAGCGATGGTACACTGCCTTTCATGTTAACATTTTAATTTGTTTTTGGCTGATGCAACATAGAACCATTTAAGTATATCTTGCCATGCTTGGCAATTGACTCTTTAACTTTTTGTATGAACTCCATCACAAGGCTGTCTTGGTAGTTTATATGAGGACAAACTATTTAAGTGCTTTCTCAGATTACTTCAACTGTTCATATGCCTGGGGAACTTAAATATAGTGCTGGTACACTGCCTTTCATCTAAGCATTTTAACTAGTTTTCAGTAGATGCTACTTAGAACCATTTAAATACAGTTTTCCATGCTCGGCATTAGACTTGTTAATGTTTTCTATGAACTCCATCAGAAGACTGTCTTGGTAGTTTATATGAGGCCAAACTTTTTAACTGCCTTCTCAAATTACTTCAACTGTTCATATGCCTTGGCAACTTAAATATAGCAGTGTTACACTATCTTTCATCTTAGCATTTCAATTTGTTTTTGGCTGATGCAACTTAGAACCATTTAAATATAGCTTGCCATGCTCGGCAATAACCTCCTTAACTTTTTCTATGAACACCATCACAAGACTGTCTTGGTAATTTACATGAGGCCAAATTTTTAAGTTCTTTCTCAAATTAATGCAACTATTCGTATGCCCAGGCAACTTAAATATAGCGGTGGTACACTGCCTTTCATCCTACCATTGTAATTTCTTTTCTGCTGACGCAACTTTGAGCCATTCATATATAGGTTGCCTTGGTTGGCAATAGACTCCTTAACTTTTCCTATGAACTCCATCACAAGACTATCTTGGTAGTTTATCTGAGGTCAAGCTGTTTAAGTGATTTCTTAGATTACTTCAACTGTTCACAGGCATGGGCAAGCTAAATATAGCCGTGGTACATGATGCGTCTCCAACGTATCTATAATTTTTGATTGTTATATGCTGTTATATTGTAAATCTTGGATGTTTTACAACACTTTTATAGTCATTTTATATCATTTTTTGGTACTGACCTATTGACATAGTGCCAAGTGCCAGTTGCTGTTTTTTTGCATGTTTTGTACATTGCAGGAAATCAATATCAAACGGGGTCCATACACCGCGAAACTTTTTGGATGTTTTTTTTGGGCCAGAAGACACCCATTGGGCCAGAGCTGCACCTGGGGGGTGCCCTGAGGGGGGCACAACCCACCAGGGCGCGCCAGGCCCCCCTAGCGCGCCCAAGTGGGTTGTGCCCACCTCGGTGGCCTCCCGCACCGCCTCTTTGCTCCATAAATACTCAGATATTCCAGAAGCCCTAATGGGGTCTACGAAATTCTATTCCAGCCTCCGCCAAGTCCAGAACCAACAGATCCAATCTAGACACCATCATGGAGGGGTTCACCATCTCAATCGGTGCCTCTCCGATGGTGCGTGAGTAGTTCCTTGTACACCTACGGGTCCGTAGTTAGTAGCTAGATGGCTTTCTCTCTCTCTCCCTTTCTCACTTTTGATTATCAATACAATGGCCTCTTGGACATCCATATGATGTAACTCTTTTTGAGGTGTGTTTGTTGGGATCCGATGAACTTTGAGTTTATGACCAGATCTATCTTTTTATATCCATGAAAGTTATTTGAGTCTTCTTTGGTCTCTTGTATGCATGATTTCTTATAGCCCCGTATTTCTTCTCTGATATTTGGGTTGATTTTGGCCAACTTGATCTATTTATCTTGCAATGGGAAGAGGTGCTTTGTAGTGGGTTCGATCTTATGGTGCTTGATCCCAGTGACAAAAAGGGAACCGACACATATGTATCGTTACTACTAAGGATAAAACTATGGGATCTATTTCTACATAAATATATCATGTCTACATCATGTCATCTTTCTTATTACCATACTCTGTTTCTCCATGAACTTAATACACAAGATGCATGCTGGATAGAAGTCGATGTGTGGAGTAATAGTAGTAAATGTTGGCAGGAGTCGGTCTACTAATCTTGGACGTGATGCCTATATAATGATCCTTGCCTCGATATCGTCATGATTATTTGAAGTACTATCAACTGCCCAACAGTAATTGTTTTCCCACCGTTTGCTATTTTCTCGAGAGAAGCCACTAGTGAAATCTACGACCCCCGGGTCTCTTTCCAATATTATTTGCCTTTGCGATCTATTTTCCTTTGCTTTCATTTTCAGATCTATTAAACCAAAAACCCAAAAATACCTTGCTGCAATTTATCTTAATTGGCGTTCGATTTATCAATATTTACAACTCTATCATGTCTGTTACCCGTAAGGGATTGACGACCCCTTTTACACGTCGGGTTGCGAGTATTTGTTATTTATGTGCAGGTGTTGTTTATGTTGTGTTGCTTGGTTCTCCTACTGGTTTGATAACCTTGGACTAATCACTTGGGGAAGTACCTACCATTGCTATACTGCATCCTCCCTTCCTCTTTGGGGAAATGCTAACTTAGTTATAGCAGACATCAAAAGGAATTTCTAGCGTCGTTGCCAGGGAGCACCTTCAACATATGCCAGGTTCCAAATCACAAATCTCATCTCCTCGCAATTTACATTATTTGCCATTTGCCTCTCGTTTTCATCTCCCCCACTTCACAAACATTTGCCATTTTTATTTTCCCTCTTTTCCGTCCGTCGTTTTCTTGTCAGATCTATTTGAGTTCTTATCATCATGGCTAGCTTGTCTACCCCTCCTTTGTCTCCGGATTTCGAAGTTCTATACTTCAAGCAATAACGAGGAGAAAATTTGAAAGATGCTTGGTATAGGCTTATGGAATCCTATCGTATTAGCAATTTAAAAGGGGACGCTAAGATTTTGCTTCGTAACTTTTACATAGGATTAGCTTTGCATCATAGACAACTCTTAGATTTTGCCGCTAAAGGGAATTTTATCGAGCTCAGTGCCAATACTGCCTATGAATTTTTAGAAGGAACTTTAGGGATCCCACCTCAAAAGAAAGGGTTTTCATTCACCCCAGAGGGAGTTCAAATGTTGGACAAACTTGGCGATTTGCACAAACACATGGTTGAATTGCAAAAGTATAATGAACCCCTCAAACATCTTAATGGTAGTACCAATCGCATGAATACTTTGATTACTTTTTGCAATAAGCGATTAGATATCTTAAATCTAAAGATGGAATCTTTTCCTGAGAATTTAGGGAAGCGCCAAGTGCCTCCCAGGTTTGAGAAAGCTCTCACAAAATTTGCCAAAACCACGAATGACAAAACTTAGATTCTTGCTTTATGCCTAGCTAAGGGCGTAAAACGATAGCTCTTGTTGGGAGGCAACCCAACTTGTTTCTTTTTGCTTTTTGATTTACTTGTTGTTTTCAATAAAATACCCTTTAATACATCTATGTTTTTTTGTAGTTTGAATAAAGGTTTGTGCCAAGCAAAGCCTTAGGATCATGTTGGGTGTTAGTAGATTTGATTTTGCTGAAAATCGGAAACTTTTGCACTCACGAGAAAAATTCTCATATTTCACAGAAGAGTGCTTTTAGGTTGATCCTTTTTGCAGAAGATTAATATACAAATTGACCACGTGGCCCTATTTTTCAAGATTATTAGAGTTACAGAAGTATTCGAAACTTCTAGATTGCTACAGAATGTTCTGTTTTTGACATATTCTATTTTTATTGTGTTATGTGCTTGTTTTGATAATTCTATGGTTTTCTTTGATGAGTTTTTGTCATAGAAAAGATGGAATACAGTAGATATAATACAAATACAAAATATGAATTGGTTTGCTACAGTACTTATAGTAGTGATTTGTTTTCTTATACTAACGGTTCTCACAAAAGTTTTGTTGAGTTTTGTGTGATTGAAGTTTTCAAGTTTTGGGTTATCTTATGATGGATGAAGGAATAAGGAGTAAGAAGAGCCTAAGCTTGGGGATGCCCCGACATCCCAAGCCACTATCTAAAGAGAAGCAAGCAACTAAACTTGGGGATGCCCCCGAGTGGCATCCCCTCTTTCTTCTAACGATCATCGGTATTTTACTCGAAACTATATTTTTATTCGTCACATGATATGTGTTTTGCTTGGAGCATCTTGTATGATATGGGTATTTCTTGTTTTGTTTTGCTTTTTAAGTCCTCAATCCTTGTTGTACACACCTATTAGAGAGAGCCATAATTATGCCATGACTTGTTAGAATAGCTCTCTATGCTTCACTTAAATTTTGATGAGCTATGGATTTGCTCTAGTGCTTCACTTATTTTTTTGAGCATGGTGCGCTTTAGTATTTTTGAAGAAATACTCTCTTGCTTCACTTAGATTTATTTGAGAGTTAGTAAAAAAATCTCTCTTGCTTCACTTAAATTATTTTGAGAGAAAGAAAAAATTATGCTCATGATCTTCACTTATATTTGTTCGAGCTTATCAAAAGGAACACATGAAAATTAGTTCCAAAGTGATAGATATCCAAGAAGGATATAATGAAAACTTTCATGAAGATCATTGGACAAAATAAACTTGATTCCTTGTAATAGTTTTGAGGCGTGATGATGTGATATGTGAGTCATGTTAATGAGTAATTATGCTTTAGTAAGAATATTAGTGTTAAAGTTTCTGATTCCCTATGCAAGCACGAAAGTCAATAATCATGCAATGAAATTACATCCTACTTGTGGTGCATTATTCGGTGTTATTTATGCTCAATGCTCGCTTATGAGATTATTTGTTTCATGGTTGGTCGCTTCCCAGTCTTTTGCTAGCCTTCATTTTGCACTAAGTATGAACACTACGTGTGCATCCAAAATCCTTTATCCCGTTTTTGCCACATGAGCTCACCATACCTACCTATATGCGGTATTCCTTTGTTGTTCTAAGAAAATTTGTATGTACCATCTCTAATTTTCAAAATAATTTCCCTTTCGTGTGCTTGTACCGCCCGCGAGGCGGTGAGGGGTGGCCAATATTTTCCATACTAGATGTGTTATTCTCACGATGAGTGTTTATTCACTTGTCATTGCATGAGAGTAAGGCAAAGGTATTAGGGATGCCCAGTCTCGAAATGAAAAACAAATCTACTTTATGTTGTCAAATAATAAATTCCTTGGAAAGTGTTGGTATGAAAGGCAACCGTGGATTCGGCTAGCCATAGCTTGCGAAAGTTTGGTGGAAAAGTAATAAAATTTATTTTATGTTTGGGAACCGCCTATGATATATCTAGCATGGAAAGTGTTGGGAACCTTAAGTCGTTCTCGTTGGTGGGAAAAGTATGCCTCCCAAAATAATTTTATCTCTCAATTTAAGCTTTGAGCGCTAGCACCTCTACAAATCCCTACTTCCCTCTGTGAAGGGCCCTTTTACTTACGCAATTTTTATTTTTGCTTCTCTTATAAAGCACCAACTAGGAAACACTATGATCGTACTTGAGCATTGGGTGTAACTAACATGCGAGTGTGTTTCATGCATGGATCGATGGTTGAGCATGATGGGCTAGCGATAACTTATTTTAGCATTGATATTTTGAAAGACATGGTTGCTTGTTGATATGTTTGAGTATTTAAATCTCATGTAAAAACTAGACTATTGCTTTGAACCATATAAAAGTCCAAGTGTCCATGCTATAAAGAAAAGAATATAATATGACATGATAGGCATCATTCCACATCAAAAATTCTGTTTTATCATTTACCTACTCGAGGACGAGCAGTAATTAAGCTTGTGGATGTTGATACGTCACCAGCGTATCTATAATTTTTTATTGTTCCATGCTATTATATTATCATTCTTGGATGTTTTACAATCATTCTATATTCATTTTATCTCATTTTTTGGTACTAACCTATTGACATAGTGCCAAGTGTCAGTTGTTGTTTTCTGCATGTTTTTTACATTGCATGAAATCAATATCAAACGGAGTCCAAACACCGCGAAACTTTTTGGAGATTCTTTTGGCCAAAAGACACCCATTGGGCCAGAGCTACACCTAGGGGAGCCCCAAGGGGGCCACAACCCACCACGACGCGCCAGGCCCCCTGGCGCGCCCAGGTGGGTTCTGCCCACCTCGAATGCCTCTCGCACTGCCTCTTTGCTCTATAATTACTCAGATATTCTAGAAACCCTAAAGGGGTCGACAAAATTTTATTCCAGCTGCCGCAAAGTCCGGAACCACCAGATTCAATCTAGACACCATCGCGGAGGGGTTCACCATATCCATTCCCGCCTCTCCGATGATGCATGAGTAGTTCCTTGTAGACCAACGGGTCCGTAGTTAGTAGCTCGATGGCTTTCTCTCTCTCTCTCCCTCTCTCTCTCTCTCTCTCTCTCTCTCTCTCTCTATCTATCTATCTATCTATCTATCTCTCTCTTTTGATTATCAATACAATGGTATCTTGGACATCCATATGATGTAACTCTTTTTGCGGTGTGTTTGTTGGGATCTGATGAACTTTAATTTTATGATCAGATTTATCTATTTATATCCATAAAACTTATTTGAGTCTTCTTTGATCTCTTATATGCATGATTTCTTATAGCCTCGTATTTCTTCTCCGATATTTGGGTTTTGTTTGGCTAACTTGATCTATTTATCTTGAAATGGGAAGAGGTGCTTTCTAGTGGGTTCGATCTTACAATGCTTGATCCCAGTGACAAAAAGGAAACCGACATGTATGTATCATTGCTACTAAGGATAAACTGATGGGGTCTATTTCTACACAAATAGATCTTGTCTACATCATGTCATCTTTCTTATTACCTTACTCCGTTTCTCCATGAACTTAATACACAAGATGCATGCTGGATAGCAGTCGATGTGTGGAGTAATAGTAGTAAATGCAGGCAGGAGTCGGTCTACTAATCTTGGACGTGATGCCTATATAATGATCATTGCCTCGATATTGTCATGATTATTTCAAGTTCTATCAATTGCCCAACAGTAATTGTTTTCCCATCGTTGGCTGTTTTCTCGAGAGAAGCCACTAGTGAAATCTACGACCCCCGGGTCTCTTTCCAATATTATTTGCCTTTGCGATCTATTTTCCTTTGCTTTCATTTTCAGATCTATTAAACCAAAAACCAAAAAATACCTTGCTGCAATTTATCTTAATTGGCGTTCGATCTATCAATATTTACAACTCTATCACGTCTGTTACCCGAAAGGGATTGACAACCCCTTTTACACGTCGGGTTGCGAGTGTTTTTTTAATTGTGTGCAGGTGTTATTTACATTGTGTTGCTTGGTTCTCCTACTGACTCGATAACCTTGGTCTCATCACAGAGGGAAATACCTACCGCTGCTATACTGCATCATCCCTTCCTCTTTGGGGAAATACCGATGTAGTTCTAGCAGACATCAGTACACTGCCTTCCGTCTTACCAATTTAATTTGTTTTCAGCTGATGCAACTTAGAACCATTTACATATAGTTTGCCATGATCGGCAATAGACTCCTTAATTTCTTCTATGAACTCCATCAAAATATTGTCTTCGTAGTTTATATGTGGCCAAAGTGTTTAAGTACTTTCTCAGACTACTTCAAACGTTTATTCCTGGGCCACAAAAGTATAACATAGGTACACTGTCTTTCATCTTAGAATTTTAATTTGTTTTTGTTGGATGCAACTTAGAACCATTTAAATATAACTTGCCATGCTTGGCAATAGACTCCTTAACTTTTTCTATGAACTCCATCACAACACTGACTTGGTAGTTTATATGAGGCCAAACTGTTTCAGCGCTTTCTCAGATTACTCCAGCTGTTATATCCCTAGGCAACCTAAATATAGCGGTGGCACACTGCCTTTTGTCTTAGCATTTTAATTTGTTTTCGGCTGATGCAACTTACAACCATTTAAATATAGCTTTCCATGATTGGCAATAGACTCCTTAACTTTTTCTATGAACTCCATCACAACACTGTCTTGGTAGTTTATACGAGGCCAAACTATTTATGTGCTTTCTCAGATTACTTCAACTGTTTATATGCATGGCCAAATTAAATATAACGGTGCTACATTGCCTTTCATTTTAGCATTTTTTTCATTTTTGGTGGATGCAACTTAAAACCATTTCAATATAGCTTCTTATGCGGAGCATCCTATGGACATCACCATGTCAAGAGTCCATTTGGCAAGTGACACGTGCGACATCTACTTCACATACATAATGGTGAATCATCTCATTTACACGTGTCCACTTGACCGCTTCGAGGATGATATACTACTTGACAATCCACTCGTGTGCATGCATATGTATTGTCAGAGCTTCAAGGACGACAAGGAGGAGTGCAAGCACCAAGGAACAACTACACCATCCGCGAGGGAAGCCTGGAAGCGAAGACGGAAGAAGACGGAGCTGATGGCGCTTCAACGGCCGGACATCCGGCGGCCAGCCCGTACATCCGGCGCTTCAGCACCGGCCGGACATCCGGCATCGCCTCGGAAATTTGGCAAGGGCAATAGAAGGTACCCAAAGAATGGCCACCGCCAGGCCGGACATCCGGCCTCCCACGAACGGCCGGACATCCGCCCCCCAGCTCGGACATCCGGCGCCTGCCTGCGCGCAGAGTCGGGCCACACGCCCATGTATCCTCTCCCACTTATCGCTTCATGACTAAGACTATATATACTCCTTCCCCACCTCCTAGTTAGGGTTAGCTTTGTGATAGATCATTTGATATCTAGAGCTTTGCTCATCTAGTGGTTCTACTCCTAGGAGTGACTGCGGCCCCTCTTTGGAGAAGATCCACACCGGATTCAAGACCTCTTCAGAGAAGATCCTTTGCAGATTCAAGACCTCCTCATGGAGATGAACTAGCTACCTTATATCTTTCCTTTGTTGGATTTGGACCGTGTATCTCGTTGTGTTGAGGATCTAGCACATGTGTGATCGTTTCTTGTTGATTTTAGTGTTTTCTCTTGTTTCCCCTCGTGATTTCCCCTCATGTTCTTCGTGTTCATCCTCGGGGATCCCTCCAATCGTGAAAGATCGGCCTAGATTGGGTTAGCCCCGCATCATATCGTATCATGAGCCTAGGTTTCTCACGAATTTGGAGCCCCCCACCATTTTCTAGCTTGATTTTGTTGTGTTCTTCCCCAATTTCAAAAATTCCCCACAAAAATAGTCCCAATTTTTTTTGTGATCAGTTGGTTTGATGATGTTTTGTTGATTTTGATCGATGGATTTGCTTGGTTTCAAGTGGATATAGTATTTCCACAAGTTTCCCCACTTTTCATTCACGAAATCTCTCAAATTTACCCAAAATCACCAAATTCTGCCCCCAAACAAGTTTGGAAGTCCCAATCCCGATCTGGAATCGTCGGGCCGGATATCCGGGCCATCTGGCCGGACATCCGGGTCCCCAGCCGGACATCTGGCTCCTGGAGCTCAAAATCGGTCAAGTTTCTGGAATCAGGTCCCGGATTTCCGGCCCCGACCCCGGATGTCCGACCCCTGTAGTTTCAGCCTTCCTCGTTTCACCGTTTTGTCCATAACTAATTCATCCGGAGTCTGTTTTTGACGTTCTTTAGCTTGTTTGAAGCTCTTTACATCCCCCATAACACAAAAAGACCACCATAACCATTTGACTCCATCATATTTTGTGAATTTTGGCATCTTTGCCTAGGCCTTCCCCCATATCATCCGCATAGCCAGCATAGCCTTCCGCAACCTAACCCATTTTGTCCACCATAGCATTTGTGGTTGCTTGTGTAGTGTTTCGAATCTCCTAAGGTGTTTCGGCTACTTCGGGACGGTTACTGCTTCATCAACCACCACCATAACACCCGCATAACCTAGTCCACCATACACTTCCGCCAACCCAACTTAACCCAACTTTGTTCAAGCTTGTTTGAGTTGTGGCTTGTGTCTCGTAAGGTGTTTCGGCTACTTAGGTACCGTGCCTTCAACTCTGACACCGTGTATAGCCCATCATACCCTTCCGCCACCATAACCCTTTTTGACCGGGTTTCCACCAATAATTCCGCAACCACCACGGTATTTCTGCTACCACCATTTGACATTTGTCCTTGAGATTTTGAGTTGTGGTTTTCGGTTTCCTAAGGTGTTTCGGCTAATTAGGAACGGGTCTACATAAAGAACACCACCTCTCGTCATCATCATCGGACGGTAAATTCGACGACATCATTGTATATTCCCCTTTGCAATTGCATTGTTAACCCCTAGCCCATTTTGCGTCACTTGCCTACCGAGACTAGCCTTTGAGTATTGCCGGCAACATTACTTCTGCACATTAGTGATCATCGATCTGCGCATCCATTTCCAACATGCCATATCATCTTGGTATCATCATATCATCCCTTGTGTCACAAGATTGTTCCCGCATATACACAATTGCTATCTTGGTTTGTGCATTTCTCATCGTGGCCATATAAAAAATAGAATAAGCTTTTAAGCAACAAGAGAAAAACAAAGAGCTTGTAAGAAAGAGCCATAGCATCACAAAATATCATATCATACTTGATCATCTTGGATCATCTTGTGCTAAAAGCACTGGAACATCATACACACATAGCATACTTGTGATAGGAAGTCGCTACATTTTGTCTCATATAGGTAGTGCACAAGTTCGTATCCGCCTTTTGAGCAATCGGCTAGCGTCTCTCTGTGTTGTGCGACAAGAGCATTTTCCATGGATTCCACATTTTCCGCTCAATCCTTGGTTGCACATCCACATTTATCTATTCGTGTGTGTGTTTCCGTGTACCACTCATTGCTATTGGTCTACTTGTTGCACTTGTGAATTTGTGAATCTCTTTCAACGTAATTGACTCTTTCTAACATTTTGAATCAAATTTTTGTGCCACTATACTCACCAAGCTCCACCAAAAGCTTTATTGTGTAGGTGTGAGAATTGACAAGAATCAGTACCAATTGTGTTATTTCCTTGATACATATTGAGTGATCATTGATCCATTCTCAACATCGGGTAAGGTACATTGGTCTAAATCTTCTCTTTCTCTCACTCACCACTTCTTGAGTCTTGTGATGGATAGACAAAGCATTTCATCTCCGGTCTACACCAACAACGATGAGTTCGATGCCACGAACCCCTTCTTCAACGCCAAGGTATGTGCTCAAATGGAGGAGCTCAAAGCCCTCATCAAGAACCGCACGAGGTCTCCCTCATCTTCGAGAAGACACTCAAGTGCACATCCTTTTGAGCTACCATCTCCAGCAAGATCACATCGACATCGACACCATCAACGACAAGAACATGAAAGTCAAGAGCTCAACACCAAGAAACGCTCTACGACTTCACCATCTACCTTGGCATCTTCGCCAAGCGACTTCAAGGCATCTTTGCCTTTGGATATGCGGCATCTTCGCCCACACGCACCTCAAGCTTATGCTCAAGAGAAGCTCCCCAAGCTCAAGTCTGCAACTTCCATGAGCTACTATGACCTCAACAACGATCACGCTATTCCTTTCTATGGGAATCAAGAACCCGAGGAGTATCTCGAGTGGGAGCACTTGATGGACGACTACCTCATGCTACTTCAAGTTCCCTATAAAGATCAAGTGAAGTGCGCCACAAGGAACTTCCATGACTATGCGTCGACATGGTGGCTTCATACACCTTCGGAGGACTATGACATGAGTTGGCCCAAGATGAAGATAGCTTTGCGGAGAGAATTCGTGCCTCCCACCTACACGGAACATCTTCTACGCCAATTGGAGAACATCATACAAGGATCCAAGTCCATCGATGAGTACTTCAAGGAGATGAAGAATGCCTTGCGACGAGCCGGCGTGGATGATCCCATTTCTATGAAGTTCCACTTCATGATGGGATTGAACAACGACATCTCCAAGACTATCTTCCTCGAGAACTAGAAGTCCCTCAACGACAACTACATTGGTGCTCTCAAGGCGGAACAAGAACTCATGAAGGCCAAGGTTTATCCACAGCAAGCACACTTCTCGAAGACCCAACTCCAAGAAGACGAGCATGAGGCTAGTACCACAATGATGTCCAAGCCCAACAAGCTCCAAGACGACGTTCCCAAGTTCGACTTCATCGCCATCCCTCTTTGTGGCATTGATGATGCTGAGTCTACTTTGACTCTTTTTATAGATGGCGCGGCGACGACTACGACTATGGAGCTATTCGAGGACCAAGCTTTGGAGGCGAGCGACAAGGTGGCGAGCAAGGATGATGCTTCCATCTTTGGAGGTGAGAATGATGATGTGCCATCTTCGGCGGCTCCACGGTGATGATGATGAGATGGTTGAGCAAGGGATTTTCCCTTCGACCACGGTGACATGTGATGACTTGAGTGACTTTCGCCACCATATTGAGAATGAAAGCGAGTTCGCCACTAGCCCCATATATGATGAGCTTCCCAAATTCCCATGTGAGGAGAATCACAGCCCCCACCACTTGAGTTAGATGAGTGACTCCACCAAATGTGAGTTTGAGTGCACCTATTTTGAGGGAGTGAGTGAGCCACCACATAGAGAGAGTGAGATAGTTGATGTGGCTTGTGAGGCCACTTTCAACACTAAAGACTTGACCTTTACATCTATTGTGTCTTCTCATTTGGTTCTAGGTCCCACATTTGATGACGCGCCGATCCTCGACGACTTCGTCCTTCATTTGGACAATACGATGGCCATGGTGGAATATGATGCACCCCCCACATGGTTCCATCAAGATGACGATGATGACCACCATTTGGTCTTTTCCACCTCACCTACACCATATCAGTGGAATGAAAAACGTAACATAGGTGAAGGTGATGCCCTCGTCCCACTAGTGGACTATGTTGACATTGATTGCTTGCATGATGTTGATCCACCTATTACCATGCTTTGTGCTAATATGATTTCCCCATGCGATGATTTACCCATTTATGATGAGTTTGATGATTGCCATGTGGAGTCTATTAGTTGTGATGTCATGTTGCATAGGATTTCTTGTGATAATTCTCTTGGTCACATCATGTTAGCTAATCCGCTTGACTTTCGTATGCTATGCATGAGATCAATGATATGTCACATTTGCAATCTCTTCATAGTGACTACGCATATGCCATTAAGATAAACCCAATTTGTACTTATGGCATAGATGACAAACACATGGTTACTGGCATTTGTTTGTCTTGTGATGATATTGACATGCTCCCTTTGCTTTATCTCATATGCCATGCCATGAACTCCTAGCTTCAGACATGGATTGTTTTGGATGTTATTCCACTTCTCTACATTATGCTTCCAATATTGCTCATGAGGAGACCCCCATAGTTTCCTCATACATTTTAGGAGATTTCGATCCATCCCATCCATTGCATGATCCCCATACTCGTATGCACAATATGCTCCCCATGAATGAAAATGCTATTGTTATGACACATACTTGTATGCTCAATTTTCATCTACATCATGCTATACATAATAACTATTCATTCATGATGGATGACATGTTCTTATACCATGCATCAAATTTCTTTGAGCAATGCTTAGCTTGTGATAACTCACACGTACACATACACATCATGATGGATGATGTGTACATTTACCACGCGCACAATTACTTTGGTTTGTGTCTCTTTTGTGTAGGTACCCATGCATACTCGTCAACCTCGCAAGAGCACGAGTTGACGAAACGAGCTCTAGAGATCAATGATGACTTGGGATCCCGTGGATTATCTTTCCCACCGCTCCCTTCGCGCAAAGACTTCGCTCATTTCTTCTACATGGCCCTGACATGGTTATGGCTTATTGTCCGTTATGTATCACTTTCCCATATTGCCATGTTCACATTTCATGATATGCACATTCCTATGACTTTGCCATGCATTTGTGACCCATGCTTTGCATTTCACATGATCCATGATTCTACTACTTGTATGTGTATTTGCAAGCTTGGTGGAGATATTTCTTGTTATTATCATGATTCCTTGGCACCTCGTGCCCATTATGATGCTTTGATCTTGATTTGTGATCGTGCTTTAGATATGTCATGTGCATTGCCCATATCCACTATTTGCTCACATGACATGATTGCCATGATGTCCTATATTGTGTTGCACCTTCGCGCCACTAGTTTGCACGACATGATTTCTATGCTTGACTATGTTGCATCACCAATGATTGATAGTTTCTCATTTCATGCGGTTGATGAAAACCATTGCCATGCTTTGCACTTGATTGTTATTGCTTCTTGTCACATATCTCCACATGTTGCCTCCCACATGATATATGATTGTCCATGTATTGAGCGCAACCATGATTTTAGTCTTGCCAATGAGATTGCCCCCATAGAATTCTCGCATTTATTTGGAGATTTTGACATATTTCTTGTGAAGCATGGTTGTCTTACCTCTTTGCACCATATGCCTAGTGCAATGAATATAGCCATTGTTGCATCATATTATTCATGCACTTTTGCTTCTACTAGTTATGTGAAAGAGAAGAGAACCATCATGATGGATGATGTGTTCATCTACCACGCGCATACATTCTTCCTTTTGTTGTGCGCATGTGTAGGATACTTGAACTTCATGTCGACTTCCACTTCACGTGAGTTGACCATTCGGGCTCTTGAGAGCGAACCACCCTCCACCACAACGATTCTACATAGCACTTGCTTGTGCTTCAGCATTGTGAAGAATGCACAAGGACATGCTTTCAAAGTGATATCCTTCTCTTTCGAGAAACCACAAACCATGAGTATGAACATTGTGGATCATACTACTTGTATTGCTTGCACCATGAAACTTTGCACACATGCTATAGATCTTTCTTCGACTTGCCATTTCCATGCATGATGATATATATGCATTGTGTGTTGCATCCGACTTGTGGATTACTTGTCCCTATTCTATGCTTGGTTGCAACAATATCATCTCTTCACATATGCCATGTCCATTGATTGCTACATGCTTGACATGATTGCCTCACACATGATAAATAATTTCTCTTTCCACTACTAGAAAAAGGGCTATAGCTAATATGGACATTAATGGCGCACCATGTATGTGGTGCGCCACTGCTATATAGCAGTGGCGCACCAAATATAGGTGCTCCATTAATGTCATATTACTAATGGCGCACCTGGTGTGCGGTGCGCCATTACTAGTTTAAAAAATGAAAAAAGAAATGTCAGAAGTGGCGCAATGTGGGTGCGGTGCGCCATTACTAATAGTAATGGCGCACCTGGTGTGCGGTGCGCCATTACTAGTTTTGAAAAAAGAAACGAAAAAAGAAATGTTAGTAGTGGCGCATCGTGGGTCGATGCGCCACTACTAACATTTCTTTTTTCGTTTCTTTTTTCAAAACTAGTAATGGCGCACCGCACACCAGGTGCGCCATTACTATGTCAAACTTAGTAATGGCGCACCTATACAAAGTGCACCATTATTAATTTTGACTGAGGTTTGACCAAGTCATACACATAGTAATGGCACACTTTGTAAAGGTGCGCCATTACTATGTCCAAATTTCACCAAATGCACCCCCCCGGTGGACCGCCTTTTCATTTTAAAATAAAATAAAATAAAATGATGGAAATGTCAAAAACTAAAAGAAAATATGTTTCCCATGTGATATGTGGTCTAGTTATTGGGAAAATTTACAAATACGAATTTCTACTTTATTTGCAAAATCTCTCTAGAATTTAGTAAAACGGGCATAAATTTTGCATACAAACTCGGATTAAAAAGTTTTTTATATGAAAAATCATCTACTCGAAAAGTTACATCCGAATTCAACGGGGGACAGCCCGTTGAATATTTTTAGAATCCCCAAAAACCTAATAGAATAAAAGATACGGGGCTTTTAAGATCTAGAGGGGGAAAAATTGAAAAAAAAATCAAACTTAGTAATGGCGCACCATTTGCTAGGTGCGCCACTAGTAACATAAAAAAAGTTGGTTCCGATTTTGTTTTTGAAAAAAATGTTCAAAATATGATACATAATATGACTGGAAAGTTTGAAATATTTTTTCAAAATTTCATCACACTCATGAACATGAACAAAGTCCTAGACATCAACAAGGTTTAATATGATTGATATGATAGATATATCAACAAGTGCTTGTTAAGTGAGGTGGTGCTGGGGTTGGATAGAACTCAGAAGTTAAGGGTGCTCGGGCTGGAGTAGTGTGAGAATGGGTGACCTTCCGGGAAGTTTGACCACGGAGTGCGATTTGACTTGAGATTAAGCATATTGACCTGAGATTAAGCCATAGATTAAGAAAAAAACGAAGGAAAAAGTTTGAAAAAAAATCTGAACTTTTTTTTGAAAAAATTACTAATGGCGCACTACCAGGTGCGCCACCATTGTCTGGTATACTAATGGCGCACTAGGGGTGAGCCATTAGTACTTGTTACTAGTGGCGTGATGATAGCGGCGCACCTGTAGTGCACCATTAATGGCCAAAACAGGTGCGCCACTAACATGCCTTTTCCTAGTAGTGTTCTATTGTGTTGAGTGCCATTCTACCTTCACTAAACCATATGCATGTTATGCTTGGATTGTCTTGCACTTGACCCATGTGTTTAGACACTTCATTTCCTTTGGTGTTGTGAATGATTCATATGCCTAGCATAGACCTTTCATTGAGCGATTTGTGAATGCTTGCTATGACCTTGAGGTAGATGCTTATTTTCTTGTCACACATATGTGCATCTCTACCTCACATTTACATACTTGTTTCCATGATGACCTTGATTGTGCTCAATTTATGCGCTTACATGCCATGTCACAATCCTTTGTAACACCATATGCTATGCTTGATGACCACACTTGTTGGGTCAATCACCCCTTGAATGCTTTGTTTTGCACTAACGCTAACCACATTTGTGTTTCCAAGTGTTTGTTGTACTTGCTCCTTTTGAAGGAATCACAAGACGGTGCGACATTGGAGAGTGCCCATTTAGAGCTTCAAGATAATGAGTACTTGGTGACCGTCCACTACTACGCGACAATGCCATCTCTTTCCCATGGTGATTTGGTTCTCGATCCGAGGTTGAATCTTTTCCAAGGTGGAGGGGATGATGCAGAGCATCCTACGGACATCACCATGTCAAGAGTCCATTTGGCAAGTGACATGTGCGATATCTACTTCACATACATAAAGGTGAATCATGTCCTTTACACGTGTCCACTTGACCCCTTCGAGGATGGTATACTACTTGACACTCCACTCGTGTGAATGCATAGGTATTGTCGGAGCTTCACGGATGACGAGGAGGAGTGCAAGCACAAGGAACAACTACACTATCCGCGACGGAAGCCTAGAAGCAAAGACGGAAGAAGACGAAGCTGATGGCGCTTCAGCGGCCGGACATCCGGCGCTTCAGCAACGGCTGGACATCCGGCATCGCCCCGGAAATTCGGCAAGTGCAACAGAAGGTACCCGAAGAATGGCCACCGCCAGGCCGGACATCCGGCCCGTGCCCCGGGCATCCGGCCTCCCAAGAACGGCCGGACATCCGGCCTCCAGCCCGGCCATCCGGTGCCTGCCTGTGCGCATAGTCGGGCCAGAGGCCCATGTATCCTCTCCCACTTACCCCTTCGTGACTAAGACTATATATACTCCTCCCCCACCTCCTAGTTAGGGATAGCTTTGTGGTAGCTCATTTGATACCTAGACCTTTGCTCATCTAGTGGTTCTACTCCTAGGAGTGACTGCGGCCCCTCTTCAGAGAAGATCCACACCGGATTCAAGACCTCTTCGGAGAAGATCCTTCGCGGATTCAAGACCTCCTCACGGAGATGAACTAGCTACCGTGTATCTTTCCTTTGTTGGATTTGGACTGTGAATCTCGTTGTGTTGACAATCTAGCACATGTGTGATTGTTTCTTGTTGATTTGAGTGTTTTCTCTCGTTTCCCCTCGTGATTTCCCCTCATGTTCTTCATATTCATCCTCGGGGATCCCTCCAATCGTGAAAGATCGGCCTAGATCGGGTTAGCCCCGCATCAGCTTGCCATGGTCGGCAATACACTCCTTAACTTTTTTTATGAACTCCATCACAAGACTGTCTTGGTAGTTTATATGAGGCCAAACTATTTCAGTGATTCTCATATTACTCCAACTATTATATGCCTATGGAACTTAAATATAGCAATGGTACACTGCCTATCATCTTAGCATTTTAATTTGTTTTCATCTGATGCAACTCAGAACCATTTAAATATAGCTTGCCATGCTTAACAATAGACTCCTTAATTTTTTCTATGAACTCCATCACAAGACTGTCTTGGTAGTTTGTATGAGGCCAAATTTTTAAGTGCTTTCTCAGATTACTTCAACTATTCATATGCCTGGGCAACTTAAATATAGTGTTGGCACACTACATATCATCTTAGCATTTTATTAGTTTTTAGCAGATATACTTAGAACCATTTAAATATAGCTTGCCATGCTCGGCAAGAGACTCCTTAACTTTTTCTATGAACTCCATCACAAGACTATCTTGGAAGTTTATACGAGGCCAAACTATTTAAGTGCTTTCTTATAGTACTTCAAATTTTTATATGCATCGGCAACTTAAATATAGCGGTGCTACACTGCCTTTCATCTTAGCATTTTAATTTATTTTTTGGCGGAGGCAACTTAAAACCATTTAAATATAGCTTTCCATGCTCGGAAATAGACTCCTTAACTTTTTCGATGAACTCCATCACAAGATTGTCTTGGTAGTTTATATCAGGCCAAACTATTTCAGTGATTTCTCATATTACTCCAACTGTTATATGCCTAGGCAACTTAAATATAGCGATGGTACACTTCCTTTCATCTTAGCATTTTAATTTTCTTTCGGCTGATGCACCTTAGAACCATTTAAATATAGCTTGCTATGCTTAGCAATAGACTCCCAAACTTTTTCAATGAACTCCATCACAAGACTGTCTTGGTAGTTTATATGAGGCCAAACTTTTTAAATACATTCTCAAATTATTTCAACTATTCATATGCCTGGGCAACTTAAATATAGCGGTGGTACCCTGCCTTTCATCTTAGCATTTTAATTTGTTTTTGGCTGATGCAACTTAGAACCATTTAAATATAGCTTGACATGCTTAGCAATAGACTCCTTGACTTTTTCTATCGACTCCATCATAAGACTGTCTTGGTAGTTTATATGAGGCCAAACTATTTAAGTGCTTTCTTAGATTACTTCAACAGTTCATATGCATGGGTAACTTAAATATAGCGGTGGTACACTGCCTTTCATCCTAGCATTTCAATTTGTTTTTGGCTGACGCAACTTAGAACCATTTAAATATAGCTTGCAATGCTCGGCAATAGACTCCTTAACTTTTTCTATGAACTCCATCACAAGACTGTCTTGGTAGTTCATTGTAACATCCCTATTTTCAATTTGGATGTTATCATAGAGATCATTCATATGTATTCATTATTTGAGTATTTTCGACTTTTGGCCCTTGTTGGAAATTGATCCAAGGGACTTTAAGCAACTCAAGGACCAAATGAGAGAGTTGGAAGTTTCCAAAAAAAAAGGACCCACAATTTTATTTCTTTCCATGTGGGTTTGGATCAAATAAATTTTGCCAATTTTCATTTCCAATATTTTAAAAATAAATAAAATATTTAGAGAAGATAATATGACTTCTTTAAAAACATAATAAACATGTTGGAAATTCAATTTTGAGTAAAAATATATTTATTGGATTTTTATTTGTGAAAATATTTATTTATGCAATTTTCTTAGTACTAAAAATGTTTGTTTTTATTTTAGGCATTTAGGCCCAAAAAAATGTTCACAAGGTCACCAATAAGGCAGTAGTTATGTGTGAATTTTTCTGTGATTTAAAAAAATATTCATTGTATTTTCTATTCTTCTGTATTTTCGGAAAAAGGCCCAGCTGGCCCAGCGCCTCATCGCCTCCGCCCCAAGTCGGACATCATCGCCGCCAGGAGGCCGTTGCCGCCACGGCTCCACCGCTGCCTCGCCTTGCCCCCTCCCCAAGCCACCGTTGCACCCCTCCCCACCTATAAATACCTAGCCCCGGACCCCCTCTCGTCCTCCTCAGCCGTCACCGCCCCGACTCGCTCACCGCGTCGCCGCCTCTCGCCTCCCGCCGCCGCACCGCTGCCCCGCACCTCGCAGCCGCCCCTCGCCCCGATCATGGATGCGGTCGAGTCTTGTGGGGAAAAGTGCGGAAACCTCTGCATAGTGTAAAAACTAATCATGATTAGCCGTGTCCTCGGTTATGGACATCTTGAGTATCCTGGTACTTGAATTATGGTCGAGCTCATCACTCTATTAAATTAAATTGTTGGGTTATTAACGACTTGGTGATTTTGGGATTGAGTTGGAGGAACCTTCTCAATATTGATTAATTTAACTTCGTAGTAAAAAAATGTATTCCTTTCTTGTAGGGAAAAATTAGCTTTATGCAAAATTAAACTTAGAGCCTCCACCAGCCAAATATTCATGTAGTTGTAGATATTTGCTCATCATTATTGCTACAATGTGACTTTGCTAGCATATTCCATGTGCTGACCTACACAGCTGCAACGTCTCATGTTGCAGAGTTTTTCGATGAGGATTAAGGTGTTATAGGTCGTCGTCATGCACTCAGTTTTGTCGTATAGTTAGATGGACTCATTTATCTTCGATGCTTCCGCAGTATCGTATTTAGTTGGCCCTCAACCATATTTTTGTAATAATACTCTTTATGAGGACCTCGATGTAATAAGTGTGTGATTGAAACTCTATTATAACTCCTCGAGTACTGTATGTGTCAGCATACCATCCAGGGATGACACTTAAGCACAGAGACTTCGATCCATTGGGACCGTGGTCGCTACAAGATGGTATCAGAGCACACGCTGACTGTAAGGCGCGACCACTAGGAAAAGCTAGAGGATACTCTTCTCTACTCATTTCTAATCCTTCTCTATTTCTACTCTATAGATGTTGGACCCCGGGAGCAAGTTTACTCAGCCCGATGATGTGACGCCCCCGATTTGACCGTACACTAATCATGCATGCAAATGTGTACGACCAAGATCAGGGATAGACTGAAAGATATCACAACACAACTCTAAAAGTAAAATAAGTCATACAAGCTTCATATTACAAGCCACGGGCCTCAAGGGCTCGAATACAAGTGCTCGATCATAGATGAGTCAGCGGAAGCAACAATATCGGAGTACAGCCATAAAGTTAAACAAGTTGCCATAAGATGGCTAGCACAAACTGGGATACAGATCAAAAGAGGAGCATGCCTCCTGCCTGGGATCCTCCTAATATTACTCCTTGTCGTCGTCGGCAGACTACACGTAGTAGAAGGCGCCTTCGGTGTAGTAGGAGTCATCGTAGGTAGCGTCTGGCTCCTGGGCTCCACCATCTGGTTGCATCATCCGAGAAGAAGGAAGATAAGGGGGAAAAGGGGGAGCAAAGCAACCATGAGTACTCATCCAAAGTACTTGCAAGCAAGGATCTATACTTGATACGTCTCCAATGTATCTACTTTTCCAAACACTTTTGCCCTTGTTTTGGACTCTAACTTTTATGATTTGAATGGAACTAACCCGGACTGATGTTGTTTTCAACAGAACTGCCATGGTGTTATTTTTGTGCAGAAATAAAATTTCTCGGAATGACTTGAAAATTCACGGAGACACGTTTTGGAAATACTAAAAAATACTGGCGAAAGAATCAGCATCCGGGGGCCCACACCCTGTCCACGAGGGTGCAGGGCGCGCCCCCTGCCTCGTGGGCCCCTGTGACTCCACCGACCTCAACTCCAACTCTATATATTCACTTTCGGGGAGAAAAAATAAGAGAGAAGGATTCATCGCATTTTACGATACAGAGCCGCTGCCTAACCATAATCTTCTTCGGGAGGGCTGATCTGGAGTCCGTTCGGGGCTCCGGAGAGGGGAATCCGTCGCCATCGTCATCATCAACCATCATCCATCACCAATTTCATGATGCTCACCGCGGTGCGTGAGTAATCCCATCGTTGGCTTGCTGTACGGTGATGGGTTGGATGATATTTACCATGTAATCGAGTTAGTTTTGTTAGGGTTTGATCCCTAGTATCCATTATGTTCTAAGATTGATGTTGCTATGACTTTGTTATGCTTAGTGCTTGTCACTAGGGCCCGGGTGCCATGATTTTAGATCTGAACCTATTATGTTTTCATGAATATATGTGAGTTACCGATTGTGACACCCCGAGACCGGTGCGCCAGGTGTCAGATAGATATTCGTCGTCGTTGCCATGTCATCTGCTTGCGTGTTGCATCTAGCCATGTCATCATGTGTGTTGCATCAGCATGTTTTCAACACTTGCATCCACTCGAGTCCCCTCGTCCTCTCCGTTGTCCATTCTGAGCCCAGACACACTTGCACGCGCCCGCGACGCCTCCGAATATTTATTTTGTGAGTAGCCAAAAAATGTTCTCGGAATGGGTTGAAACTTGGCGTGTGGTCTTATTATAGCATAGGTAGACCGCATGTCAAGTTTCGTCGCGTTCGGAGTTCGTTTGATAGCCCAACGGTTAACTCTGTTAACCGCCGGAAGCCTCTTCTCTTTTGGCCCAGCACCCGTTTCAAACAGCCCACCTAGCCCATTCTAACCCCTCCATGCTCTTGGCCGTTCGATCACGATCGCGTGGCCACGAACGGCTCCTCATTTGGACACTCCTAGCTCCCTCTACCTATAAATATGTGTCTCCCCTCCATTTTCGCGCAGATCAACCCTAACCCTCTTCCCACCGCGCGCCGGACATGTCCATCTCCGCCGCCGGACATGTCCGCCGCCCCCGCAGCCACTCCGAAGCCGCCACGTCGCCCCCGGCCTCCTCCCACCGCGCGGCCCGCCGCAGCCCGCAGCAGGCCTGTCGGCCCATCCGCCGCCCCCGTGCCTAGCGCCCCGCGCCTCCTCTGCCTCCTCGCTCCCCGCCGCCCGGATGCTCGCCGCCGGCCAGCACCGTCGCCGCCGCCATGGCCAACCACCACAGCAGCCCTTGCCGCCGGCCTGCCTCCGCCCCGCCGCCACTCAGCCCGCCTCCGGCCGGATCCGGCCCGCCGCCGCCCCGATCCGCCGGATCCCGTCGCCCCGCCCTCTGGTTAGTTGCCGCCGGCCCTCCGGCCATCGCCGGCGGGAGCGCCGCCCTGCCCGATCCAGGCGCTCGGGATCGAGGACGTCGAGCTCCCGCTCGCCCCGTTGCCGCCTGGGCCTCGCACAGTTGCCGCCGTGGGCCACGGCCTTGCTCGAGCAGGCCCAGCTCCGGGCCTCGCCTCCTCCCAAGGCCCAGCCCGCGGTCCAGCGCTCTGGCCCAGCCCAGCCGCGCCTCAGCCCGCATCGCCGGCCGGCCCTCCTCTTCTGGCCTGGGCCTTAGCCCAATGGGTGAGCACCCCTTTACCTCGCCCTGTGCATAATATAGATGCTTTCGCCCTCTCTATTTTCTGCTAAAACTGCCAAGTCCTTTTTAGTGTAATTTTTGTTGCATACTTTGCGTAGTGATTACTTTTTGTGTGCTTGTCCAAATTGAGTGAATGAGATGTCAAAATGATCGTGGTGATATGCTCTACACTTTGTTCCATTGTGCCATGCTCATTTGAGTTCATCTAGATGCTTTAATATCTGTTGCAAGAGTGCTACTTGATATAAACTGCTGCTACTTGTTATTTTGTTGCCATGTTTGAGATATGATAACATGGTGCATGTTTATCCAAATGATGCAAATGATATGTCAAAATGTTTATCATGAGATGCTCTACATGTTGGTTGCTATAGCATGCATGTTAGAGTTCATATTGCCATGTTAATCTCTGTTGCAAAAGTGCATTTGGCTGTTATGTTCTAAAACTTGTAACGAGATGCCTAGTTGAGGAGCTCGTTGCTATTGATGTGTTTGTCCCCATGTCGCATGCTCATATGTTTTGGATTCCCCATGATGTGTTCTTTGATGTGGTGCATTTAACTTTCCATGATATGCCTTGTGTGGACTTAAACATGTTCGCAAACATGCCATGATAATGTTACTGTTTTAACACTTAGTGAAATTTCACAAAGTCTGGAATCTGTAATATCCTGATGTTATGTTTGCTTGATGCCCTAGACAAATCCATGTTAGTTTTGGGGTGGCCATTGATCATTCCTTCCTGTATATGTTCTTGTCTATCCATCCATGTCCTTACTTGCTCATTTGGGTTGCTGTAGCATATTTAATTCTTGCTCCCAAGTTGCTATAAAATATTGCTGTCAGGTTTTAAACGTCATGATCAAAATGTTGTAGCTTGTTGCTATTGATCCATGCCTCCTATGGAGTTTCTCTAATGGAGTTGTTTGCTGTAGGATATGTCTACTTCATGTCCATGCTTCTTGTCACCATGTTTGAGTGCTGTAGAGTATATATATTTCTTGCTCCAAAGTTGCTATGTGGCTGTTAACTTCAGCTTGTTGTTATATCTTGTTTCATGTGTATCTTTTAGCCCGTTGCTCCGTTTTGGGTGTGCCTTATATTAAACTTGTGTGATTTTGCATGTAGAATCATAATATCATATTGTTTTCATGTTTGGAGTATGTTTGCTTGATGTTTGGGTGCATCTTGCACCGTTGCCTTGCTTGTCTTGTTTTGCTCATATCTTCTAGGCCGTAGCTCCGAATTAAACAAACTTTATATGAAACTTGACTAGAATTTCGTGTAAATCATCATGGTGCATGTTAACCTGCTGTTTAACAACCTTAACTTAAGGTTTGTTCAGATCTGGACTAATTTCAAATTATGCACATGAGGGCTTACCGGATTGCTATATGAAGTTTCCGGCCTCATTTCAACTTGTTGACTTGTGCTGTTTTCTGTGCTTCCTACCTTGCCATGTATTGCTTCCTGTATAGACTTGTCATGCATCATACCTTGCCATGTATTGCATCATATATAGACTTGTGTTGTTTTCTGTGCTTCCTACCTTGCCATGTATTGCTTCCTGTATAGACTTGTCATGCATCATACCTTGCCATGTATTGCATCATATATAGGCTTGTGTTGTTTTCTGTGCTTCCTACCTTG
>LR738712.1:323023415-323073289 GCA_902687465.1 Secale cereale
TGTGCTGTTTTCTGTGCTTCCTACCTTGCCATGTATTGCTTCCTGTATAGACTTGTCATGCATCATACCTTGCCATGTATTGCATCATATATAGACTTGTGTTGTTTTCTGTGCTTCCTACCTTGCCATGTATTGCTTCCTGTATAGACTTGTCATGCATCATACCTTGCCATGTATTGCATCATATATAGACTTGTGTTGTTTTCTGTGCTTCCTACCTTGCCATGTATTGCTTCCTGTATAGACTTGTCATGCATCATACCTTGCCATGTATTGCATCATATATAGGCTTGTGTTGTTTTCTGTGCTTCCTACCTTGCCATGTATTGCTTCCTGTATAGACTTGTCATGCATCATACATTGCCATGTATTGCATCATATATAGACTTGTGTTGTTTTTCTGTGCTTCCTACCTTGCCATGTTTTGCTTCCTGTATAGACTTGTGGTGCATCCTATATAGAACTGTCTTGCATCATACTTGGTTGAGCATAATGTCTCGTGTGGTGTGTTTACCGTGTTGCTTGCTTCTTCTCGTTAGTGCTTGTTCCGTTGCGTTCGTGAGGATTCGTTCGTCTACCCGTGGTTCTAATTCAAGGCTTCTTCTTCGTCTTTTTCATGGATCTGTTCTTCTTCCTTGCGGGATCTCAGGCAAGATGACCATACCCTTGGATACCTTTACTATCATTGCCTTTGCTTAGGTGTCTCAATGCTATCGTTATATGTCGCGCTACCCATCTTTATTGTCAGCCCCTCTCCTTGTTGCCATGAAACCTCTAACCTTTGAAACCTTCCTAGCAAAACCATTGTTTGGCTATGTTACCCGCTTGCTCAGCCCCTCTTATAGCGTTGTTAGTTGCAGGTGAAGATGAAGATCTTTCCAGGAGGGAACTTGTTGTTGGTATATCACAATATGTTTTATATATAATTACACACCTATATACTGGGCATGGGTGGAAGGCTTGGCCTTTTGCTCGGTGTTTTGTTCCACTCATGCCACCTTAGGCGCCGATAAACCGGCATTATCTTCCTTGATTTTGCGTTCCTTACACAGTTGGGTATATGGGGACCCCTTGACAGTTCGTCTTTGAATAAAACTCCTCCAGCAAGGCCCAACATTGGTTTTAATTTGCTCATAATAACAACTTAATTAATGAATTAAATTGCATAGGGAGTTAGCGCTACCCGAGGATTCTTCTACATAACAGGGGGGCAGTGCTGATGGTGTTGGTCCCAAATAGAGTCGTGTGCGGCGCCCCCCTTGGAAACTTGGGGTTTGGCTGCTTTACGCTGTGCTCATCCGGTCGTGGCCTGAGACGAGATACGCGCGGCTACTATTAGGGTGTCGGCACGCCGGGAGGTCTTGCTGGACTTGTTTTACCATTGTCGAAATGTCTTGTGCACCGGTATGCCGAGCCTGATCGGATTTCCCTAAGATAAGGGGTGATGATATTATATTTATCACTTCAGCTGATCGTGAGAGATTGTGATGGGCTAAGTTGGGACACCCCTGCAGGGTTATGAACTTTCGAAAGCCGTGCCCGTGGTTATGTGGCAGATTGGAATTTGTTAATGTCCGGTTGTAGAAAACTTGACAGAGGATCCGAAGTAAAACACACAACTATGTGAGTAACCATGACTGTCTCTTTTCACTTTGAGAAGAGAACACGGTGGGGTTATGTTTGACTCGTAGGTAGTTCAGGATCTTTAGCGATCACTACTAGTTGCGACCGTTTGCGTAGATTCTCATCTCTTTCTTGTACTCGTAAGTTAGCCACCATATATTGCTTAGCCGCTGCTGCAACCTCACCACTTTACCTCTTCCTACCCATTAAGCTTTGATAGTCTTGTTACCCATGGTTATGGGATTGCTGAGTCCTCGTGGCTCATAGATACTACAACAACAGTTGCAGGTGCAGGTTTCCGATGTCTTGACGTGAGAGCGATGATCATTGTTTGGAGTTCTTTCTTCTTCTTCTTCTTCAGTCTTGGGTTAGGTTCCGGGTCGGCAGCCTGGGATAGCAGATGGATGTCGTGTTCCTTTCATTGTTTGCATCCGTAGTCGGATGCCTTGTATTGACGTTGTTGTATTCATGTGACTTGTATGTATTGTTGTATCCCCCATGTATGTATGTAATTGTTTGATGTAATGATATCCATCTTGCTAAGCGCCCGAAATGCGGTTGTGCCCCAATCACGTAAGTGTCACGTGATCGGGATAGAATCGCATCTTGGGCCTGACATCAATAGTCACCTACTATGTGTTATGATCCGGCAACCCCGAAGTGACAATAATCGGGACCACTCCCGGTGATGACCGTAGTTTGTGCAGTTCATGTATTCACTAAGTGTTAATGCTTTGGGCCGGTACTCTATTAAAAGGAGGCCTTAATATCCCTTAGTTTCCAATAGGACCCTGCTACCACGGGAGGGTAAAAAAAGATGTCATGCAAGTTCTTTTCCATAAGCACTTATGACTATATTCGGAATATATGCCTACATTACATTGATGAAATGGAGCTAGTTCTATGTCACCCTATGTTATAACTCTTGCATGAGGAATCGCATCCGACATAATTATCCATCATTGATCCATTACCTACGAGCTTTTCACATATTGATCTTTTCTTAGTTACTTTTCCGTTGCAACTTTTACGATTGCTACAAAAACTGCTATTGTTACTTTTGCCACCGTTACCGTTACTTCCATACTACTTTGCTACTAAATACTTTGCTGCAGATATTAAGTCTTCTATGTGTGGTTGAATTGACAACTCAACTTCTAATACTTGAGAATATTCTTTGGCTCCCCTTGTGTCGAATCAATAAATTTGGGTTGAATACTCTACCCTCGAAAATTGTTGTGATCCCCTATACTTGTGGGTTATCAAGACCTTTTTCTGGCGCCGTTGCCGGGGAGCATAGCTCTATTCTTTGAGTCACTTGGGATTTATATCTGTTGATCACTATGAAGAACTTGAAAGATGAAAGAACCAAGATTTTTCCCTCAACTACGAGGGGAGGTAAGGAACTGCCATCTAGCTCTGCACTTGATTCACCCTCTATTATGAGTAAATTTGGGACACCCACACCTGTTATTGATTCTGATACGTCGCATGTTATTGATGATGCAACTTCTGCTATGCATGATACTTATGATGAAACTACTTCTATGCTTGATAATATTGTGCCAATAGGTGAATTTCTTAATGAACAACTTGCTAGAGTTAGAGAGAATGAAATTATTCAAACAGATAATATTGATGAAAGTGATGATGAAGATTCTTCCCCTAGATATGAATTGCCTGATGTGCCTGAGGGTTATGTTATGGATGAAGAAAATGCTGGAAACCTTTTTGCTTGCAAAGATAGATATGATCTTAAGAAACTATTAGTTAAGCTGAAAGAAAAGTCTTTGAATGCTAGAATGAAATATAACCCTGCTTTTGCTACTTCACCTATCTGTATTTCTAATAAGGATTATGATTTCTCTGTAAATCCTGAGTTAATTACTTTGTTGAATCTGATCCTTTTTATGGCTATGAATCGGAAACTGTTGTCGCACATCTTACTAAATTGAATGATATAGCCACCCTATTCACTCATGAGGAAAAAATCGTTACTACTATATCCTTAAGTTATTTCTGTTTTCATTAAAGGGTGATTCTAAAACATGGTTTAATTCTCTTGCTCCTCGTTGTGTGCGTAGTCCCCAGGATATGATTTATTACTTCTCTGCCAAATATTTCCCCGCTCATAAGAAACAAGCTGCCTTAAGGGAAATATATAATTTTGTACAAATTTAAGAAGAGAGTCTCCCACGAGCTTGGGGGAGGCTTCTCCGATTACTTAATGCTTTGCCTGATCATCCTCTCAAGAAAAATGAAATACTTGATATCTTTTATAATGGACTAACTGATTCTTCCAGAGACCACCTGGATAGTTGTGTTGGTTATGTTTCCAGGGAAAGAACTGTTGAGCAAGCTGAATTGCTATTGAATAAAATATTGAGTAATGATAATGATTGGACACTTCCTGAACCAACTCCTAAGCCAACTCCGAAGAAAATGGGAATTCTATTTCTCAGTCCTAAAGATATGCAAGAAGCAAAGAAATCTATGAAATAAAAAGGTATTAAAGCTGAAGATGATAAGAATTTACCACCTATTGAAGAAATACATGGTCTTAATAACCCGACACAGGTAGTAGAGGTAAATTCTGTCTATAGATTTGATGAAGGTGATATTCCTCGTAATAACTCTGCTAGCCAATGCTTGGATGAGTTTGATAATTTTATTGTTAAACAAGAAAACTTCAATGCTTAGTTGGTAGATAATTGAAACGTAATGCTTATATGATTGAACACTTAAGTGGTTATATGTCTAGAGTTAAAGGTGACCTTAAACTTATTAGTAAACATGCTTCTATGGTTACCACTCAGGTAGAACAAGTGCTTAAAGCATAAAATGATTTGCTCAATGAATTAAATAATAATAAAAATGATAATGATAATGATGTTAGAGTTATGACTAGAGGGGGTAGAATGACTTAGGAACCTTTGTATCCTGAGGGCCACCCTAAGAGAGTTGAGCAAGATTCTCAGAGAACTAATATTGATGCACCTAGTCCTTCTAAGAAGAAGAAAAGAAAAATGATAGGACTTTGCATGCTTCTAGTAAACCTGTTGTTGACACACCTGAGAATCCCAATGATATTTCTATTTCTGATGCTGAAACACAATCTGGCAATGAACATGAACCTAGTGATAATGTTAACGGTGATGTTCATGTTGATGCTCAACCTAGCAATAACAATGATGTAGAGATTGAACCTGCTGTTGATCTTGATAACCCACAATCAAAGAATCAATGTTATGATAAGAGAGACTTCGTTGCTAGGAAGCACGATAAAGAAAGAGAACCATGGGTTCAGAAACCCATGCCTTTTCCTCCTAAACCATCCAGGAAAAGGATGATGAGGATTTTGAGCGCTTTGCTTAAATGATTAGACCTATCTTTTTGCGTATGCGTTTGACTGATATGCTTAAAACAAATCCTTATGCTAAGTATATGAAAGATATTGTTACAAATAAAAGAAAGATACCGGAACTTGAAATTTCCACCATGCTTTCCAATTATACTTTTAAAGGTGGAACACCAAAGAAACTAGGAGATCCAAGAGTACCAACTATACCATGCTCCATTAAAAGAAACTATGTTAAAACTGCTTTATGTGATTTAGAGCCGGTGTTAGTGGTATGCCTCTCTCTTTATACCGTAGACTTGATTTGAATAAGTTGACACCTACTGAAATATCTTTGCAAATGGCCGATAAATCAAGTGCTATACCTATTGGTATTTGTGAGGATGCGCCTGTTGTGGTTGCAAACATTACTATTTTAACGGACTTTGTTATTCTTGATATTCCCGAGGACGATAGTATGTCGATTATCCTTGGTAGACCCCTTTTGAATACTGTAGGGGCTGTTATTGATTGCAAAAAAGGCAATGTCACTTTTCATGTTAATGGTAATGAGCATACGGTACACTTTCCATGGAAACAAACTCAAGTCCAAAGTATCAATTCTATTGGAAAATTTTCAACGATCACTATTGGAGGTTTTGAATTCCCTCTCCCTACTCTCAAGAAGGAATATAATATTTTTATTGTTGGGGACGTGCATATCCCCGTTGAGGTAACCTAGTGTTATTAAAAAATTCTCCGGTTTCATGTTATTCGAAAAGAGTTTGTTAACAAGACTTGACCAACCTTGTTAGTGGATTCCTTTTGATGAGCATGAGATGGATGAAGTTAGAAAGCACAACTCTCTGTACCATCTTTCTACTTTCTGTTATTTAGATTAAATAAAGCAAAAATAATATTTTCTGTCTGTTTTCTGAATTATCCTTACAATAAAAATACCCCGAAAATAAAAGTTCTCCAAATGTCCGGAAAATGAAATATGATTTTTTTTGTAGAATATTGAAGAATTTCTGGCACTGGGAACACACCAGGGGGACCCACCATTTGGCCACGAGGGCACAGGGCGCGCCCACCCCCCTAGGGTGCGCCCCTGCCTCGTGGGCCCCACGTGGACCCCCTCCACTTATTCCAGCAGCCACTCACTTCATCTTCCTCCAGAAAAAATCCTCCCATAACTCAAACCCGTGTTCAGCTCATCTAGCTGCCATTTTCGATCTCTTTGCTCGAAGCTCCCTTCACAAAACTGTTTTGGGGGATTGTTCTTCGGTATGTAACTCCTCCAATATTCCAATTAGTTTTTGTTCTAGTGCTTTATTTATTGCAAATTTTTGCTGCTAAGGTGACCATGTTCTTGTGCTTGCATGTCAAATTTATATGGTCCAAAGTAGTTTTAATGCATGATATAGCCTCTAGGCACTTATGGGAGTAGTTGTAATCAATCTTGTTGAGTTTGGTTCACTTTTATTTTGAGTCACTAAAATTTCAGAAATTTTTCAAAGAAAGAAAAAAATGCATAGGGGATTGTACCAAGGTGGTTCCTCAAGGAAGCAAGGACCAAGGCTCGCTATACGTGAGCCGGACGATGAACCACCAAGGGAAGCTCAAGTGCGGCCTTGCGAATGGCCGTCAGAGGAGTTTAAGGTCCAGGCAGGCATCAAGGATGAATTTGACGCGTATGTGCGTAACGCTGATCTTGAGGACTTCGTGTCAGATAAGTGCCCACAGTACCACTACTAACTGATTCCTTTCTGAGGAGGTTTAAATTTACATCCTCGCACAATTCTCACACTGTTTTATTTGATCTTTATGATAAATCATATACCATGTACCTAGTAGATTTTAATACTTCTTGTAAACTCCCACAGTGGGGCAATGTTAGTGAACCTCGCAAATCTAAATATAAAGACTTTCTTGCTTGTATCAGTGTGGGGGAATCTAGAGAAATCACACAAGCTACCATAGGGAGCATTCATTTCCCTTCCATACATTATTTTGCTCTCTTTATAGGTAGATGCATTAACGGTAAAGATGAGGCTTGTTACATGTGCGTTCCAGATCTTAGTGTCGTAAAGAGTGCGGTATTACGCGATAAACAATATAACTTGGGGGCCATTGTTACACGAAGGTTACATCTTAACGGTATAAGTGGAGATTTGTTTGGTGGAATTTATGCAACTCGTGTAGCTAATTTACTTGGCATACCCATGAATGGAAATGATATGGAGTTACCTCCTGCTTATCTAGATTATAATGCTATGGTTCGCCATCAGTTTATAGAGAGGAATGAACAGTTCCTCCAATACCGACCAATCTTTGACAGACAACGCACTGTCCATGCTGCCCTCCCTGCTCGTACTTTCAATAACTTTCAGGCAAAAAGGAGATATGTGATAACCAGGGAGGAGGAAAATGAGTATGAGAGGACGACGGAGGCGGCTCGCCTCCAAGCTGCAGCTCATCAGGCGATAGCTGCTGCATCTCAGTATAACCCCAACTGCGACTTTGGATATCCGCCAAGCCAGCAGTGGCCATAAACCAACTTAGGCCAAAATCCTAAGCTTGGGGGAGTACATATTTCTCACCGACATTACATTCATGTTCACACACTCATTCTAGTTGTCGGTGCTCATACTTTTTCCTTGTACTATCCATGCTAGCTTATTTTTTTTCTAAGCCTTCTTCTTGTGTGTCTGAAAAACCTTAAGAAAAACCAAAAAAAATAGTTGTAGCTTTTAGCTAGTTTACTTTCCATGCCTGTAGTAGTAGTAATTAAAAGAAAACCCAAAAAGATTTCTCGTTCTTCTTTTGCTTGTTGGGAGCTTTCCCATGTAAATAGTTTTATTTCCTTTCTTTTCTTTGGGGGGCGAGAGGAGAAGACCATGATGAAAATGTTGAGTGGATCTCATATGCATAATTGTTGATTTAACCAAGAGCCCATATTACCTTGTCTTCTCCCTTGTATTAAATGCTTGCAGATTCCATTTTAGTCCAAAGCACATGCACTATTATTATTATCCACACTGTTCGGTCATGCGAGTGAAAGGCAATAATGACGATATATGATGGACTGATTGAGATGAGAGAAGTTGGTATGAACTCGACCTATCTTGTTTTTGTAAATATGATTAGTTCATCGTTCCTAATTCAACCTATTATGAATGAAACATGTTTGTAGTGACAATTAGAGATCATAGTTGCTCAAGCCATGCTTAATTAGCTAAGAGTTTATAATGGTTTACCTTGCGCGCCAACATGCTATTAAAATGGTCGTGATGTGGTATGATAGGGTGGTATCCTCCTTTGAACAATTCAAGACATTTGAGTTGGCACATGTTCACGCATGTAGTTGAAACAAAATCAACATAGCCTTCATGATATTTATGTTCATGGTGTTTTATATCCTACTCATGATTGCACTCATTGTTGACTAATCTTAATGCATGTTCATGACTATTGCCGCTCTCTAGTTGTTCGCTTCCCAGTCTCTATCTAGCCTTCACTTATACTAAGAGGGAATACTGCTTGTGCATCCACTTCCATAAACCCCAAAGTTATTCCATATGAGTCCACCATACCTTCCTATTTGCGGTATTTACCTGCCGTTCGAAGTAAATTTGTATGTGCCAAACTCTAAACCTTTAAATGAAATTCTGTTTTGTATGCTCTAATAGCTCATGTATCAACTAGGGCTGTCTATATGTTCAATGCTAGGTGGGTTATTCTCACGATGAGTGGACTCTGCTCATCATTCACGAGAAAATGGCTGGTAATCGGGATGCTCAGTCCCATGCTTAAATCAAAATATAAATAAACAAGCTCCCCCTGGACAGTTGTTGGTTTGGACGGCACCCGTTGTTTCGGATAAGCCATGGAGTGTGTTTGATGGTGGAGGGGGAGTAAAACTTTACCATTCAGTTTGGGAACCGCCTATAATGTGTGTAGCATGGAAGATATTGAGAACTCTTGGTTGTTATGTTGACAATGAAAGTATGCCACTCAAAATATTATTTAATTGTGTTTCAAAACTTGAGCTCTAGCACCTCTGCAAATCCCTGCTTCCCTCTGCGAAGGTCCTATCTATTTACTTTTATGTTGAGTCATCATCCTCTTATTAAAAAGAACCAATTGCAGAGCACCACTTCATTCGCATGAATTGCTATTAATTTACATTGAGTATGACTGTGACTGGATCTCTTTTACCATGAATTACAATGTCTAGTCAGTCCTTGATCTTCAGGGGTGCTCTGCATTTACGTTTTGCGGTCTTAGAAAGGGCTAACGAGATACCATCTTGTTATATCATGTTATGATTGTTTTGAGGAAGTGTTGTCATCCGAGATTTATTATTATTGCTCGCTAGTTGATTATGCCATTGATATGAGTAAACATGAGAACTAAATGTTATTGTGAAAATGGTTAGTTCATAATCTTTGCTGAAAACTTGAATGCTGGCTTTACATATTTGCAACAATAAGGTCAAACAGAGTTTGTAAAAGTTTATCTTTATCAGTTTCAGTTTGTCAACTGAATTGCTTGAGGACAAGCAAAGATTTAAGCTTGGGGGAGTTGATACGTCTCCAACGTATCTACTTCTCCAAACACTTTTGCCCTTGTTTTGGACTCTAACTTGTATGATTTGAATGGAACTAACCCAGACTGACGTTGTTTTCAGCAGAACTGCCATGGTGTTATTTTTGTGCAGAAATAAAAGTTCTCGGAATGAATTGAAAATTCACGGAGACACGTTTTGGAAATAATAAAAAATACTGGCGAAAGAATCAGCATCAGGGGGCCCACACCCTGTCCACGAGGGTGCAGGGCGCGCCCCTGCCTCGTGGGCCCCCTGAGACTCCACAGACCTCAACTCCAACTCTATATATTTACTTTCGGGGAGAAAAAATAAGAGAGAAGGATTCATTGCGTTTTATGAGACGGAGCCACCGCCTAACCCTAATCTTCTTCGGGAGGGCTGACCTGGAGTCCGTTCAGGGCTCCGGAGAGGGGAATCCGTCACCATCGTCAACATCAACCATCCTCCATCACCAATTTCAGGATGCTCACCGCCGTGCGTGAGTAATCCCATTGTAGGCTTGCTGGACGGTGATGGGTTGGATGAGATTTACCATGTAATCGAGTTAGTTTTGTTAGGGTTTGATCCCTAGTATCCATTATGTTCTAAGATTGATGTTACTATGACTTTGCTATGCTTAATGCTTGTCACTAGGGCCCGAGCGCCATGATTTTTGATCTGAACCTATTATGTTTTCAAGAATATATGTGAGTTCTTGATCCTATCTTACAAATCAATAGTCAACTACTATGTGTTATGATCCGGCAACCCCGAAGTGACAATAATCGGGACCACTCCTGGTGATGGTCGTAGTTTGAGGAGTTCATGTATTCACTAAGTGTTAATGCTTTGGTCCGGTACTCTATTAAAAGGAGGCCTTAATATCCCTTAGTTTCCAATAGGACCCCGCTGCTACGGGAGGGTAGGACAAAAGATGGCATGCAAGTTCTTTTCCATAAGCACGTATGACTATATTCAGAATACATGCCTACATTACATTGATGAACTGGAGCTAGTTCTGTGTCACCCTATGTTATAACTGTTGCATGAGGAATTGCATCCGACATAATTATCCATCATTGATCCATTGCCTACGAGCTTTTCACATATTGATCTTTGCTTAGTTACTTTTTCATTGCCACTGTTACGATTGCTACAAAAACTGCTACTGTTACTTTTCCCACCTTTACCGTTACTTCCATGCTACTTTGCTACTAAATACTTTGCTACAGATATTAAGTCTTCCATGTGTGGTTGAATTAACAACTCAACTGCTAATAGTTGAGAATATTCTTTGGCTCCTCTTGTGTCGAATCAATAAATTTGGGTTGAATACTCTACCCTCGAAAACTGTTGCGATCCCCTATACTTGTGGGTTATCAATACTACATATGCAATGGTAACAATGATATGGGAAGTATCTGTGGACTGAATTGCAGAAAGCCATAATAAGAAGGGGATAGCTAATCCAATTGGAGACTACGCTTCTGTCAACCTCCATCTTGTAGCAATAGAAGAGAGTAGATGGTAAGTTCACCAAGTAACATCGTATAGCATAATCCTACCTGGCAATCCTCCCCTTGTCACTCTGTGGGAAAGCGGTCACCGAGTTGTCTGTGGAACTTGTCTGGGTGTGTTTTATTAAGTATCCGATTCTAGTTGTCATGAGGTCGGAGTACAACTCCAGGTCGTCCTTTTACCGAGGGACACGACTATTCGAATACATAAACTTCCCTGCAGGGATGCACCACATTTCCCAACATGGTCGATCCCCTCTGGCCGGACACACTTTCCTGGGTCATGCCCGACCTCGGAAGATCAACACATCGCAGCCCTACCTAAGCACAGCAGAGAGGTCAGCCCGCCGATCTAAATCCTAAGCGCGAAAGGGTCTGGGCTCATCGCCCATTGCACACCTACACGTTGCGTGGGCGGCCAGAAACAGACCTAGCCGCTCCTAATACCAGAGCGGCATTCCAATCCAATCCGACGTGCGCCGCTCAGTCGCTGACGTCAAGAAGGCTTCGGCTGATACCACGACATCGAGTGCCCATAAATGTCCCCGCGTAGCTGGTTAGTGCGTATAGGCCAGTGGCCAGACTCGAATGAAATATCCAAACTCGTTAATCGTGTTATTACCATGGACAACGACCAGGGCCAGGCCCACCTGTCTCCTAGGTGGTCGCGACCTGCCCTGTCGCTCCGCCACAAAGATCCACATAGAGGGCCGTCGGGACAAAGGTCCTTTCAGCCCCCCAATCCGTGAATCAGTCACGGGTACTCTTCGAGCCGACCCGACTTTAGTCACAACATGTATCAGGTATAATATGTATGTAGTATATACCCGTGGTCACCACCCAAACTAATCACGCCCCGATTGAATAGCATAGCAGACGGACAAGGGTGTAGGGCCACTGATGGAATTCTAGTATCCTATACTTTTTTTAGAGGGTACGCAAATTGCGTGCCTTAGCTTTATAGAAGGAGAGAAATAAGACATACAACAACGTCTACCACTCGCTGCGAACAACGAAGGCGACCAACTCTACACCTGGTTCATACAAAGACAACCAAACACAACAACACAGTTACGACACAAGAAGCCAACCCATCACCGAGCCCCTCGCCGCGTCTCGGCCGACACTGAAGACCTCCAAAGAATAGCAACTCCAACTTCCTTGGATTAGCCAGCGACGACTGTACATCGCGCCGAAGGAGAAAGATCCGGGCAGCGGTGAACACCGGAGGAGCGCATCATGGGACCTCGAGTCTCCGAGCACAATGCTCCCAACAGAGTAACAACCCCAAAGACGTTGCCATCATGCCGATCCAACGAATCAAGGCTTTCGCCCCGGAGACAGTCGCCGATACGAGGTCGTGAGGAGGATGGCATTGCACTTGACGAAGCCTCCAGGAGGGTGAATGAAACCCTCAGGTGCCATCAGCGCCGGTCCGGCCACAACCGAACAGGATTTTCATCTGTAGCGCTGCACATCTCCACGTCTCCAAGATCCCGGCCAGTCCCGATCAGATGCCTCGCACCGCCGTCACCGCAACAACTTGCCATTGAAGCCCCCCTCACTGCTGAGGGAACACGCCTAAAGCCATCACCTTCAACATCGACTAGGAGCCGCAGCAACCACCGAGGGGTACAAAGCCAGTTCCGCCATAGTGGCCTTCACCCGTGCCAGGGGACTGCCACCAAAATGGATTCGACCCACACCTCCGATCACACTCCGGCACCCACACCGCCGAGGCACCGCTGCACGCCTCACATGGAAGAAACCGAACGCCCGCTGCCCGCCATGACCCTTCCTGGCAAGGCCTCGTAGCGTCGCCGCCGCCATGGCTGCGCTCGCACCGCCGCCATCGCCAGTGCCGGTGCACCACCTACATCCTCCATCTTGCTACGCACCACGCAAGGATCCGGAGACAACCGCCGCACTCCCTGCCGTGAGCACCCCAAGGACGCTGGCCAGTGCCGAATATGCATCATATCCGAGCCGAGATCCCCGGATCCGCGCTCCGGGCACCGCCAGCCAGCACCACCGACCCGCCGCAAGCCAACCACTGGCCGCCTGCACCACCATTGTGCCCCGCGACCATCGAGGTCTGGCGACACAACGCCTGAAGGTAGCAGTGGCGCCCAGGTCCCGACCAGCCAGATCCAAATCCAGAGAGGGGGGTCGGGATGGAATCGAGATCTCCGGCCGTTCCAGCCGTAGGCAACACCACCGAACGAAGCTCCGCCACCCCCGCAGCCACCGCGCCATGCCACCGTCGCGCCCTCGCAGCACCACGCCGCCAAGCGCCGTCGACGACCGAGCACCGTGCCATGGCCATGGAGCAGGGAGCCGCGCCGAGGAGGGCCCCCGCCGCCGCCGGCTCTGCTAGGGCTTTGCCCAGCAGAGGCCCTCGGCGGCGGTGAGGGGGAGGGGAGGGTGGAGGACGGTCGGCGGCGGAGACCTGGGGTTCCCCCCGTGTCGCCTCGAGGAGGGGACGCGGGGGTCGGGAGGGAAGGCCAGGATTAATTTTTTATTAGTCGCTTAAACATCCCTAGTATCCTATACTAAGCATTTAGGATTGCGGGTAAAGGTATCAACAGTTGTAGCAACAATGACAGGCTATGCAGCAGAATAGGATTAAACAAAAGCAGTAACATGCTACACTACTCTAATGCAAGCAGTAATGAGAGGAATAGGCGATATCAGGTTGATCAGGGGGGGCTTTCCTGGAAGCTCGACAACGAAGGAGGGGTCGTGAACACCGTAGTCGATCGGGGCAGCACCAGCGTCGGTCTCGTAGTCTACTGGAGAGAAGAGGGGGAAGAAACAATGAATACAATGCAAATAGATGCATGACATGACATACAACGGTGCAAGGTGTGCCCTAACGCAGTACTAGGTGCTACTGGCGAAGTGGGAAAACATCCGGGAAAGTATTCCCGGTGTTTGATGTTTTCGGGCAAATGAAACGAAGGGGAAATGTTACATGTTCGCTATGCTAGGGACGTGTGGCTGACGAACGGACTACGTATTCGGATTCATCTCGAAATTCTGAGCAACTTTCATGTACAAAGTATTTTCATCCGAGTTATGGATTATTTTATATTATTTTTTGAAGTTTTAAATCATTTTCTAAATTATTATTATTATTAAATTAATTCAAAATTAATATTATTGCATCAGCATGACGTCAGCATGACGTCAGCAGCCAACAGAGGTGTTGACAGGTCAAATTAACGTGTGGGTCCGCATGTCATTGACTCAGTATAACTAATTATATTAATTAGTTTAGTTAGTGATTAGATTAATCTAATTATAATTAATTAATTAATTAATATTTTAGTTATTATTATTATTATTTATTTCTTTAAATTCTTTTTTATAAAAAAATCCTGCTGTGGGGCCCTTTTGTCATAGGGGCCCAAGCGGGTCGGGCGCAGCGCGAGCGGGCGTGGGCGCCAGCCCGATACGGAACTCGCCCATCCAGCCGCGGGGCGTGGCGATGGCGGGGAGCCGACGGCCAAGTGCCCGGCCAGAGGCGGCAAGGCAGTGGAGGTGGGTGCGGCGGCAAGGCGGACGTGGGGCCGACAACGAGCGGCGCGGTGGAGAGGGCCAAGCGAGGCGGCGCAGTAGGCGGGGCTGCGGCGCGCGGGCGGAGCAGGACGGGGCTGCCGGTCGGGCGGAGGCGAGGCCAGTGGCAGGGAGGCGACGCGGCGCGGAGCAGCGACGAGGGGAGCGGGGCGGCGCGCTGGCCGCCGAGCAGGGGGCTCACGCGGGCGTGGCGTGGCTGCAGGGCAAGTGCGGCGCGGCCAGGAGCTCGCGGGGGGCGCCTTGGCGCGGCGGACAGCGGCGACGCAGCGGGCGGCGGGACGGCGGCGGGAGCAGCAGGGCGCGGGAGCGCGCGAGAAGGGGCAGACAGCGGTACCTGCAGCAGCGGGGAGGCGCGGGCGCGGTGAGCACATGTTCTCATCGGAGCTGCAGCCAGAGTGGGACGGCGGCGTCTTCGGGCGTGGCCATTCGACGAGGCGCGCAGCGGGACGGCAAGGAGCAGCCAAGCACGGGGGCGTGCGGCAGCGCGGCGAGGACAAGAGTATAGAGGGAGAAAGGAATAGATGGCGGGGGGGCTCACCGGCGGCTGCAGGGATCGGGCGGCTTGGCTCGTTGAAGCGAGTTGAGGGGGTGGACGAGGATGACGTCGACGATGGTGAGCGTCTGGCGAGGTACAACGAGGGAGGAGGTCTCCGGGCGGCGGTAGCGATCGACGGGGCCGGTCAGGGTGGATTCCCGATCCAGATCGAGGGCAGTGTGGTAGTGGCTGTGTTAGGGTTTGACCGGGGTGGGCGATAAGGAGAGTGGGGTGGGTGTGTGGGCCGACCTAGTGGCCAGCTGGGCCGTATGGCCCAGTGGGGGTCCTTTTAGTTTTGTTTTCTGTTTTGCATATTCCTTTTTCTTTTATTTATTTCCCTTTTTTGTTTTATTTAGTTAAGAGCATTTAGGCATTTTCTAAAAATGTGTTTACCTCAACATAATTACTAATGCAATATTTGGTTCACGCCGAACTTTTTACTTGTAATATTTGAAAAAAAATGTTTGCCAAATATTAAATTTTGAATTTGAATCGTTTCGATCTAACACGAGATTAGCAACAGTAACGGAGGTGACGTCACCATTAGCATTGGTTCACTGTAGCTTAATTATCCACGCGTTACAAATCTCCTCCACTACAAAAAATCTCGTCCCGAGATTTAGGAGGTAGAAGGAAACAATTTGGGGTATTCATTGCGAAGACGATCCTTGCGTTCCCAAGTGGCTTCGTCTTCAGAGTGATGTGACCACTGAACTTTCAGGAACTTGATCGCCTTCTGACGTGTGTGGCGTTCAGCTTGCTCGAGAATGCGGACCGGATGCTCTTTATAGGAGAGGTCCTGTTGCAACTCGAGCACTTCATGATCCAGTGCTCGGACTGGGTCCTTGAAGCAGCAGCGGAGTTGAGACACGTGGAACACATCGTGAACCTAAGAAAGGTTCGACGGCAGCTCCAGTTGATATGCCACCTTTCCATGCCTTTCAAGAATAGTGAATGGACCAATATAGTGAGGAGCTAACTTGCCCTTGATCCCGAAGCGGTGAGCACCCTTCATTGGTGTAACTCGAAGATAAGCCTTTTCGCCAAGTTGATAGACCATGTCTTTATGATGACGGTCATACTGACTTTTCTGACGTGACTAAGCGGTATTTAGGTTCTCGTGAATGACGTGGACTTGTTCTTCAGCGTGTTGGATAATATTCGGACCGAAGAGTGAACGTTCCCCAGTTTCTGACCAGTTCAAAGGGGTTCGGCACTTTCTTCCATATAACACTTCAAAGGGGGCCATCTTCAGACTAGCTTGATAGCTATTGTTGTACGGGAACTCAGCATATGGGAGAGATTCCTCTCATTTCTTGCCTAAAAAAATAACACAAGCTCGAAGCATGTCTTCGAGAACTTGGTTGACACGTTCAACTTGTCCTTGCGACTGAGGATGAAATGTAGTACTGAATGACAGATGTGTTCCCATATATTCTTAGAAATTTTCCCAGAATCTTGAAGTGAACAAACTGCCATGGTCTGAACTGATTACCAGTGGAATACCATGAAGAGAAACAATTCTGGACATGTAGAGGGTTGTCAGCTGACTAGCAGGGATCGTTTCCTTGACAGCCAGAATATGCGCAACTTTAGAAAGCCGGTCAATGACGACAAGAATAGCATCATTACCTTTTCGCGACTTGGGAAATCCAGTGACGAAGCCCATTTCGACATGGTCCCATTTCCATTAAGGAATAGAGATAGGTTGGAGGGTTCCAGCAGGTCTTTGATGTTCAGCTTTAATTCGATGACAAATGTCACACTCGGCAACATAACGAGCAATGTCTTGCTTCATATTAGACCACCATAATCTCCGTTGAATGTCTTGGTACATCTTGGTACTACCGGGATGAATAAACAGAGGCGTATCATGGGCTTCTTTCATAACCCTTGGAGTCAGATCCAGGTTTTTCCTTGCACATGGCACCACAAGGCGGCCTTTGAAGTACAAGGCGCCACCATCGACAATAGTGAAGAATGAGGGCTTTCCTTCTGTGAGATAGCGTTTAATCTTCTCGACTTCAGAGTCATAATGTTGAATAGTCTTGATATCACCCATGAGATCTGGTTCGACAGCCAGGGTATATAGAGAACCCTGAGGAACAACATGAAGATTCATCTTGTAGTGCTCTGGGGAAGGGGGAGGGAGCGCTCCAGGAGGAACAATATGGACGTTCAACTTTCTAAATTCCTCAACAAGTGAGGGCTGAACTTTTCAAACTTGGAGGTGGTTGCAATATGACTTGCGGCTCAAGGCATCAGCCTTTACATTAGCCTTTCCCGGGGTATACAAAATACCCAACTCAAAATCTGCTATGGTCTCCATCCATGTTTGCTAACGGAGGTTCAGGTCTGGCTGAGTAAACAAGTACTTCAGACTTTGGTGGTCGGTGAATATCTCGCAACGATTACCAAGAAGGTAATGTCGCCACTGTTTTAGAGCATATATGACAGTAGCGAGGTCGAGGTCATGAACTGGGTAGTTCTCCTCCTGAGGGCACAATTGACGAGAGGCATAAGCAATCACTCTGCGTTCTTGCATTAGGACACATCCTAATCCTTGACGGGAAGCGTCGCAGTAAATGATGAATTTCTTCTTAGTATCAGGTGGAGCAAGCACTGGGGCAGAAGTCAGCTAGTCCTTGAGCGCCTGAAAAATTTCCTGGCATTTGTCTGTCCACTCGAACTTGACGTCGTTGTGAAGTAGACCAGTCAGAGGCTTGGTGATCTTAGAGAACTTCTCGACGAATCGATGGCAATAGCTGGCGAGGCCGAGAAAACTTTTGACTTGTTTGATGTTCTTTGAAGGAGTCCAATCGAGAATAGCCTCAGCGCGTTCTGGGTTGACGGCAATACCATCCTTGGAGATGACATGCCCAAGGTAGGTTACTTCAGGAAGCCAGAATTCACACTTGGAATATTTAGCATAAAGTTCATGCTCTCGAAGCTTTTCTAGTACAAGGCCAAGATGTTCAGCATGCTCTTCCTTATTCTTGGAAAATACAAGAATATCATCTAGATAAACCATGAAGAATTTGTCGAGGTATTCCATGAATATATAGTTCATCAGGCGAGAGAAAGTAGCTGGAGCATTTGTCAAGCCGAATGACATGATGGTGTACTCGTATGAACTGTATCGAGTCACGAAGGCGGTCTTTGGAATATCTTCTTCACAGAAACGGATCTGGTGGTAACCCAACCTCAAGTCGAGTTTAGAGAACACGGATGAACCAGCTAGTTGATCATACAGATCATTGATCCGAGGAAGGAGATTTTTGTTCTGAATAGTTGCTTGGTTGATAGGATGGTAATCTTGGACCAATCGGTTTGTCCCATCCTTCTTCTTGACAAAAAGGGAAGGTGCTCCCCCAGGAGAGCAACTTGGGCGAATGAAACCACTGGCAAGAGATTTGTCGGTTTCCTCCTTAAGCTCAATGAGTTCATGAGGCGGCATCTTGTAGGGTCGTTTGGCTATGGAGTGGTGCCTGGTTTCAAGTCAATGATGAATTCGACAGCTATAGCTACGGGAATCACTGGAAGTTCTTCAGGAAAGATGTCTTGGAAGTCGCGTACGATGGGAATGTTTTCAATGCCCTCGAGTGGTGCAGCATTCAATGCATTCAATGCATAAAGACTTGCCTCGGCATTTTGAACTAGATGAGCGTGGTAGCTTACTATTTCATTCGAAGGGTGTAACAGATGGATGGTTTTTGTGGCGCAAGCATAGAAGTGGTATGCGCTTTCAGCCAATCCATTCCCAGGATGAGGTCAATGACCCCAGTACGATGGGAGAGGCATAGAATTCCAATCCTTTGATTTCAACAAGGATGACGTTGCAAACCCTGGAGGTTCGACATTGGCCCGCAGGGGTGTGTACTAGTAGTGACAGATTCATGTTCTCACATCTAATGTCATGCTTGTATGCAAAATCTTTTGATATGAATGAATGTGATGCTCCAGAATCAAATAAAACGGATGCTGGTACTGAATTTACGAGGAGTGTACCCATCACAGTAGCAGGCTGGTCTTGAGCTTCATTGAGATGAACGTGATTGGCATGAACCCGGCCATAAGGCATGGCATTGTTGTTGTGGGACTGATTGTCTCCACGGCCAGCTGCAGGAAGTGCCAGTTGGTTCTGGCTTTGAGTGCAATCCCTGGCGCGGTGACCTAGATGTCCACACCTGAAACATAGACCATCATTGGGGACGGAAGCAGGAGCTTGGAGTGGTGCACTTGGAAGTCTTGGCTGGCTAGGTGGTGGAGGCAGACGAGGTGCAGCATAGGACTGTCTTGGAGCAGGTGCAGCTGGACGGTACACACTATTGGGAATCCAGACCCTACGCTTTTGTGAGGGAGGGCCCGAGGATGAGCCTGGGTCACGGTTTTGCCTAAGAGAGCCATGGTGTTCCTGCAAACTAGTTTCAACCTGGATGGCCTTGTTCACCAAGGTGGCGAAATCGCCAAAGTCATGCACAAGGAGTGCGAGCTTGATATCATCTTGAAGTCCATCACCGAACTTCTGCGAGCATCGGCGCCGATGTCTTCTTCAGCATAGCGGGATAAATCCAGAAACTCTCGATGATAAGCATTCACAGTCTTGTTGCCCTGGGTGAGGTTGCAGAACTCACGCTTTTTCCTATCCATGATTCCCTGAGGAATGAAGCGGGCACGGAAGGCAGCTTGGAATTCCGGCCAAGTGATGATTGTTCCAACAGGCAATGTATGCATGTGGTTGTCCCACCATTGAGAAGCGGGACCCTTCAGATTGTATGCCGCAAAGGTGACATAGTTGGCAGGGGCTACTCCGGCACACTCCAGCTCAAAGGCAATGTCACGGAGCCAGTCATCAGCATCGAGTGGTTGAGTTGAGCTGCGGTAGACGACAGGGTTGAGATGAGCAAAGTCCTGCAGTGTTACTGCGCTTGGTTGCTGATTCATGTTGGGGCGAGGAAACTGAGCCATCATATTCTCCATGAACTGGCGATTCAGTTCAAACTATTGCATCATACCGGCCATGTATTTGGGCGGTGGTGGGGCATTGCCACCACGACCACGGCCAACTGGTCTATCCATCCTGCTAATATATAACAGGGGTAGTTTAACATTGAGAAATTTGCAAAGACAAGAATCATTCATGAATGAAACATGCATAATGAAAGGAGCACGATAGATATAACATAGTAGTTAAACACGACCTACAGATCCATACATAAGTTCGGTTACAACCCAAAGTACATGTGTTGAAAGGGAAATAGTCTAGACCAACTAGGCAGCGCGCAGGCACGCAGTGGAGGGATACAACAACGCGACATAGTGATATGCTACATCAACGTCGGGGAAAACCTCTGAAGCCCGGTAGCTCAAGGTGACGAAGCTGCATGTGGCGCTCGATGTGAGCGGCATGCGCTCCGTGGCGACTCTCGTCCAGGAGCCGGTCCTGATCCGGAAGAATCGGCCCAGGAGCAGGAGTACGGCCTCCAACGTCCGACCACGCAACACTTGCAAGCATCTCAGTCCTGCGCGGGTGAAGGAGGAACTCTGGTTGAATCGCTGCGCGGACTGCTAGAAGCAACTGTGTCAGAGTGTCATAGTGGCGCGCACGAGTGTTGTACAACTCGACAGACAGAGCTCGAACGGTGCGATCTAGAGCCTCAATGTACCGAACCTTAACCTGAGGGTCGTAACGATGGCTCACGTAGGGGGTATAGATAGCAGTGTAGTGTCCAGTCACCTCCCCAGCAGGGGGTATGGGATGTATCTGAACCCAATCTCCTCCAAGCGGGGATGCTCTCTACAAAGAAGGGTGATAGCAACAAAGCCAGCAGTGTGGACGGCCATATCAACAGTCACTCCAGCACCTCGGAAGGTGTGCAACTCGATAATGGAGATATCATGTCGATCATAGATGTCGACCACAGCATGGTACTACTCTTGGTTGAACTCGAACTAGTCCTCGTACACAATGTACTGAGGATACCAACGATATCCCAACAGGGTCAAGAGATCGACCGGAATGGCTGGGAACCCGGTCACCTCAATAGCCATGGTATGGAGTACGACCTGTGTTGCGGGACTCATCTGAAATAAAAGAATTCAAAGATGTCAAATGACAATGTGTGCATCATTCAATATGCATTCAAAGGAATAGTTGCAGATAATCCAGCTCTCCGGTAGATGTGATCACGAGAAACCTAATGTTAGTAAGGAAGAGCATAATTTGTTTGCTACCAACATTTGGCATTGCCAATATTTGGCAAGCCAACATTTGGCAAAATCAAAAGTTGCCAACATTTGGCAACCGTTTGTGAGATTGGCAACGGTAATTGGCAAGCAAACAATCTCTAGCCAACATTTGGTAGTTGCCAAAATTTGGCATGCCAACTTTTGGCATCAAACCAATTATGCTCTAAATTCATTTTTCCCGAGTAGAAGAGATATAAGATTCCCAGAGTATAGATAGAGGAATAAAAGATCCTAATACCACCTAATGGCGACATGGGCCCGTAAGCTACACAGCCATGTTAGTAAAAGTTTTTCAACAACTAGACTCGACTTCAGCCAAGGAGTTGGAAAGGGGGATTCCTACAAGCAGTCGGCTCTGACTTGTGACGCCCTTAATTTCACCGTACACTAATCATGCATGCAATTGTGTACGACCAACATCAGGGACTCACTGGAAGATATCAGAACACAACTCTAAAAGTAAAATAAGTCATACAAGCTTCATATTACAAACCAGGGCCTCGGGGGCTCGAATACAAGTGCTCGATCATAGACGAGTCAGCGGAAGCAATGATATCTGAGTACAGACATAAAGTTAAACAGGTTGCCATAAGATGGCTAGCACAAACTGGGATACAGATCGGAAGAGGAGCAAGCCTCCTGCCTGGGATCCTCCTAAACTACTCCTAGTCGTCGTCGACAGACTACACGTAGTAGTAGGCGCTTCCGGTGTAGTAGGAGTCATCGTGGGTGGCGTCTGGCTCCTGGGCTCCACCATCTGGTTACATCATATGAGAAGAAGGAACAGAAGGGGGAAAAGGGGGAGAAAAGCAATCGTGAGTACTCATCCAAAGTAGTCGCAAGCAAGGATCTATACTACATATGCAATGGTAACAATGATATGGGTAGTATCTGTGGACTGAACTACAGAAAGCCAGAATAAGAGGGGGCTAGCTAATCCTATCGAAGACTGCGCTTCTGGCAACCTCCATCTTGCAGCAGTATAAGAGAGTAGATGGTAAGTTCACCAAGTAACATCGTATAGCATAAGGTCTCCAGGCGGCGGCGGCGATCGACGGGGCGGATCGAGGTGGATCCCCGATCCAGATCGGGGGGATGTGGTGGTGGCTGGGTTGGGGTTTGACCGGGGTGGGGGATAAGGAGAGTGGGGTGGGTGTGTGGGCCGGCCTGGTGGCCAGCTAGGCCGTATGGCCCAGTGGGGGTTACTTTTAGTTTTGTTTTCTGTTTTGCATTGTCCTTTTTCTTTTATTTATTTTCCTTTTCTATTTTATTTAGTTTAGAGCATGTAAGCAATTTCTAAAAATGTGTTTATTGCAATAGAATTACCAATGCAATATTTGGTTCACGCCGAACTTTAGTTGTAATATTTGAAAAAAATTTGTTTGCCAAATATTAAATTTTGAATTTGAATCATTTCGATCTAACGCGAGATTAGCAACAGTAATGTTGGTGACGTGGCACCATTAGCATAGGTTCACTGTAGCTTAATTATCCGGGCGTTAGAGATGACAACACCCCTTTCGGACGGCACTTTAAGGAAGTCACGAAGTACCTGAACATCGGAATACCAACTTTCACTGGAACCTTCACTACAACTTTACGAGAAGAGGAGCGCTGGAGGATCGAAGTTTGTGTTCCTGGGAGGACTATTACACCAGTCACGGAGCCCATCGAGCTTATTTTTGATGCACCAACTTGGAGCTTAGGAAAGAGTATGGCAGCACACATCACCTTTGGACGTATTTGTGAGGTTTACAACAAGGATCTTGAAGACACCACCTACCAGATTCGTGAACGCCGAGATGAGCAATGGGATATGATTCGCACTAGGAACGATAAATCTATTGCAGCCTTCATACAGAAGATGGACCAGCACATTCACCGATATGAGAATCAGATGTGCACTATCATGCTGAAGACCAAGACGGCGATGACACAGAATATCGAGCTAGAGGAAGAACTCAAGGCAACAAGCGATGGATATGAAGAGGAAACTGTTGTGCTACTGGTGGAGAATGAAGACCTAAAGAAGAAGCTAGGACAACCCGTGGTGAAGCCAGAACCTGAGATGGACATTCGTGGAAAGCAGGAGTAGAAAGAGAGCCGCAAGCGAAAGTATGGACATCGGAAGTACAACTCTGGAGCTCAGCAGAAGCCCCGCTATTCCTCGTACTTAGGAGGACATACTCATCCCACCCATGGAGGACATAACCATGGAGGCCATTCTCACAATGGACGAAATTCACACAACCATAGTGGCCCCAGGAATGGCAATGGGAATGGAGGAAACAACAATCAGAGCCGTTCCACCCCATCAACCCCTGCCAAGAATGATCTGAGTCACATTACTTGTTTCAAGTGCGGGAAGACCGGACACTACGCCACCGAGTGTCCTGAGGCAAAGAACGGAAATGGCAATGGAAGCTCAGGAAAGAAGCCCAATCCCTTCACCAGAGGACAGGCGAATCACGTCAATGCGGAGGAAATTGACGAGTAGCCCGATGCAGTAGTTGGTAAGTTTTTGGTTCATGCATTTAAAACCCTTGTTCTTTTTAACACTGGTGCATCGCATTCATACATATGAAGGGGTTTTGTTTAAAAGTATAATCTGCCAACCGTAGCCCTTAAGTCACCTATGTTAGTGAGTTCCCCTGGAGCTGAGTACATGGCTAGTCGAGGATGTTATCAATTGCCACTGACTATTGGGAGACATGTTTTTCCCACGGACCTCATTGTCTTGGAATCCTAGGGTTTGGACGTAATCATAGGTATGGATTAGCTATCCAAGTATGAGGGAAACATTGATTGCGCTAGTAAATCTATTCTCCTCACCACCCCGGCAGGAAAAAGGATCAAGTATGTGTTGAGGCACACGCCAAGGAGGACGCAAGTGAATGCCCTCTCGGGAGTTGTTCAGGAGGAAGTACCATTTGGTAAGGATTATCCCGATGTGTTCCTAGAGGAATTACCAGGCATTCCACTAGATCGAGACATCAAGTTTTTGATTGAATCGTTACCAGGCACCGGACCAATATCTAAAAGCTCGTACCGGATGCCCGCTAATGATCGGGAGGAGATTAAGAAACAAATCAAGGAGGTAATGGAGAAGGGTTACATTCGACCGAGTTCTTCACCTTCGGGAGCCCTAGTGCTTCTAGTTGAGAAGAAGGATGATTCATTAATGATGGTTGTGGATTATCGTGCACTAAATGAGGTGATCATCAATAACAAGTACCCTCTACCAATGATCAATGATTTGTTTGACCAGTTGCAAGGAGCCAAAGTCTTCTCTAAGATTGATTTACGACCTGGATATCTCAGTTGAAGATCCGAGAACAAGACATACCTAAGACAACTTTTACCACGAGGTACGGGCTTTATGAGTATACAGTCATGTCTTTTGCTTCGACTAACGCCCCTGCCTACTTTATGAGTATGGTGAACAAGGTGTTCATGGAGTTCTTGGATAAGTTTGTGGTGGTATTCTTTGATGACATATTGATTTACTCGAAGAACGAAGAAGAACACAAGGAACATTTGCGTTTAGTTCTCGAGAAGCTCAGGGAACATCAATTATATGCCATGTTCAGCAAATGCGAGTTTTCGTTGAAGGAAGTCAGATTTCTCAGACATGTTATATCAGGAGATGGTCTAGCAGTAGACCCCTCCAAGGTTGAGGCCGTCATCGAGTGGAAAGCACCCACCTCGGTCGGAGAGATTCGCAGTTTTCTCGGACTCGCAGGATATTATTGGAGGTTCATCGAGAATTTCTCCAAGATTGCGAAGCCCATGACAGTGTTGTTGAAGAAGGAAACTAAGGACAATTGGACCGAGGAATGTGAGGTCGGTTTGCAGGAGTTGAAGAAACGTTTGGTCACAGCCCCAGTGTTGATTCTTCCGAATATACACAAGGATTTTCAGGTGTATTGTGACGCTTCTCGTCAGTGACTTGAAGGCGTTCTCATGCAAGAAGGAAGAGTTGTTTCATATGCCTCACATCAGCTTCGACCACATGAGTTGAATTACACCACGCATGATTTGGAATTAGCAGCCGTAGTGCACACACTCAAGACCTGGAGGCACTTTCTTATTGGAAATTGTTGTGATGTTTACACGGATCATAAGAGTTTGAAGTACATCTTCACATAGAAGGAGTTAAATCTCAGGCAAAGGAGATGGCTAGAACTCATAAAGGACTACGACATGAGATTGCATTATCACCTAGGGAAAGCCAATGTCGTGGCAGATGCTTTGAGTCACAAGAGTTATGTTAATACTCTCATAATTGGAGGTTTAACCTAGGAGTTAACATAGGATCTCAGAGACCTACTGTTGGAGATAGTCCCGAGAGGCTATGTTCCCACATTGGAGATTCAGTCCACTTTGCTAGGAAGGATTCAAGAAGCTCAGAAGACGGACAAAGGTATTGCAGAAATAAAGGGCAGAATGAGCCAAGGAAAGGCAGGAGGATTCCGTGAGGATGAATATGGAACATTGTGGTTCAAAGAGCGTATATACACGCCCAATGACCCGGAGATCAGGAAATTGATTCTTCGGGAGGCTCATGATTCACCTTACTCGATACACCTAGGCAACACCAAGATGTACCTGGATTGTAGGTATAATTTCTGGTGGACCGGTATGAAGAAGGACATTGCCGAGTATGTAGCGGTATGTGACGTCTGTCAGAGAGTTAAGGCAGAACATCTGAAACCATCAGGGTTACTTCCGCTATTACTGATACCAAATTGGAAGTGGGACAAGCTCGGAATGGACTTTATTACAGGATTACCCAGGACACGATCAGGGTACGATTCTATCTGGGTTATAGTTGATCGCTTGACTAAGGTAGCACATTTCATCCCCATGAAGACCACTTACACGAGTGCTAAGTTGTACAAGATATACATGACCAAGATCGTATGTCTGCATGGAGTTCCGAGGACCATCGTATCCGATAGAGGAACACATTTTACCTCGAAGTTTTGGAAGCAGTTGCACAAGAATTTGGGTACCAGGCTTGAGTTCAGTACAACCTTTCATTCATAGACAGATGGACAGACAGAGAGAGTCAATCGAATTCTGGAGGACATGTTGAGAGCTTGTGCGCTAGATTACGGATCTAGTTGGGATGATAATTTGCTTTACGCAGAGTTCTCTTACAACAACAGTTATCAAACCAGTCTGTAGATGGCCCCTTTCGAGGCTTTGTATGGAAGGAGGTGCAGGAAACCTTTAATGTGGGATGAAGTCGGAGACCGCAAACTGTTTGGACCCGATTTAATTAGAGATTCAGAGGAGAAGGTCAAGCTGGTCCATGACAGACTAAAGATATCCCATTCCAGATAGAAAAGTCATGCTGATACAGGCGCAAGGAGGTAACCTACGAAGTCGGGGATAGAGCATACCTTCATGTGTCTCCACTTCGAGGTGTGAAGCGTTTTGGAGTTAAGGGTAAATTGGCACCCCGATTTGTGGGACCGTACAGAGTTTCGGAACACAGAGGAGAAGTTGCGTATCAATTGGAATTACCCCAAACTTTGTCCATAGTTCACAATGTGTTTCACGTTTCCCAGTTAAAGAAGTGTCATGCAGAGATGGTTGATATTCCTCTACGAGATACAGTGCCCTTGGAAGCAATTCAGTTAGAGAGTGACTTGACTTACGAGGAGAAGCCCATCAAGATTCTCAAGTTTGCCAACCGAGTTACCCGCAGCAAGATCATCAAGTTTTGCAAAGTTCGGTGGAGTCACCATACAGAGGACGAAGCCACGTGGGAACGAGAGGAGGACCTTCGACAAGACCACCCACACCATTTTGCTAGCCAACCCGAATCTTGAGGGCGAGATTCATCTTAAGGGGGGTAGGTTTGTAACATCCCAATTTTCAATTTGGATGTTATCATATAGATCATTCATATGCATTCATTATTTGAGTATTTTCTATTTTTGGACCTTGTTGGAAAGTGATCCAAGGGACTTTAAGCAACTCAAGGACCAAATGAGAGAGTTGGAAGCTTTCCAAAAAAAGGACCCACAATTTTATTTCTTTCCATGTGGGTTTGGATCAAATAAATTTTGCCAATTTTCATTTCCAATATTTTAAAAATAAATTAAATAATGAGAGAAGATAATATGAATTCTTCAAAACAGAATAAAAATGTTGGAAATTGAATTTTGAGTAAAAAATATGTTTATTGGATTTTTATTTGCAAAAATATTTTTTATGCAATTTTATTAGTAATAAAAATGTTTGTTTTTATTTTAGGCATTTAGTACCAGAAAAATGTTCATAAGTTCACTAATAAGGCCCTAGTTATGTGTGAATTTTTCTACAATTTTTAAAAATATATTTATTGTATTTTCTATTTTTCTGTTTTCGAAAAAAAGTTATTTAAAAAAATTAGTTCTGCCCGACTGAACTGGGATGCGCCCAGCCTAGCCGGCCCAGCGCGTCGTCGCCTTCATCCCCGAGTCGGACACCGCCGCCACCAGGAGACCCCCGCTACAACGACTCCATCGCCGCCTCGCCTTGCCCCTCCCCAAGCCATCGTCGCACCCCCCACCTATAAATACCCAGCCCCGGACCCCCTCTCCTCCTCCTCAGCCGATGCCGCCCCGACTCGCTCGCCCGCCGCCCTCGCTCGCCTCCCGCCACCGCCCCGAGCCCCGAAGCTGCCCCGCACCGCCGACCCTCCCGAGGTCGCCGCTGCCTGAACCCGCTGTCGCCCCGCCTCGACTCGCCCGCCTCGCCTCGCTGACGCCGTCGAAGACCGCCACCAGCGGAACCCGCCGCCGCCGACCCGACCGGTATAAACCACCGATTTTTTTAAACCCGATTTATTTATTTATTTATATTTCGTGAACGCTCTCTATTTATATCTTTTTAGTGAACATTCATTCGTTAGTTTTTTCTTTTTCTTTTATTGTCTGCCAGGGACCTATCCGCTAGTAAAAAAAATATTAGTCCCAGATCTTCAAACATTTATTACTTTTTACTCATTTGTTCGAATTCGATGAAACCAACGCCAAACTTTTCAGTATGATCTCATCTATACAGAAAACCGACTCAAATTTTTTTGAAATTTTTAAATTTTGAAGTCAATCAGATTTGAATTTGAACTTCTTTTGATCGTATCTTGAGTTTCGTAACTCCGTTTGAGTTGATTCTTTTTGCAAATCAAAACTCTTGACCTAAAGTTTCTGTTAAGATCAAGTCCACGTAATTTTGGTACTATTCAAAATTGTTTTATGTTGCAAGAGCTATTTGCTGGTTTTCAAATTTTCCTGAGATCTTCTCTTTGAATCTTGTGCATGAGTGCTTATGTGTGCTATTGTTTGTTTACGCTAGACTTTCCAGAGTGCGAAGCTTGCTACTACGAGTCTCTAGGGTTTAACGATCATCAGCAAGGCAAGTTACACTTTGATCATACTCTTCAATACCCAGTTTTACTTGCATTAGTTATACCCTCAAAGATTTGCATGAGTAGGACTTGGATACATGTGGTTATGCTATGTAGTTCATGAGGTAGGAACCTATGACTTGTTATCACCCTGGGAATATACGTTTTGTTACTTATTGCTTAGCCATGCTCGTAGACGGGATTGGTATGTGAGATTCATGAAAGCTGCGAGAGTAATAAAAACTAAAGGAATGTATAAGGTGGCTACATTAATACACATCTGGGTGGATTGGTTGCAGGGCACCTGGAGAATCTAGTGTTGTCCTAGGGGAAACCCTGACGACCCGTGTGATCATCCTATGGAATGCCACCCAGGCTCAAAGGGATCATATAATTATTCATGCCTAGAAACTTCCGTGTGCAGCCACAAGCCATTATGGGCTAGCATAGTTGCGTAAGTTGTGTGACCTCTTTCAGTGGTGGACTAGCAAATGTAGGGGAAAGTAGGTGTACCGGTCTACCCAGAGTAAAGAGTTAATGCTTCCGAAAGGCTATGTCTCGATCATTCGATCATGGATGCGGTCGAGTCTTGTGGGGAAAAGTGCGCAAACCTCTACAGAGTGTACAAACTAATCATGATTAGCCATGTACCCGGTTATGGACATCTTGAGTATCCTGGTACTTGAATTATTGGTTGATCTCATCACTCTATTAAATTAAATTGTTGGGTTATTAATGACTAGGTGATTTGGGGATTGAGTTGGGGAACCTTCTCAATATTGATTAATTTAACTTAGTAGTAAATAAAAATTTATTCCTTTGTTGTAGGGAAAAATGAGCTTTATGCAAAATTAAACTTAGAGCCTCCACCGGCCAAATATGCATGTAGTGGTAGATATTTGCTCATCATTATTGCTAGAGTGTGACTTTGCCAGCATATTCCATGTGCTGACCTACACGGCTGCAACGTCTCGTGTTGTAGAGTTTTCAGACGAGGATTAAGGTGCGATAGGTCGTTGTCATGCACTCAGTTTTGCTGTGGAGTTGGATGGACTCGATTATCTTTGAAGTTTCTGCAGTATCGTATTTAGTTGGCCTTCAGCCATATTTTTGTAATAATACTCTTTATGAGGACCTCGATGTAATAAGTGTGTGACTGAAACTCAGTTATAATTCCTCTAGTATTGTGTGTGCCAGCATACCGATCCAGGGATGACACTTAAGCACAGAGACTTTGATCCATTGGGATCGTGGTCGCTACATTTATATGAGGCCAAATTTTGAAGTTCTTTCTCAAATTACTTCAACTATTCATATGTCTGGGCAACCTAAATATAGAGGTGGTACACAGCCTTTCATCCTACCATTTTAATTTCTTTTCGGCTAACGCAACTTCGAGCCATTCATATATAGGTTGCATTGCTTGGCAATAGACTCCTTAACTTTTTCTATGAACTCCATCACAAGACTGTCTTGGTAGTTTATATGAGGCCAAATTGTTTTAGTGATTTGTTAGATTACTTCAACTGTTCACATGCATGGGAAACTTAAATATAGCGGTGGTACATTGCCTTTTGTCTTACCAATTTAATTTGTTTTCAGCTAATGCAACTTAGAAGCATTTAAATATAGCTTGCCATGCTCGACAATAGACTCCTTATATTTTTTATGAACTCCATCCAAAGACTGTCTTGGTAGTTTATATGAGGCCAAACTATGCAAGTGCTTTCTCAGATTACTTCTAATGTTTATGCCTGGGCCACTTAAATATAGCGTAGGTACACTGTCTTTCATGTTAGCAATTTAATTTGTTTTCGAAGGATGCAACTTAGAACCATTTAAATATAGCTTGCCATGCTTGGCAATGGACTCTTTAACTTTTTCTATGAACTTCATCACAACACTATCTTGGTAGTTTATATGAGGCAAACATGTTTCAGTGCTTTCTCAGTTTACTCCCACTGTGATATGCCTAGGCAACTTAAATATAGCCATGGTACACTGCCTTTCATCTTGGCATTTTCATTTGCTTTTGGCGGATGCAACTTAAAATCATTTAAATATAGCTTGCCATGTTCGGCAATAGATCCAACTTTTTCTATGAACTCCATCACAAGACTGTCTTGGTAGTTTATATGAGGCCAAATTTTGAAGTTCTTTCCCAAAGTACTCCAACTATTCATAAGCATGTGCAACTTAAATATAGCGTTGGTACACTGCCTTTCATCCTACCTTTTTAATTTGTTTTCGGCTGACGCAACTTAAAGCCATTTATTTATAGGTTGCCTTGTTTGGAAATTTATACGTCTCTGTCGTATCTACTTTCCCTAACACTTTTCCTCTTGTTTTGGACTCTGATTTGCATGATTTGAATGAAACTAACCAGGACTGACGTTGTTTTCAGCAGAACTACCATGGTGTTGTTTTTGTGCAGAAACAAAAGTTCTCGGATTGGAATGAAACTTTGCGAGAATTTTTAATATGAATAAAGAAAAATACTGGAGTCAAGAAACACCAGAAGGGGGCACCTGGGGTGGGCACAACCCACCTGGGCACGCCCTCCCTCCAAGCGTTCCTAGGTGGGTCATGCTCACCTGGTGGCCTCGCAGACCCTAAATCCGACCAATAAAATCCTATTTTCGGAGAAAAAATAAGGGAGGAAGAATTATCTCATTTTGTGATAAGGAGCCGCCGTCACCTCCGGTTCTTCATTGGGAGGCCAGATCTGGAGTCTGTTTGGGGCTCCATAGATGGCAATCTTCGGTCTTCGTCATCACCAACCCTCCTCCATTGCCAATTCCATGTTGCTCTCCACCGGGAGTGGGTAATTCCTTCGTAGGCTCGCTGGTCGATGACATGTTGGATGAGATTCATTATGTAATCGAGTTAGTTTTGTTACGGCCCAATCCCTAGTACCCACTATGTTCTGAAATTGATGTCGTTATGACTTTGCTATGCTTAATGCTTGACACTTTGGGCCCGTGTGCCATCATTCCAGATCTGAACCGTTTATGTTATCACCATTATATCTATGTTCTAGATACGATCTTGCAAGTAATAGCCACCTATTACGTGTTATGATCCGTAAACCATGTAGTGATGATATGTGGGATACTTTCCTGTGATGATCGTAATTTGAGGAGTTCATGTATTCACTATGTGCTAATGCTTTGTTCTGGTACTATATTAAAAGGAGGCCTAAATATCCCTTAGTTTCCTTATGGACCCCGCTGGCACGGGAGGGTAGGACAAAATATGTCATACAAGTTCTTTTCATAAGCATGTATGACTATCTACGGAATGCATGCCTACATTATATTATGAACTGGAGCCAGTGCCGTATCACCCTAGGTTATAACTGTTGCATGATGAATATCATCCAACAAATTGTCGATCCAATGCCTACGATTTTCCTACATATTGATATTGCTAAGTTACTACTACTGCTGTTACTATCGCTACTGCTACAAAACCACTACTATCACTGTTATTGTTATTGTTGTTGCTACTGCAACTATCAAAACTATCATACTACTGTGCTACTGATCACATTGCTGTAGATAATTAATCTCCAGGTGTGGCTAAATTGACAAATCAGTTGCTAATACTTGCAAATATTCTTTGGCTCCCCTTGTCTCGAATATATAACTTTGGGTTGAATACTCTACCCTCGTAAACTGTTGTGATCCCCTATACTTGTGGGTTATCAAGACCATTTTCTAGCGCCGTTACCCAGGAGCATAGCTATATTTGTTGAGTCACATGGGATTATTATCTACTTATCACTATGAAGAATCTGAAGGACGATCGAACTAAGATCTTTCCCTCAGCTACGAGGGGGGGGCTAAGGAATTGCCATGACACTCTGCACTTGATTCTCCTTCAGTTATAAGTAAGCTTGCTACACCACACTCTGCTATCAATCCTGATATGTCGCAAGTTATTGTGATGCTACTTCTGCTATGAATGAAACTTATGATGATGCTAGTACCTTGCTTGATAAGATTGTGCCTTTGGGTGAACTGCTTGATGAACAACTTGCTAGACTAAATGATATTGACAATGCTACTATTGATGAGACTGCTAAAACTGATGAAGTGCTTGAAACTGAAAATTTTGAAACACCTATTAGATCTAGCCATCATAGATATGAATTTCCCAAAGTACCTGAAGGTTATGTTATCGATGAGGAGACTACTACAGACTTTCTTGCTTGCAATGATAGAAATGATCTTAAGAAATTACTATGCAAACTGAAAGAAAAATCCTTGAATCCTAGAATGAAATGTGATCCTAAGCTTGCCACTTCACCTATCTTTGTTAATGACAAGGATTATGAGTTCTCTGTCGACCCAGAGTTAATTAGTTTGGTAGAGTCTGGCCCCTTCCATGGCTATGAAACTGAAACTGTAGTTGCACATCTTACTAAGTTGAATGATATAGCCACCCTATTTGCCCATGATGAGAAAATTCGCTACTATTATATCCTCAAGTTATTTCCGTTCTCATTAAAGGGTGATGCTAAAGCTTGGTACAATACTCTTACTCTTGGTTGTGTGTAGGCCCCGGGATATGATTTATTTTTTCTCTGAGAAATATTTTCCTGCTCGTAAGAAACAAGTTGCCTTGCAGGAAATATTTAACTTTGTGCAAACTAAAGAAGAGGGTCTCCCACAAGCTTGTGGGAGGCTTATCCAACTGCTAAATGCTTTGCCTGATCATCCACTTAAGAAAAATGAAATACTTGATATCTTCTATAATGGACAAACCGATGCTTCTAGGGATTTGCTAGATAGTTGTGTTGGTTGTGTTTTCATGGAAAGGACTACTGAACAAGCTGGGAAATTATTGAATAATATATTGAAAAATTATGATGATTGGTCCCTACCCGAACCTTCACCTGAACCAACTCCAAAGAAGAGAGGAATCTTGTATCTTAGTCCCGAAGATATGCAGGAGGCAAAGAAAAGTATGAAGGAAAAAAGGTATGAAAGCCAAGGATGTTAAGAATTTAACACGTATTAAAGAAATACATGGACTTAACATACCACCACCCAAGGTGGTTGAGGTAAATTCTTTGTTAAAATTTGATGAAGGTGGCATCCCTTACAATAAGCGTCTTAGTCAATGCCTTTATGAGTTTGATAACTATATTGAAACAAGATCACTTCAATGCCAATGTCATGAAAGAATTAAAATACAACTCTGATATGATTGCTCGCTTGAGTGACTTGTTATTTAGAATATCTAATGATGTTAGAGGTGTTGGAAAACATGCTTCTATGGTTCAAACTCAGTTAGAATAAGTAGCTAAATCTCAAAAAGAAATACTTGATGAAATGAATAATAATGTAACTGATTTGTTGTTAGAGTAGCAACTAGAGGAGGGAAAATGACTCAGGAACCACTTTATCCTGAGGGACATCCTAAGATATTTGAACAAGATTCACAAAGACTTAACAATAGTGCACCTAATTCTTATAGAAGGAAAAAGAAAAAGAAAAATGATAGGACTTTGCACACCTCTAGTGAAACTAAAAGACCTCCTGAAAATAGTAATTATGTCTCTATATCTAATGCTGAAACTCAATCTGGTAATGAACATTCATCTAGTGATAATGAAAAATATAATGATGATGTTCATACAGACACTCAACCAGACAAACACAAACAACCAGATAATGATGTTGAGATAGAACCTGTTGTTGATCTTGATAACCCACAACCTAAAAATAAAAGATATTTTGTTCCCAGGAAACATGGAAAGGAAACAGAACCATGGGTACAAAAACCCATTCCCTTTCCACCTAAACCAAATAAGAAGAAACATGATGATAAATTTGAACACTTTAGTGAAATGCTTAGGCCAGTCCTTTTGCATACCCGCTTGACGGATATCCTAAAGATGGTCCCTTATGCAAAATATATGAAGGACATCATCACTAATAAAAGAAAAATTCCGAAAGATGAAATATCCACCATGCTTGCTAATTGCTCTTTTAAGGATGGAGTACCTAGAAAACTTGGAGATCTGGGAATACCAACTACACCTTGCTCCATAAAAAGAAACTATGTGAAAACTGCTTTGTGTGACTTGGGAGCTGGTGTTAGTGTCATGCCTTTCTCTTTATATAAAAGACTTGATTTGAATAAGCCCACACCTACTGAGATATCTTTGAAAATGGCTGATAAATCAACGACTATACCTATCGGTATTTGTGAGGATGTGCCCATTGTTGTTACCAATGTTACTATTTTAACTCACTTTGTTATACTTGAGATGCCCGAGGATGACAATATGTCTATTATTCTATTGATTGCAATAGAAGCAAGGTCACGTTTCACATCAATGGTAATGAGCACATGGTGCACTTTCTGAAGAAATAATTCCAAGTAAATGGTATCAATATTATTGAAAATTCTCCAACACTTGCCATTGGGAGTTTCCATATTCCTCTACCTACTGCCAAAAAGAAATATGAAATATATATTATTAGGGATGTGCATATCCCCGTTGAGGTAACTAAGTGTTTTGGGAAAATTCTTCGGTCTCATGCTAATTGGAAGTGGTTGTTAATAGGATTTGATCAACCTTATGAATTAATCATTTTCAACAGGTATGAAGTTGTGGAATCTAGTGAGCACAAATCTTTGTCCCTAACCTTTATTTCCCTGTTTTACTTAGTCAAATAAAAATAAAATGCCATGTATTGCTTGTTTACTGTTTTTTCCATTCAATAAAAATGACCTAAAAATAAAAGTGCTAAGAATGCCCTGAAAATTTAACACAATGTGTTTCTGATTATTCTAGAATTTTTAGTGCAAATAACATCAGAGGGGGGTGCACCCGGTGGGCATAACCCACCTAGGCGCGCGAGCTACCCCAGGCGCGCCCTGGTGGGTTGTGGTCCCCACGTGGGCCCCCTCACTTATCTCTTTAGCCCACATCACCACCTACCTCCAGAAGAAATCACCATTGCTCTCTTTCTCGCGTTCTTGCTCCCAAATCCGCGGATTTTGATCTCTTTGCTCGAAGCTCCATTTCCAAAACTGTTTTGGGGGATTGTTGCTTGGTATGTGACTCCTCCGTTGCTCCAATTAGTTTTGCTTTATTGGTTTATATTTAGAATAATTAGCTACTCTTGTTGCTGCTGTAGATGAGATTGCATGTTAAAATCTTAGAGTTCTAAGTAGTTTGAATGCTCAAAATGGCCTCTATGCTTCCTTATGAGTAGTTGCTATCAATCTTAGGAAGTTTCGTTGACAAATTTTTGTGGACCAAAATTTTAGAAATTGTACGCGAATAAAATGTACTTGTTTGGAAGGAGTTCTTCGAGGAGGAGGTCCTCGGAGGCATCATCTAGCAGTAGCTCCGCTCATCGGTCTTATGTTGAACCAAGTGAAAAGTCCATACGAGTGCTGCCACCACAGCACTTTGACATGGGACCGTGCGGCTACTATGGTTGGTGATTACCAAGCTAGGCCAAAATCCTAAGCTTCGGGGTGTACGCATTTCCACCGACATACATTCATGTTCACACATTTCATTCCAGCTATCGGTGTTCACACTTTTTCATTGTATTATCCATGCTAGACTTATTTTCTCTCCTTTTTCTTATGTGTTTGGAAAACATTGAGAAAATCCAAAAATATTTCCTGTTTCTTTTCAGTTTTTCTCTCTAGTTTAGTTAGTTGTAGTATTTAAAAGAAAACCCAAAAAGATTTCTTGATTCTTCTTTTGTCTGTTGGGAGCGTTCCCACGTAAATAGTTTTTCTCGTTTTTGTTTTCTTTATTTATTTTGCCTTCTTTGAGAAAAAACAAAAACTCCAAAAATATGTCCGTGTGTTTCTCTTTATTTCTTTTATAGTCTTTGAGATGTACCAAGGAGAATACCGCGATCAAAATGTCGAGTGGCTCTCATTTGCATTATTTGATTTAATGAAAGGATCATATTACCTTGTTTTCTCCTCCTTGAATAAAATGTTTGCAGATTCCAGCTTAGTACATGGGACTCTTGCATTATTATTATGTTCACATCATTCTGTCGTGCAAATGAAAGGCAATAATGACGATACTTGGTGAACTGGCCATGCCAGAGAGAAACAGGTATGAACTCAACTTGTTTTTGTTTTCGTAAATATATTTAACCTAGTATCCATGCTTCAGCCTATTATGATTAAACATGTTTGCAATGACAACTAGAGATTATAGTTTCTCATGCCATGCTTAAATAGCTAGGAGTGGATAATGATTTATCTTTAAGGTCAACATAGCGTTAAAATGATTGTGATATAGTATGATGATACGGTATCCTTCTTCGAATGTTTCAAGTGGCTTGACTTGGCGCATGTTCATGCATGTAGTTGATTCAAAACCAACATAGCCTCTATGATATTTATGTTCATGGCGTTCATATCCTACTTATGCTTATATCCAATGTTTGTTATGCATAATGTATGTTCATGACCATTGTTTCTCTCTAGCTGGTCGCTTCCCAACCTACTTGCTAGACTTCGCATGTACTAAGCGGAAATACTGCTTGTGCATCAAATTCAAAATCAAAGTTATTCCACATGAGTCCACCATACCTACCTATATGTGGTATTACCCTGCCGTCCTAAGTAAATTTGCATGTGCCACCTCTAAAACTTAAAATAAACATCCTTTTTGTGTGCCTGGAATGTTCAAAGAGTGACAGGAGGTAGTCAGTATCTTCCATGCTAAGCGGGTTATTATCATGACGAGTGTTTATTCACTTGTCCTTGCACATGAGGGGCGGTAATAGGGATTCCCAGTCCTGATACGTCTCCAGCGTATCTATAATTTTTTATTGTTCCATGCTATTATTTATGATGTTTTGGATGTTTAATTGGCTTTGTTATACACTTTTATATTATTTTTGGGACTAACCTACTAACCCAAAGGACCAGTCCAGATTGCTATTTTTTTTTGCCTGTTTTAGGGTTTTACAGAAAAGGAATATCAAACGGAGTCCAAACGGAATGAAACCTTCAGGAGAGATATTTTTGGAGCAAAATACGCACGGGAGACTTGAGAACCACGAAGTAGGGCTGATGTGGCGTCCACGAGGGTGCCCCCCCCCCTTATAGGGCGCGCCCCCTGCCTCGTGGGCACCCCGTCTGGCCCCGGTGCCCTCCTTCTTCCCATATATACCTACGTACCCTGAAACTATCAGAACAACAGAGAAAACCCTAGTTCCACAGCTGCAACCTTCTGTTCCCGTGAGATTCCATCTTGGGGCCTGTTCCGGAGCTCCGCCCGAGGGGGGATCATCCATGGAGTGCTTCTACATCATCATCATCGCCTCACCATGAGTTGTGAGTAGTTTACCACAAACCTTCGGGTCCATAGTTAGTATCTAAATGGCTTCTTCTCTCTCTTTTGATCTCAATACCAAGTTCTCCTCGGTCTTCGAGGAGATCCATTCGATGTAATCTCTTTTTGCGGTGTGTTTGTCAAGATCCGATGAATTGTGGGTTTATGATCAAGATTTTCTATGAGAAATATTTGGTTCTTTTTTGAACTCGAATTATTGGTTTGGTTTGGCCTACTAGATCTATAGTTCTTGCAATGGGAGAAGTGCTTGGCTTTGGGTTCGATCTTGCGGTGTTTTTTCCCAGTGACAGTAGGGGCAGCAAGGCACGGATTGTATTGTTGCCATCGAGGATAAAAATATGGGGTTTATATCACTATGTTTGAGTTTATCCCTCTACATCATGTCATCTTGCTTAAGGCGTTAATCCGTTCTTATGAACTTAATACTCTAGATGCATGTTGGATAGCGGTTGATGTGTGGAGTAATAGTAGTTGATGCAGAATCGTTTCGGTCTATTTGTCTCGGACGTGATGCCTATACATAATGATCATGCCTAGATAGTCTCATAATTATTCGCTTTTCTATCAATTGCTCGACAGTAATTTGTTTACCCGTCGTAGAATATCACTATCATGAGAGAAGCCACTAGAGAACACTATGGCCCCCGGGTCTATTCTCAACATATCAATCTACAATCTACTTTACTTTTCCGCTTTTACTTTCTATTCTTATATCCAAAAATACCAAAAGTATCAAACTATCAGCTCTATCAGATCTCACTTTCGTAAGTGACCGTAAAGGGATTGACAACCCCTTATCGCGTTGGCTGCGAAGTTCTTATTAGTTTCTGCAGGTGCGAGAGACTCGTGTGTGGTCTCCTACTGGATTGATACCTTGGTTCTCAAAAACTGAGGGAAATACTTACGCTACTGTGCTGCATCACCCTTTCCTCTTCGAGGGAATACAAGACAAGCTCGAGAAGTAGCAAGAAGAATTTTTGGCGCTGTTGCCGAGGAGGCTCACGCAAAAGTCATATACCAAGTACCTATCACAAACCCTTATCCTTCGCATCACATTTTTGCCTCTCGTTTTCCTCTCCACCACTTCACCCTTGCCGTTTTATTTGCCCTTCTTCTGCCGTGTGTTTACCGTTCGCTTGCTTCTTGTTTGCTTGTGTGTGTTGGATTGCTTGCTTGTCACTATGGCTCAGAACAATACCAAATTGTGTGACTTCTCCAATACCAACAATAATGATTTTATTAGCATGCCAATTGCTCCTATTACCGATGCTGAATCTTGTGAGATCAATACTGCTCTGTTGAATCTTGTCATGAAAGATCAATTTTCCGGCCTTCCTAGTGAAGATGCCGCTACCCATCTAAACAACTTTGTTGATTTGTGTGATATGCAAAAGAAAAGGGATACGGATAACGATATTGTTAAATTGAAGTTATTTCCGTTTTCACTTAGAGATCGTGCTTAAACTTGGTTTTCCTCTTTGCCTATAAATAGTATTGATTCATGGAATAAGTGTAAAGATGCTTTTATCTCTAAGTATTTCCCTCCTGCTAAGATCATCTCTCTTAGAAACGATATTATGAATTTTAAGCAACTAGATCATGAGCATGTTGCACAAGCTAGGGAGAGAATGAAATTAATGATACGTAATTGCCCTACACATGGTTTTAACTTATGGATGATTATTCAAAACTTTTATGCTGGCTTGAATTTTGCTTCTTGATATCTTTTAGATTCGGCCGCAGGAGGCACTTTCATGGAAACTACCTTAGGAGAAGCGACCAAACTCCTAGATAATATTATGGTTAATTATTCTTAATGGCACACCGAAAGATCTACTAGTAAAAAAGTGCATGCTATTGAAGAGATTAGTGTTTTGAGTGGAAAGATGGATGAACTTTTGAAACTGTTTGCTGCTAAAAGTGCTTCTTCTGATCCTAATGATATGCCTTTGTCCGCTTTGATAGAAAATAATAATGAATCTTTGGATGTGAAATTTGTTGGTAGGAATAATTTTGGTAATAATAGAGGAAACTTTAATCCTAGGTCTTTTCCTAGTAATTCCTCAAATAATTATGGTAATTCCTACAACAACTCTTATGGAAAGATGCCTTCTGAATTTGAAACTAGTGTTAAGGAGTTTATGATGTCGCAAAAGAATTTCAATGTTATGCTTGAAGAAAAATTGCTTAAGATTGATGAATTGCCTAGAAGTGTGGATAGTATTACTCTTGATGTTAATGCTTTGAAACTTAGATCTATCCCACCTAAGCATGATATCAATGAGTCTCTCAAAGCCATGAGAATTTCTATTGATGAATGCAAAGAAAGAACCGCTAGGATGCGTGCTAAAAGAGAGAATTATATAAAAGCGTGTTCTTCTAGTTATCATAAAAATAAAGAGGAAGATCTGAAAGTTATTGATGTGTCTCCTATTAGATCCTTGTTTTCTAGTATAAATCTTGATGAAGATAGGATTGGAGATGATTCTACTTTAAGGTGTCCCAATGATTCGGAGTTTTTAGATCTTGATGCTAAAATTGTTAAAAGTGGGAGTGAAGAGATTAAAACTTTGCATAGTGATGAACCCACTACTTTGGATTTCAAGGGATTGAATTATGATAATTGCTCTTTGATTGATTGTATTTCCTTGTTGCAATCCGTACTAAACTCTCTGCATGCTTATAGTCAAAATAAAGCTTTTACCAAACACATAGTTGATGCTTTGATGCAATCTTATGAAGAAAAACTTGAATTGGAAGTTTATATCCCTAGAAAGCTTTATGATGAGTGGGGACATACTATTAAAATAAAAATAAAAGATCATGAATGCTTTGCCTTGTGTGATTTGGGTGCAAGTGTCTCCACTATCCCAAAAACTTTGTGTGATTTGCTAGGGTTCCATGAGCTTGATGATTGTTCTTTAAATTTGAATCTTGCGGACTCTACTATTAAGAAACCTATGGGAAGGATTAATGATGTTCTTATTGTTGCCAATAGGAATTATGTGCCCGTAGATTTCATTGTTCTTGATATAGATTGCAATCCTTCATGTCCTATTATTCTTGGTAGACCTTTCCTTAGAACGATTGGTGCAATTATGGATATGAAGGAAGGAAATATTATATTCCAATTTTCGTTAAGGAAAGGCATGGAGCACTTTCCTAGAAAGAAAATCAAATTACCATATGAATCTATTATGAGAGCCACTTATGGATTGCCTTCCAAAGATGGCAATACCTAGATCTATCCATGTATCGTGCCTAGCTAGGGGCGTAAAATGATAGCACTTGTTGGGAGGCAACCCAATTTTATATTTTTTTTGTTTTTGCTTCTGTTTAGGAATAAATATTGCATCTAGCTTCTGTTTAGATGTGGTTTTGTGTTTTAATTAGTGTTAGTGCCAAGTAGAACCTTTGGGAAGACTTGTGTGAAGTTTATATGATCATGCTGAGAAAAACGGAATCGTTAGCGCTCGCTAGAATGGTCACCGGATTTTACTGGAGCGTTCTATTTTAGTTGATTATTTTTGCAGATGATTAATAGAAAAATTCCTCATGTTTACAAATTTATTTCAATTTTTTTGGAGTTACATAAGTATGTGAAAGTTGCAGATTACTACAGACTGTTCTGTTTTTGACAGATTCTGTTTTTCGTGTATTGGAGGATATGAATCATATAGAAGTTGGAATACAGTAGGTTTAACACCAATATAAACAAAGAAAGAATTCATTGCAGTACCTTTGAGTAGTGGTTTGCTTTCTTATACTAACGGAGCTCGCGAGATTTTTGTCTAAGTTTTGTGTTGTGAAGTTTTCAAGTTTTGAGTATTGCTTTGATGGACTATGGAACAAAGAGTGGCAAGAGCCTAAGCTTGGGGATTCCCAAGGCACCCCAAGGTAAAATTCAAGGACAACCAAAAGACTAAGCTTGGGGATGCCCCGGGAAGGCATCCCCTCTTTCGTCTTCATCCATCGGTAACTATACTCAGAGCTATATTTTTATTCACCACATGATATGTGTTTTACTTGGAGCATCATGTATCATTTGAGTCTTTTCTTGTTAGTTTGCCACAATTATCCTTGCTGGACACACCTATTTAAGAGAGTTAAATATGGCCTAGGAATTGATAGAACACTCTATGTGCTTCACTTATATCTTTTGAGTTGAATAGTTTTTGCTCTAGTGCTTCACTTATATCTTTTAGAGCACGGTGGTGATTATATTTTGTTGAAATTGTTGATCTCTCATGCTTCACTTATATCCATTTGAGAGTCTATTAAAACAGCATGGTAATGTGCTTTGGCTATAAAACTAGCCTTCACATGATAGACATCCAATATCAATGTAGTAAAAACTTTCACACTAAGTGCATTGAATTGATGAGAAGTTGGATGCTTGACAATTGTTTTGAGATATGAGGATATTGATATTAGAGTCATGCTAGTGGAGTTATTACGAAATTGAGAAATGCTTGTGTTAAAGTTAGTGATTACCGTAGCATGCATGTATGGTGAACCGCTATGTGACGAAGTTAGAGCATGAGGTATTTGTAAAGTGTCAACCTTTGTGTGGAGGTCGGGGGCGCGCGATGCTTAACTCCTACCAACCTTCCCCCTCGGAGCATGCGTTGATTGCTTTGTTTTGATGACTCGTAATTTTTTGCAATAAGTATATGAGTTCTTATGACTAATGTTGAGTCCATGTATTATACGCACTCTCACCCTTCCACCATTGCTAGCCTCTCTTGTACCGCGCAACTTTCGCCGGTGCCATACACCCACTATATATCCTTCCTCAAAACAGCCACCATATATCTTCCTCAAAACAGCCACCATACCTACCTATCATGGCATTTCCATAGCCATTCCGAGATATATTGCCATGCAACTTTCCACCGTTCCGTTCATATGACATGCTTCATATTATCATATTGCCATGCATGATCATGATGTTGACATTGTATTTGTGGCAAAGCCACCATGCATAATTTTTCATACATGTCACTCTTGATTCATTGCATATCCCCGTACACCGCCGGAGGCATTCATATAGGTCATACTTTGTTCTAGTATCGAGTTGTAATTCAATGAAAGTGTGATGATCATCATTATTAGAGCATTGTCCCATGTGAGGAAAGGCTAAAACAAGAAAGCCCCTCCAAAAAAAGAAAAAAAGAAGAAAGAAAGGCCAAAGAAAAAAATAAAGGCCCAAAAAAGGAAAAAAGAGAAAAAAAAAGAAGAAAAAAGGGACAATTGCTACTATCTTTTCCACACTTGTGCTTCAAAGTAGCACCATGTTCTTCATGATAGAGAGTCTCATGTTTAGTCACTTTCATATAGTAGTGGGAATTTTCATTATAGAACTTGGCTTATATATTCCAACGATGGGCTTTCTCAAATGCCCTAGGTCTTCGTGAGCAAGCAAGTTGGATGCACACCCACTTAGTTTCTTTTGTTGAGCTTTCATAATTTTTTAGCTCTAGTGCATCCGTTGCATGGCAATCCCTACTCACTCACATTGATATCTATTGATGGGCATCTCTATAGCCCGTTGATACGCCTAGTTGATGTGAGACTATCTCCCTCCTTTTTGTCTTCTCCACAACCACCTCTCTATTCCACCCATAGTGCTATGTCCATGGCTCACGCTCATGTATTGTGTGAAAGTTGAAAGGTTTGAAAGAATAGAGTATGAAAACAAGTGCTTCGATGAAACCGGGGTTGTGCATATATGAATATTTTGTGTGATGAAGAGGGAGCATAGCCAGACTACATGATTTCGTAGGGATAACTTTCTTTAGCCATAGTATTTTGAGAAGACATGATTGCTTTGTTAGTATGCTCAAAGTATTATTATTTATTATGTCAATATAGAATTTTGTCTTGAATCTTTCAGATCTAAACATTCATGCCACAATTAAGAGAATTACACTGAAAAACTATGTTGGTTACCATTCCACATCAAAAATTCTGTTTTTATCATTTACCTACTCGAGGACGAGTAGGAATTAAGCTTGGGGATGCTTGATACGTCTCCAACGTATCTATAATTTTTGATTGTTCCATGCTATTATTTATGATGTTTTGGATGTTTAATGGGCTTTGTTATACACTTTTATATTATTTTTGGGACTAACCTACTAACCCAAAGGCCCAGTCCAGATTGTTGTTTTTTGCATGTTTAGGGTTTTACAGAAAAGGTGTAACGACCATGATCCGAATAGACCGAAGTCTCTGTGTTTCAGTGTCATCCCTGGATCGGTAATGCTGACACACACAGTACTTGAAGGATTTATAACAGAGTGGCAATCACACACTTATTACATCGAATGTATCAAAAGAGACTTATTACAAAAGTCTATGGCTGAAGGCCATCTAACAAAATAACAGCGGAAGGCTTGGAAGATAAGTGAGTCCATCAACTCCAACGGCATAGCTAAGTGCATGACAATCGACCTAGAACGTCTTACTCCTCGTCTGTAAAGTCTGCAACATAACATGTTGCAGCCTGAAACGGGTCAGCACATGGAATATGCTGGCAAGATAACACAGAAGGATGCAAGTAACAGAATAAAGGCTAACATTATATGCATATTTGGCTGGTGGAGGCTCTAAGGTTAAAGTTTTTGCGTAAAGCCAATTTTTCCCTACAACAAAGGAATAAATTTTATTTAACTATCATGGTAGTTGAAACATCATTGAGAAGGTACCTCCAACTCAATCCCAATTAAAGTAATCATTAAACCAACAAATTAACTTTGGAGTGATGAGATCAACCAATAATTCAAGTACCAGATACTCAAGATTGTCCAAAACCGGGGACACGGCTAATCATGATCAGTTTGTACACTCTGCAGAGGTTTGTGCACTTTTCCCACAAGACTCGATCTCTTCCGTTGGTTTTCTCGCACTGCATGGTGTTTGAGAAACGGATGACCGAGACACAGTCTTTCAGAAGCATTCACTCTTTACCCCGGGTGGACCGGTACACCTACTTTCCCGATATCTGCTAGTCCACCACTGAAAGAGCTCACACAACTTACTCATACTATGCCAGAGCCCATAATGGCATTATGGCTGCACACGGAAGTTTCTAGCATGAATAGTTTTATGATCCCTTTGAGCCTGGGTGGCATTCCATAGGACAATCACACGGAACCCCGGGATTTCCTAGGACAACAGAGGATTCTCCAGGTGCCCTACAACCAATCCACCCAGATGTGTATTCAAGTAGCCACCTTAAGTTGAACCATTAGTTAACAACTCACATCTGTCATGGATTTCACTCAAACCCAAACCACGTCTACGAGCATAGCATGATAACCTAAGCATAGCGTAGAAGTAACTCCCAAGGGTTTGAAGATAATGCAGGTAATAGGTTCTACCTCAATCTACTTCCCAGTCCCATAAGTTAAGAGATCCTACTCATGCAATGTGTAAGGATTTGATCTAATGCATAAAAACTGAGTAATAAAGGGGTATGATCAAAGTCTTACTTGCCTTGCTGATGATTCGCAAAACCTAGAGACTCGTAGTAGCACGCTTCATAGTCTGGGTATTCTATCGCAAGCAAACAACAGCATACATAAGCAATCAAGCAAATATGCATGAACAAAACTCCAAATAAGAAGATCTAACCAGAAAGTTCAACTTAAGAACTCCGGTTTGCAAAAAGAATCAAATCAAACGGAGCAACGAAACTCAAACTGCGAGAGAAACAAGATCCGTTTACTAGATTGATCTAGGGTCAAATTTTACACTAGCAAAACCTTGTTCAAGTTGGTTAAACGGAAAGAGGGCGTCGAGACGAAGATTTGGGATTTTGTATCACCTGATTCCGACTCTCGAGCGAAAAGAAAAACGAAAAACAAGATCAGGGCAGAAATCACGATCGAAATAATTGCGGATAAAAACCCCAAAAAAAGAAAACTGACGAACAGGATAACGAACGAACGTTCGCTGTTTCTAACTAACGGGCAGGCAGCATTCGTTAAAACGAACGTACGGACGAACGTCCGCAAACTAACTAAAACCGAAAAAACGAACCGATCTGAAAAAAACAGATCTAGGGTTTCTAAAAGAAAAACCGACCGGTTTTTAAAAAAACCGACGGCGGCTACCTCGTTGAACAAGACGGCGGCGGCGGCAGTCTCCGGTGACGGCGGCGGCAGGTGGCGGCGGCGGCTCCGACGGTGGGAGGTGGCGGCTCCGACGGCGGTGCGGGACGGCGGCTGCGTCGGGTGGCGATGCGGGGTGGCGGCTGCGGCGGGTGGCGACGCGGGGCGGCTGCTGCGGCGGTGGTGACGCGGGGCGGCGGCTGCGGCGGGTGGCGACACGGGGCGGCGGCTGCGGCGGCGCGGGGCGGCGGCGACGCGGCGGAGGCGGCGACAGCGGGATCCGGCGGCGGCGGTGCGGTATCCGGCGGCGGTGGCTAGGGTTCGGGGCTGGGGCGAGGTGGGCTTGCGGCGGCTCGGGCTGCGCTTATAAAGGCCCGGCTAGGAAGAGTCCTAGTCAGTTACGGCCCAAGGTCGGTTCACTTTTTTTTAACGAGTCCTGACGCACGAAAATGGACGAAAGAAATACTAAACGGACTCCAAAAATTCCAAAATAAATTTTCACTGTCCTCTAATAATATTTAGGACGAAGTGTACATTTTTCCCAGACCTAAATGCAATTTTGAAAAACGCGCATTTTTCCCTATGCAAATAAAATCGCAAATAAATCCGAATAAAAACCAAAACTGATTTTAATATTGTTCCTCCAATATTTCTTTTATTTTGGAGAAGTCATATTATCTCCGCTCATATATTTTATTTAGAAATATTTTTAGGGAGAGAAAAATAATTAAAACCAACGCGATCCTCGTACCGGTATTCGAGAAAACTCAAATACGAAAACGGTAGAATTTCCAACTCTCTCCGTAGGTCCTTGAGTTGCTTAGAATTTTCGAGGGTCGCCACGCACAAAAATGCAACAAAATATGCAACAAAATATGATCTATGTATAACATTCCAAATTGAAAATTTGGGAAGTTACAAACCTACCCCCCTTAGAATGAATCTCGCCCTCGAGATTCGGCTTGGCTAGGGAACAGGTGTGGGTGGTCCTTGCGTAGGTCATCCTCCCGTTCTCAGGTGGCTTCTTCCTCGGTGTGGTGACTCCACTGACTCTACTCGAAAATTCGAGAATCCTGACGGGTTTCTCCTTGTAAGTCAGATCACTATCCAACTGAATTGACTCCATGGGTACTGTGTCTCTTAAAGGAATATCGGCCATCTCCGCATGGCACTTCTTAAGCTGAGAAACGTGAAACACATCGTGCACTCCTGACATTCCTTTCGGGTAACTCCAATTTATAGGCAACCTCTCCCATGCGTTCCAAAACACGGTAAGGTCCCACAAATCTCGGGGCTAGCTTTCCCTTAACTGTGAAACGTTTCACTCCTCGCAGAGGTGACACTCTCAGGTACGCTCTGTCTCCAATTTCATAGGCTACTTCCTTGCACTTCGAGTCTGCATAACTCTTCAGCCTGGACTGAGCTACCTTCAGTCTATCCTGAATCAACTTAACCTTCTCTTCTGACTCTTTGATCAAATCTGGTCCAAACAACTGACGGTCTCCGACTTCATCCCACATCAACGGTGTTCGGCATCTCCTTCCGTACAGTGCTTCGAACGGTGCCATCTTCAAACTGGCCTAGTAACTGTTGTTGTATGAGAATTCCGCGTAGGGCAAGTTGTCATCCCAACTAGATCCATAATCTAATGCACAAGCTCTCAACATGTCTTCCAGAATCTGGTTGACTCTCTCAGTCTGGCCATCGGTTTGCAGGTGAAAAGTTGTACTGAATTCCAGCCTCGTTCCCAAAGTTTGGTGTAGCCGATGCCAAAACTTTGAGGTAAACTGTGTTCCTCTATCTGATACAATGGTCCTCGGAACTCCGTGCAGACATACGATCCTGGTCATGTATATCTTGGCCAACTTCGCACTGGTATACGTGGTTTTCACGGGGATAAAGTGGGCTACTTTGGTCAAGCAATCCACTACTACCCAGATTGAGTCATAACCTGATTTGGTTCTGGGAAATCCAGTGATAAAGTCCATGCCAAGCTTATCCCACTTCCATTCGGGTATCGGCATAGGCTGTAGCAATCCTGCTGGCTTCTGATGTTCCGCCTTTACTCTCTGGCATACATCACATATTGCTACTTACTCGGCAATATCCTTCTTCATTCTCGTCCACCAGAATTGTTCCTTCAAATCCAAATACATCTTAGTGTTTCCAGGGTGTATCGAGTATAGTGAATCATGTGCTTCCTGCAGTATCAACTTCCTAATCTCCGGGTTGTTGGGCACATAGATTCGATCCTCAAACCACAAGGTGTCGTGTTCATCCTCACGAAATCCCTTGGCTTTTCCTTCACTCATCTTCTCCTTTATCTCAGCAATCTGATGCGGAGCATCCCAAGGTCATCCCCATGGACCTACCATCGTCTCACCAAGTGCCAAGTGGACCCATGACACGTGCTCGAGCACGAGCTCTCGAGACCGAGGTGACCTCACTCCTCTCTCAACGTCACTTTGATGCACATGAGACATGGCTGCTACCCTCATCAGAGACTCTTTGCATACTCAGGAACCTCGGGAGCAGCCATGGAGAAGTCAAGGAACAAGAAGAATCGAAGGAGGAAGAAGGAGGAGAAGAACGGTCGAAACGCAGCCAGCCCGGACGATCCGGACGATGTCCCGGATGATCCGGCCGAGACCCGGATGATCCGGACAAACGTCCGGACGATCCGGCAAATGTGCCCAAGGACACCCGAGAGCCAAAGCTGAAGCCGGATCATCCGGACCCCAGCCCGGATCATCCGGACGCACCCGGACATCCGGACGGAGACCTGGACATCCGGGCCACCTGCAGCGGTTCAGACACGTCCGGATCATCCGGACGCCGCCCCGGATCATCCGGACCCCCGAAGCCCGGATCATCCGGGCAAACGTTCGGATCATCCGAACAGTGCCTGCGTGCATAGTGTTCGGCCGAGGCCCATGTACCCCTTCGCCCCGCCTATCCTATATATAGCACTCTACCTAAACTATCTAGGGTTAGCTTCGTGTTAGCTCATACCAAAACCTTAGTGGTTCCTCTCCTACGAGACTGCGGCCTCCTCGGAGAAGATCCACCGGATTCAAGACCTCCTATACGGAGAAGAACATCAAGACCTCCTCACGGAGATGACTACCGCTACTTGTATCGTCCTTAGTTGATCGTGTATTGTATATCGCACTTTGTGTACCCAGATCTAGCATTTGTGTGACCTAAGGTTGTTGATTTGAGTGTTTTCTCCTTGTCTCTCTTGTGTTTTTCCTCGTGCCCCTCGTGTTCTTCCTCGGGATCCCTCCTTTTCGTGAAAGATCAGCCACGTAGGGTTCCACCCTACATCATCTATGGTATCATGAGCCTTGGTTGATCACGAATTTGGATCCCCACACCTTGTTTTCTAGCTTGTTTTGTTGTTTTTCGTCCAAATTCGAAAATCCCCACAAAAATAGCCCCACAATTTTTTTTGTGTGATTTGTGTGTTTTGATAAGATTTTGTTGATTGTGATCCGTGGTTGGGTTGTGTGACAAGTGGATCATCCTTTTCCCCACCTCCCCCACCCTCAAAAACCACGGAAAAT
>LR738712.1:323073330-323111276 GCA_902687465.1 Secale cereale
GATCATCCGGCTGATCACCCGGATCATCCGGCCAACGCCTGGATCATCCAGCCGAACGTCCGGATCATCCGGCCACGTTTGTCCAAACTGCATTTTGCAGTTTTTCGTCGCCATCTTTCCGCCACCGCAACAACCCTAGCCATCTCTTCCGCTATACCATCGACAAGACCACCTCTCAACCTCAACAAGGACGGTAACATCGACGACACTTCGTTTACTACCTTGCAATTTCATTGATAGACACTCATCGACCATTTTTGCGTAGCTTTCCCAACGAGACTAGCCATTTGAGTATTGCCGGGCCACGACACTTGTGCACATTTGTGATAGTCATAGACATTGCATACTACATCGTCATATCTCCGTGTGACACAAGAGTGTTCCGCATACACAATAGCTACCTTGATCCGAGAAGCATGCATAAGTGGCCAAAGAAAGAGCTCACAAGCTTCTAAGCAAAAGAGCCATCCAAAGCTTATACACAAAAGCACAATAGCATCAAACGCCTTGCATCCAAAGAGATCATATAAGAAAGCAATACATCATCTTGTGCTAAAGCATCGGCACATCATACACTCATAGCATACTTGTGATAGGAAGTCGTTACATTGCTCTTATAGGTCGTGCACAAGTGTGTATAAGCCTACTAAGAAATCGGTTAGCGTCTCTCTAGCGTTGTGCAACACGAGCATTTTTCGTGGATTCCACATTTTCGCTCACTTTTGGTTGCACAACCACATTTATCTACCTGTGCGTCTGTTCCGTGTGCTACTTACCGCTTGTGATCTACTTGTTGCATGAGCCAATTGTGAATCATTTTCAACATCATTGAATCTTACTCACTTTTTGCATTGAATTTTGCCACCATCCTAACCAAGCTCCTCTAAAAGTTGTACTTGTGTAAGTGTGAGAATCGACCAGACTTGGTACCAATAGTGCTATTTCCGGGTTACATTATTGAGTGGTCATTGATCCATTATCAACTTCGGTCAAGGTACATTTGGTATTGTTTTCTCCTTTCTCTCACTCACATACTTGCTTGTGACGATGGATAGGCCAAGTACATCTACGAACCCGCTCTTCAATGATCCTCAAGAATCGAACAACTACGTCACCAAACTACATCTCTTCGGTGTCCAATGAGCTCTACATCAAGAGAGTGAAGCTATGCGAGAGCACATTGAGCAAGTCGCCGCCGACGCGCGTCAATTTGAAGCAAGAACAAGAGAGCAATTCAACATCATTAACACCAACATGGCTACTCAATTCGATGCACTACGGACTTTGATAGTCAACCGACGCTCTTCTTCCACATCCTCTCAAAGACGAAGGTGCTCAAGTCGCCACATCGACTCAACGGACGGCTCAAGTACCCCTACATCGAACACTCTTTGTCAAGCCACACATCAAGCTCAACATGACAACCGGAATCCACTTCATGACAAGAGCTCCCAAGACTTACTCGATGAACAAGAAAGTCGACATCGTCAAAACCAACATACACTTCAGCAAGCACAAGAACGGCAAAGAATACGCCAACAACAACAAGAGCGAGCACGTCAACACCAAGAAGAACAAGATGCCGAAGCTCATCGTCAAGCACAACACCACCGAGAAACTCAAGCTCTTGAGGCACAACGAGCATTACGTGATGCACATCGCAATGTGGCAACTCGCAATCGACACACTCGACAAGAAGAGGATTTCCTTTGCGATGATATGCAAGAGAGGCGCCACCAAGCACGCATGCAACAAGAAGTTCCTCCTCAAGCGCGACAAGAGCAACAACCTAAACAAGAACTGCAAGCTCGGCAAGTACACCTTGACAATGAACATCTACTCCGCCAAGAGCAACATGAGGTTGACAACCGTCCAAATCACGAATGCCCTCCCAATAGGCAAGCACACAATGAAGAGCATCGCTATGGCAAGCTTAAGTGATGAGGAGCATCCTAAGGACATCACCATGTCAAGAGTCCGTTTGGCAAGTGACACGTGCGACCTCTACTTCTCATACATAAAGGTGAATCATCTCCTTTACACATGCTCACTTGACCCCTTCGAGGATGGTATACTACTTGACACTCCACTCGTGTGCATGCATAGGTATTGTCGGAGCTTCACGGACGACGACGAGGAGTGCAAGCGCCAAGGAACAACTACACCATCCGCGAGGGAAGCTTGGAAGCAACGACGGAAGAAGACGGAGCTGTGGAAGCTACAACAGCCGGACATCCGGGCCAAACGCCGGACATCCGGGCTTCGGCCCGGAAATTCGGACCCTCCTTCACAGAAGCTGGACCGAACCAGCCCGGACATCCGGCCGTGACCCCGGACATCCGGCTCGCCCCGAAGCCCCGGACATCCGGCCGCCAACCCGGACGTCCGGCACCGGCGCGTGCCTAACCGGGCCAGAGGCCCATGTATCACTTTCCCTTTGCCCCCACTTGCACTAGAACTATATATACTCCTCCACCTCCACCATTTTAGGGTTAGCAAATGTGATAGCTCATTTTAGACTAGAGCTTTGCTCATCTTAGTGGTTCTACTCCTAGGAGAGATTGCGGCCCCTCTACGGAGAAGATCCACGACGGATTCAAGACCCCTAAACGGGAAGATCCTTCGCGGATTCAAGACCTCCTCGCGGCGATGAACTTTACCTTGTATCTTTCCCTTTGTTGTTCATGTACCTTGTGATCTTGTGTGTTTGATTGTCTAGTGGATGTGTGATTGGACTTGTTCTTGAGCGTTTTCCCTTGTGATTTCTCTTTGTTCGTCCCCGTGTTCATCGCGTTCCTCGCGGGATCCCTCCTTTTCGTGAAAGATCGGCCTAGAACGGGTTGACCCCGCATCATATGGTATCATGAGCCACGGTTTCTCACGAATTTGGAGCCTCCCCACCGTTTTCTAGCCTTGATTTGTTCTGTTCTTCCTCAAATTTCAAAAATTCCCCACCAAAAATAACCCCAATTTTTTTTGTGATCTGTTGGTTTGATGAGATTTTGTTGATTTTGATCCATGGATTTTCTTGGTTTCAAGTAGATGTAGCATTTCCCCAAGTTTCCCCACCTTTCCTCCACAAAATCCGTCAAATTTTGCCCCCAAAATCATCAAATTTCGCCCCCAAACGAGTTTGGAAGTCCCAATCCCGATCTGGAATCGTCGGGCCGGACATCCGGGCCATAGGCCGGACATCCGGACCATCGGGCCGGACATCCGGGTCCCCGGCCGGACATCCAGCTCCTAGAGGGCAAAATCGTGCAAGTTTCTGGACATCAGGTCCCGGAAATCCGGACCCGACCCCGGATGTCCGGCCCCTGGGAATTCAGCCACCCGTGTTTCACCGTTTTGTCCATAACTAATTCATCCGAACTCCGATTTCGACGTTCTTGAGCTCGTTTTGAAGCTCTTGACATCCCCCATAACAAAAAAATTACCACCATCATCATTTGACTCCATCATATTTTGTGAAATTTGGCATCTTTGCCTAGGGCTTCTTCTATATCATCCGCATAACCACCACCGACTTCCGCAACCTAACCATTTTGTCCCCCATAGCATTTGTGGTTGCTTGAGTAGTGATTTGAGTCTCCTAAGGTGTTTAGGCTACTTAGGGACCATTGCTTCTTCATCAACCACCACCACCACTTCCGCATAGCCTAGTCCACCATACATAGCCAACCCAACTTAACGAAATTTTGTTCGAGCTTGTTTGAGTTGTGGCTTGTGTCTCCTAAGGTTTTTCGGCTACTTAGGGACCGTGACTTCAACTCCGACACCGTGTATAGCCCATCATACACTTACACCACCATAACCCAATTTGGTCGGGTTTCCGCCAACAATTCCGCAACCACCACCACTTGTCCGCTACCACCATTTGACATTTGTCCTTGAGATTTTGAGTTGTGGTTTTTCCGTTTCCTAAGGTGTTTCGGCTAATTAGGAACGGGTCTACATCAAGAGCACCGCCTCTCATCATCATCATCGAACGGTAAATTTGACGACATCTTTGTATATTCCCCTTGCAATTGCATTGTTAACCCCTAGCCCATTTTTGCGTCACTTGCCTATCGAGACTAGCCTTTGAGTATTGCCGGCAACGTTACTTGTGCACATTAGTGATCATCGATCCGCCTTCCATTGCATACATACCATATCATATTGGTATCATCATATCATCCCTTGTGTCACAAGATTGTTCCCGCATATACACAATTGCTATCTTGGTTTGTGCATTGTGGCCATATACAAAAAAAAAGAGAATAAGCTTTTAAGCAAAGGAGAAAAGCAAATAAGCTTGTAAGCAAGAGCCATAGCATTATACCACATTGCATATAAGATTGTCATATCCGATCATCTTGGATCATCTTGTGCTAAAAGCACCGAAACATCATACACATAGCATACTTGTGATAGGAAGTTGCTACATTTTGACTCATATAGGTAGTGCACAAGTTCGTATCCGCCTATTGAGCAATCGGCTAGCGTCTCTCTAGTGTTGTGCGACAAGAGCATTTTCCATGGATTCCACATTTTCAGCTCAATCCTTGGTTGCACAACCACATTTATCTATCCGTGCGTGTTTTTCCGTGTGCCACTCCTTGCTATTGGTCTACTTGTTTCACTTGCGAATTTGTGAATCTCTTTCAACATTATTGAATCTTGCTAACATTTTGCATCAAATTTTTGTGCCACTTGTCCTAACCAAGCCACTCGATAAGCTTTACTTGATAGGTGTGAGTGAACAAGTCCGGTACCAATTCCACTATTCTTTCATTTCACATTGAGTGAAATGGGATACATCCTCAACGTTGGGAAAAGGTAACTTGGTATTGTTTATCTCATCTCCTACTCACCTTTGCTCGACTCTTGTGATGGATAGGCAAAGCATTTCATCTACTTCGGTCTACAACAACAACGACAAGTTCGATGCCATGACGAACAACTTGTGTGCCAACATGGATGCTCAAATGAAGGAGCTCAAAGCCCTCCTCAAAAACCGCAAGAGGTCTCCCTCATCTTCGAGAAGACGCTCAAGTGCGCATCCTTCTGAGCTGCCATCTTCGGCGAGATCACATCGGCATCGACACCATCAACGACAAGAACGTGAAGGTCATGAGCTCAACACCAACAACCGCTCAACGACTTCACCATGTACCTTGGCATCTTCGCCAAGCGACTTCAAGGCATCTTCGCCTTTGGACATACGGCATCATCGCCAACAAGCACCCCAAGCTTATGTTCAAGAGAAGCTCCCCAAGCTCAAGTCCGCGACTTCCACGAGCTACTACGACCTCGACAACGACTACGAGATTCCTTTCTATGGGACTCAAGAACCCGAGGAGTATCTCGAGTGGGAGCGCTTGATGGACGACTACTTCATGCTACTTCAAGTTCCTACCCAAGATCAAGTGAAGTGCGCCACAAGAAACTTCCATGACTTCGCATCGACATGGTGGTGTCACACACCTTCGGAGGAGTATGACATGGGTTGGCCAAAGACAAAGAAAGCTTTGCGGTGAGAGTTCGTGCCTCCCACTTACACGGAACATCTTCTATGCCAATTGGAGAACACCATACAAGGATCCAAGTCCATCGACAAGTACTTCAACGAGATGAAGAATGCTTTGCGACGAGCCGGCGTGGACGACCCCATTTCGATGAAGCTCCACTTCATGATGGGATTGCACAATGACATCTACAAGACTATCTTCCTCGAGAACTACAAGTCCCTCGACGACAACTACATTGGTGCTCTCAAGGCGGAACAAGAACTCATGAAGTCCAAGGCTTCTCCACCGCAAGCAAACTTCTCGAAGACCAAGCTCCAAGACGGTGAGCATGAGGGTAGTACCACCACGATGTCCAAGCCCAACGAGCTCCAAGACGACGCTCCCAAGTTCGACTCCACCACCATCCATCTTTGTGGCATTGATGATGCCGAGTCCACTTCGACTCTTTTTCAAGACGGTGCAGCGACGACTACAACTACGGAGCCATTCGAGGACCAAGCTTTGGAGGCGAAAGACATGGTGATGAGCAAGGATGATGCTTCCATCTTTCGAGGCGAGAGTCATGATGTGCCATCTTCGGCCTTCATCCACAGTGACGATGACGAGATGGTTGAGCATGGGGTTTTCCCTTCGACCACGGCGACGTATGACGACTTGAGTGACTTGTGCCACCATATTGAGAGTGAGAGCGAGTTCACCACTAGCCCCATATATGATGAGCTGCCACAATTCACATGTGAGGAGAGCCACAACCCCCACCACTTGAGTGAGATGAGTGACTCCACTATATGTGAGTTTGAGTGCACCTACCTTGAGGGAGTGAGTGAGCCACCACATAGAGAGAGTGAGATAGTTGATAGGTCATGTGAGGCCACTTTCAACACTAACGACTTGACCTCTACTTCTATTGTGTCTTCTCATTTGGTGCTAGGTCCCATATATGATGACGCACCGATCCTCGACGACTTTGTCCTTCCTTTGGACAAGATGATGGCCATGGTGGAATATGATGCACCTCCCACATGGTTCCATCAAGATGAACATGATGACCACCATTTGGTCTTTCCCACCTCACCTACACCGCATGAGTGGAATGAGAAAGGTAACAAAGGTGAAGGTGATGACCTCGTCCCACTAGTGGACTATGTTGACATTGATTGCTTGCATGATGTTGATCCACCTATTGCCATGGTTCGTGTTAGTATGATTTCCCCATGCGATGATTTACCAATTCATGATGAGTTTGATGATTGCCATGTGGAGTCTATTAGTTGTGATAACATGTTGCATAGGGTTTCATTTGATACTTCTCTCGGTCACATCATGTTTGACAATCCGCTTGACTTGTCATATGCTATGAACGAGATCAACCATATATCATATTTGCAATCTCTTCGTAGTAACTATGCATATGCCATTAATATAAACCCAATTTGCACATATGGCATAGATGACAAGCCCATGGTTATTGGCTTTTGTTTTTCTTGTGATGATATTGACATGCTTCCTTTGCATCATATACATCATATGCCATGCCATGGACACCTAGCTTCGGATATGCATTGTTTTGGAGATTGTTCCACTTCTCCATATTATGCTTTCGATATTGGTCATGAGGAGACCCCCATAGTTTCCTCATACATTTTAGGAGATTTTGACCCATCCCATCCATTGCATGATTCCCATAGTTGTGTGCACAATATGCTCCCCATGAATGCCAATGTTGTTGTTGTGCCACATACTTCCTCTAATTTGTGTCCCCATCGTGCTATACATGACAACTATTCTTTCATGATGGATGACATATTTCTCTATCGTGCCTCAAATTTATTTGAGCGATGCTTATCTTGTGCTAACTCACACATGCACATACACATCATGATGGATGATGTGTACATTTACCACGCACACACTTTCTTTGGTTTGTGTCTATTTTGTGTAGGTACCCATACTTACTCGTCAACCTCGCAAGAGCACGAGTTGATGAAACGAGCTCTAGAGAGCAACGACGACTTGGGAGTACATGGATTATCCTTCCAACTGCTCCCTTCGCGCAAAGACTTCGCGCATTTCTTCTACATGGCCCTCACATGGTTATGGGTTATTGTCCATTATATCTCTTACGCCCCTCTTGCCATGTTCACATTGCATGATATGCCAATTCCTTTGCCTTTGCCAGGCATTTGTGACCCATGCTTTGCATTGCATATGATGATTGATTCTCATACTTGTATGTGTATTACAAAGCTTGGTGGAGATATCACTTGTTATTTCCATGATTCCTTTGCACCCCATGCCTATTATGATGCTTTGATCTTGATTTATGACCGTGCTTGCGATATGTCATGTGCATTGCCTATATCCACTATTTGCTCACATGACATGATTTCCATGCCTTCTCCTAGTGTGTTGCATCTTTGCTCCACTAGTTTGCACGACTTGATTATCATGCTTGCTTCGTGTAGTGCATTACCCATGATTCATACATGCTCATTTCATGCGATTGATGTCAACCATTGCCATGCTTTGCACATGATTGATATTGCTTGTTGTCATATGTCTCCACATGTTGCCTCTCTCATGCTATATGATTGTCCATGCATACGCAACCATGATTTTAGTCTTCCCAATGAGATTGCCCCCATAGCATTCTCGCATTTATTTGGAGATTTTGACATATTTCTTGTGAAGCATGCTTGTTTTACCTCTTTGCACCGTATGCCTAGTGCCATGAATATAGCCATTGTTGCATCATCTTATTCATGCACTTTTGCTTCTAATGGTTATGTGCAAGAGAAGAGAACCATCATGATGGATGATGCGTTTATCTACCATGCGCATACGTTCTTTGTTTTGTTGTGTGCATGTGTAGGATACTTGGACTTCGTGTCAACTTCCACTTCACGTGAGTTGACCCTTAGAGCTCTTGAGAGCGAACCACCTTTGTTCACGACGCTTCTACATCGCACTTGCTTGTGCTTCGGCATTGTGAAGGACGCACAAGGACACACTTTCAAGGTGATATCCTTCTCTTCCGGGACACCCAAAACCATGAGCATGGATATTGTGGATCACACTACATGTGTTGCTTGCACCATGAGACTTATTTGTCATCTTGGACCCCTTGATTGCACACATGTTAGAGATCTTGCTTCGACTTGTCATTGTCACATTGCCATGCTTCATGATATATATGCCTTGTGTGTTGCATCCAACTTGTTGCCTACTTGCTCATATCACATGTTTGGTTGCACCAATGTCATCCCTTCACATATAACATGTCCCATTGCTTTTTACATGATTGACTTGATTGCCTCACACATGTTGAACAATTGCTCTTTGTATTGTGTTGAGTGCCACACTATTTTCACTACACCCTATGCACGTTATGCTTGGATTGTCTTGCACTTGACTCATGTGTTTAGACACTTCATTTTAGTGGGTGTTGTGAATGATTCCTATGCCTACCATAGACCTTTCATTGAGCGCTTTATGCATGCATGCTACGCCTTCGAGGTAGATGCTTACTTTATTGTCACACATATGTGCATCTCTACCTCACATTTACATGCTTGTTTCCATGATGACCTTGATTGTGCTCAATTGATGTGCTTAAATGCCATGCCGCAACCCTTTGTCACACCCTATGCTATGCTTGATGACAACACTTGTTGGGTGAATCACCTCTTGAATGCTTGGTTTTGCACTACCGCTAACCACATTTGTTTTTCCAAGTGTTTGTTGTCCTTGCTTCTTTTGAAGGAATCACTAGATGGTGCGACATTGGAGAGTGCCCATTTCGAGCTTCAAGATGATGAGTGCTTGGTGATCGACTGCTTCGACATGGCGATGCCATCTCTTTCCCATGGTGATTTGGCTTTCGATCCGAGATCGGATCTTTTCCAAGGGGAAGGGGATGCTTCGGAGCATCCTAAGGACATCACCTTGTCAAGAGTCCGTTTGGCAAGTGACACGTGTGACCTCTACTTCTCATACATAAAGGTGAATCACCTCCTTTACACGTGTTCACTTGACCCCTTCGAGGATGGTATACTACTTGACACTCCACTCGTGTGCATGCATAGGTATTGTCGGAGCTTCACGGACGACGACGAGGAGTGCAAGCGCCAAGGAACAACTACACCATCCGCGAGGGAAGCTTGGAAGCGACGACGGAAGAAGACGGAGCTGTGGAAGCTACAGCAGCCAGACATCTGGGCCAAACGTCGGACATCCGGCGCTTCGCCAAATCCCGGACATCCGGCCTTCGGCCCGGAAATCCGGACCCTCCTTCACAGAAGCTGGACCGAGCCAGCCCGGACATCCGGCCGTGACCCCGGACATCCGGCTCGCCCCGAAGCCCCGGACATCCGGCCGCCAACCCGGACGTCCGGCACCTGCGCGTGCCTAACCGGGCCAGAGGCCCATGTATCCCTTTCCGTTTGCCCCCACTTGCACTAGAACTATATATACTCCTCCACCTCCACCATTTTAGGGTTAGCAAATGTGATAGCTCATTTTAGACTAGAGCTTTTCTCATCTTAGTGGTTCTACTCCTAGGAGAGACTGCGGCCCCTCTACGGAGAAGATCCACGACGGATTCAAGACCCCTAAAAGGTAAGATCCTTCGCGGATTCAAGACCTCCTCACGGAGATGAACTTTACCTTGTATCTTTCCCTTTGTTGTTCATGTACCTTGTGATCTTGTGTGTTTGATTGTCTAGTGGATGTGTGATTGAACTTGTTCTTGAGCGTTTTCCCTTGTGATTTCTCTTTGTTTGTCCCCGTGTTCATCGCGTTCCTCGCGGGATCCCTCCTTTTCGTGAAAGATCGGCCTAGAACGGGTTGACCCTGCATCATTAAGTTCACCATGCCAAAGTTCTCCGGAAGCTCGAAGTCTATATCTCATGGGCATTGAAAGTTGATAAGATCTTCCGTTTACACAACTTTGATGAAGAGAAGAAAATTGTTATGGCCTCCCTTGAGTTCCAAGACTATGTTCTCATTTGGTGGGAACAAATCATCGAGACAAGAGAAGCAAAAGGCGAACCTCCTATCACTACTTGGGCTCAAATGAAAGAAGTCGTGAGAGCACGCTTCGTGCCAACACACTACAACCGTGACTTGTTCAAGAAGCTACAACTCCTCAAGCAAGGTACCAAGTCCGTTGAAGAGTACTACAAGGAGATGGAGATTGCCATGATACGAGCAAACATCACGGAAGATGAAGAACAAACGACGGCGAGATTCTTGAATGGACTCAACTATCCTATCAAGAAGATTGCGGACTTTCAACCATACACCAATCTCCTCGAGCTAGTACATCAAGCCACCAAAGCGGAGCGACAAGTTCAAGAGGACTTCAAGTACTCCAAGTTCACCTCCAATAACTTCGGCTCCTACAACCAAGCTTCAACGACTTCGGCTACTCCTAGCTCTACCAAGCCATCTACAAACTTCGGTGACAAGTCAAGCTACAAGAATGTGACTACATCAAGTCGGCCACATTCTACAAACGACTTCAAGCCAAGAGCTCCCTCATCTACAACTCCAACCGAGGACAACTCCAAAACGAGTTCCATCAAATGCTTAAAGTGCCAAGGGCGAGGCCACAAGTCATTTGAGTGCAAGACCGTTCGTACCATGATCATCAATGATGACGGCTCTTATGACTCAATGAGCGATGATGAGATGGAAGCACTTGAACATGTCACTATGCATCGCCAAGTGAATGAAGATGAAGACCATCAAGTGTTTTGCGACAATGACTCGAGTCCCAATCTCGTTGTCTCTAAAGTCTTGACGCTACAACATCAACAAGATGACGACCAACGATGTCATATCTTCCATACCAAGGCCGGCATCAATGGACGCTCCGTCAAGGTTATCATCGATGGAGGAAGTTGTCACAACTTGGCAAGCGAAGAGCTATGCGACAAGCTAAACTTGGTGAAGTCAAAGCACACTCATCCCTACAAGGTCCAATGTCTTAATGACGCTAGAACTCTTCGAGTCGAGCACACCGTGCAAGTCTCCTTCAAGATAGGCGCCTACGAGGACACACTTGAGTGTGATGTCATCCCCATGTCCGTGTGCCACCTTATTCTTGGACTACCATGGCAATATGATCGTGGAGTCACACACAATGGACGGACGAACCATTATAGCTTCAAGATGAAAGGAAAGGTGTTCGTGCTACGCCCAATTTCTCCAAGTCAAGTAGCCGCCGACAAACACTTACCTACCTACCATCGTGGAGAGAATGGTGAGAGAGTGAGCCGCCAAAAGGAGAGTGAGAGCCACAAGCCAAATATGAGCGACTCCACGATGAGTGACAAGAGACAACTAGTGATATTCGCCACCAAACGTGAGATGAGAGAAGTGTGTGAGAACCCCTCGAGTGTCTTTCACCTTGTGCTTTTATGCAAAGGGGAAGCCACACCTACTAACACTTCACCACCTCCACCTTTAGTGTTGTCTCAATTGTTGCAGGAATTCTCGGACGTCTTTCCCGATGAGCTACCCCCGGGTCTACCTCCACTTCGCGGCATCGAACACCGCATCGACCTCATACCCAGCGCACCACTTCTGAACAAGGCTCCTTACCGCGTCAACCCCGAGGAAACCAAGGAGATACAATGGCAAGTACAACAACTCATCGACAAAGGTCATGTACGTGAAAGCTTGAGCCCGTGTGCCGTTTCGGTTATTCTCGTGCCTAAGAAAGATGGAAGTTTTCTCATGTGCTCTGATTGCCGCCCGATAAATGCTATCACCGTTAGATACCGTCACCCTATCCCACGCTTAGACGACATGCTTGATGAATTATGTGGTGCCACCATCTTTTCGAAAATTGATCTTAAAAGTGGTTACTACCAAATTTGCATTCAAGAGGGTGATGAGTGGAAAACGGCTTTCAAAACCAAGTTTGGGTTATATGAGTGGCTTGTCATGCCAAAGGGTTTATCGGAAGCACCTGGTTCATTTATGCATCTTATGCATTTTGTTTTACGACCCTACATAGGCGTCTTTGTAGTGGTTTACTTCGATGACATCCTCGTTTTTAGCAAGTCGCTTAAGGACCATGTGACACACATCCGTATGGTTTTACAAACCCTTCGGAAGGAGCGCTTATATGCTAACATGGAAAAATGCACTTTTGGTGTTGACAAGGTCGTCTTCCTAGGATTTGTCGTTTCTTCACAAGGTGTTCACGTTGATGAAACTAAAATTGAAGCAATTAAAACTTGGACTCAACCAACGAATCTCCAACAAGTGTGTAGCTTTCTTGGTTTAGCCTGTTTCTATCGAAGTTTTGTGAAGGACTTTAGTACCATTGCTATGCCTCTACACGCCTTGAGCAAGAAGAACGCACCCTTTGTTTGGGGTCCTCTGCAAGACACCGCGTTCATTAAGCTCAAAGACTTGCTTACACACGCACCACTTCTTTCCCTACCAAATTTTGACAAACCTTTTGAGATCCATTGTGATGCTAGTTGATGCGGAGCATCCCAAGGTCATCCCCATGGACCTACCACCGACTCACCAAGTGCCCAAAGGACCAATGACACGAGCCCGTGCAAGAGCTCTCGAGACCGAGGTGACTTCACTCCTTTCTCTACATCCTCCCGATTCACATGAGACATGGCTTCTACCCTCATCAGAAACTCTATGCATACTCAGGTACTTGGATGAAGGCCACGGGACAGCTCTGCAGAGCGGACAAGACGGCAGGATCGACAAGTGCTTGGTACAAGAGGAAGTACGGCTGAAGATGCTACAGGCACCGGACGTCCGGCCCACACCGGATGACCGGTCACTCCGAGGCACCGGACGACCAACGTTCACCGGACGACCGACGACTCCTAGGAGACCGGACGATCGGAAGCCCCCGGACGTCCGTGACATCCTTCACTTATCCGAAATCGGAGAAAATACCAGAAATCCGGGACTTACCGGACATCCGGCCCTTCACGAGCGACCGGACGTCCGGTAACCCTCGGACGTCCGACCCGACGGCGACACCCCGTGTAATATATACTCGTTGACTTCCATCCTTGAGAGGCAACTTTTGGATAGCTCATCATAGATCTTAGTGGTTCCTCTCCTACGAGACCGCGGCCTCTTCGGAGAAGATCCACCTCGGATTCAAGACCTCCTTCGTGGAGAAGATCCCAAGGGATAATCCAAGACCTCCTCCGGCAGAAGACTATCTTTGTATCACCGTTGTTGACTATGGATCGTGTATCTTGATATGTATCGTGGATCTAGCACCTGTGTGACCGTATTTGTGTTGATTTGAGCGTTTCCTCTCGTGTTTCCCTCCGTGTTTTCCTTGTGTTCTCCGTGTTCATCGTGGGATCCCCTCCTTTCGTGAAAGATCTACCGATTAGGGTTCCACCCTACATCATATTATGGTATCATGAGCATAGGTTGATCATGAATTTGGAGCCCCACACCCTGTTTTCTAGCTTGTTTTTGTTGTGTTCTTCCCAATTTCAAAAATTCCCCACAAAAATAGCCCCAATTTTTTTTTGTGATCTGTTGATTTGGCGAGATATTGTTGAATTTGTTCCATGGATTTGCTGTGCCATGAGTGGATCTAGCTTTTCCCCACATTTTCACCGTTTTTCCTCCGCAAATTTGGGCAACTTTGACCAATTTGTCCACGGATCCTAGAACCCTAACCCAGACCTACCGGACGACCGGCGTTCTACCGGACGTCCGGAACCCCGCGACGCACCGGACGTCCGTTAAACACCGGACGACCGGCACCTCCTTTACAGAAACTTTTACCGGATTTCCGACACATACCGGACATCTGGCGATCGGACGACCGGCGTACCTCCGGACGTCCGCATCTACTTACCTTTCCTTTCCACCACCACCTTTGCCTAACCCAAATCACTACGGTATTACCTCTTTGTGTCTTGGATCATTTGAGCTGTGGTTTTCCCGTTTCCTTGTGTGTTTCGGCTATCTTGGAACGGTACGACATCGACGAGACCACCTCTCAACCTCGACAAGGACGGTAACATCAACGACGCTTTGTCATTCTACCTTGCAATTGCATTGTCACCCTATGGACCATCTTTGCATAGCTTTCCCATTGAGACTAGCCATTTGAGTATTGCCGGGCCACGACACTTGTGCACATTAGTGATAGTCATAGATATTGCATACTACATCATCATATCTACGTGTGCCAGAAGAGTGATCCGCATATACAATAGCTACCTTGATCCGAAAAGCATGCATAAGTGCCCAAAGAAAGAGCTCACAAGCTTTTAAGCAAAAGAGCCACCCAAAGCTTATAAGCAAAAGGAAAATAACATCATACACCTTGCATCAAAAGAGATCATATGAGATAGCAATACTTCATCTTGTACTCAAGCATAGGCATATCATACACTCATAGCATACTTGTGATAGGAAGTCGTTACGTTTGCCTCTTATAGGTCGTGCACAAGTGTGTATCCGCCTATAAGCAATCGGTTAGCGTCTCTCTAGTGTTGCGCAACACGATCATTTTCCGTGGATTCCAAATTTTCGCTCACCCTTGGTTGCACAACCACATTTATCTGTCTGTGCGTGTGTTCCGTGTGCTACTTCTTGCTTGTGATCTACTTGTTGCATGAGTAAATTGTGAACCATTTTCAACATCACTGAGTCACTTTGAGAATTGCATTGAATTTGTGCCACCATCCTAACCAATCTCCTCTCAAAGCTTTACTTGTGTAGGTGTGAGAATCGACACGAAGTGGTACCAATAGTGCTATTTCCGGGTTACATTATTGAGTGATCATTGATCCATTTTCAACCTCGGTTAAGGTACATTTGGTATTGTCTTCTCCTTTCTCCCACTCACATACTTACTTGTGATGATGGATAGGCCAAGTACATCTTCGAACCCGATCTTCGACGATCCTCAAGAATCGAACAACTACGTCACCAAACTACATCTCTTCGGTGTCCAACGAGCTCTCCATCAAGAAAGTGAAGCTATGCGAGAATACATTGAGCAAGTCGCCGCTGACGCATGACAATTTGAAGCAAGAACAAGAAAGCAATTCGACATCATCAACACCAACATGTCTACTCAATTCAACGAGCTACGGACTTTGATAGTCAACCGACGTTCTTCTTCCACGTATTCTCAAAGATGAAGCCGCTCAAGTCGACATACCGACTCCACGGATGGCTCAAGTACACCTACATCCAACACTCTTCGTCAAGCCGCACGTCAAGCTCGACATGACAACCAGAACCCACTTCATGACAAGAGTTCACAAGATCTATTTGAAGAACAAGAGAGTCGACATCGTCAAAACCAAGCTACACTTGAGCAAGCACAAGAACGGCAACGACTACGCCAACAACAACAAGAGTGAGCGCGTCAATACCAAGAAGAACAAGATGTCGAGGCAAATCGTCAAGCACAACAACGCCGAGAAGCTCAAGCTCTTGAGGCGCAACGAGCATTACATGATTCACATCGCAATGTGGCCACTCGCAATCGACATACTCGTCAAGAAGAGGATTTCCTTCGCGATGAGATGCAAGAGAGGCGCCACCAAGCAAGAATGCAAGAAGAAGTTCCCCCTCAAGCGCGACAAGAGCAACAACCTCAACAAGAACAACAAGCTCGACAAGTACACCATGAAAATGGACATCTACTTCGACAAGAGCAACATGATATTGCTAATCGTCCCAATCAAGACCACCCTCCCAATAGGCAAGGAAACAATGAAGAGCATCGCTATGGCAAGCTTAAGTTCACCATGCCAAAGTTCTCCGGAAGCATTGATCCCGAAGACTACCTCTCATGGGCATTGAAGGTTGACAAGATCTTTTGCCTTCACAACTTCGATGAAGAGAAGAAGATCGCAATGGCCTCCCTAGAGTTCCAACACTATGTTCTCATATGGTGGGAGCAAATCATAGAGAGAAGAGAAGCAAAAGGCGAACCTCCTATCACCACTTGGGCTCAAATGAAGGAAGTCATGAGAGCATGCTTTGTGCCAACACACTACAACCGTGACTTGTTCAAGAAGCTACAACTCCTCAAGCAAGGTACCAAGTCCGTTGAAGAGTACTACAAGGAGATGGAGATTGCCATGATAAGAGCCAACATCACGGAAGATGAAGAGCAAACAATGGAGAGATTCTTGAATTGACTCAACTATCCTATCAAGAAGATTGCGGACTTTCAACCGTACACAAATCTCCTTGAGCTAGTACATAAAGCAACCAAAGCAGAGCGACAAGTTCAAGAGGACTAAAAGTACTCCAAGTTCAACTCCAAGAACTTCGGCTCCTACAACCAAGCTTCAACGACTTCGGCTTCTCCTACCTCTACCAAGCCATCTACAAACTTCGATGACAAGTCAAGCTATAAGAATGCGACTACATCGATTCGTCCACCTACTTCGAGCAACTTCAAGGCAAGAGCTTCATCATCTACAACTCCAACCGAGGACAACTCCAAGATGAGTTCCATCAAATGTTTCAAGTGCCAAGGGCGAGGCCACAAGTCATTTGAGTGCAAGACCGTTCGTACCATGATCATCAATGATGACGGATCTTATGACTCAATGAGCGACGATGAGATGGAAGCCCTTGAGCATGTAGCTATGCATCGCCAAGTGAACGAAGAAGTAGACCATCAAGTGTTTTGCGACAATGACTCAAGTCCCAATATTATTGTCTCCAAGGTCTTGACACTCCAACACCAACCAGATGACGACCAACGATGTCATATATTCCATACCAAGGCCGGCATCAATGGACGCTCCGTCATGGTTATCATCGATGGAGGAAGTTGTCACAACTTGGCAAGCGAAGAGCTATGCGACAAGCTACATTTGGTTAAGACGAAACACCCTCATCCCTACAAGGTCCAATGGCTTAATGACGCCGGAATTCTTCGAGTCGAGCACACCGTGCAAGTCTCCTTCAAGATAGGCGCCTACGAGGACACACTTGAGTGTGATGTGATCCCCATGTCCGTGTGCCACCTTATTCTTGGAAGACCATGGCAATATGATCGTGGAGTCACACACAATGGACGGACTAATCACTATAGCTTCAAGATGAAGGGCAAGGAATTCGTTCTACGTCCCATATCACCAAGTCAAGTAGCGGCCGACAAACACTTACCTACCAACCATCGTGGAGAGAATGGTGAGCGAGTGAGCCACCAAAAGGAGAGTGAGAGCCACAAGCCAAATATGAGCGACTCCACGATGAGTGACAAGAAACAACTAGTGCTATTTGCCACCAAAAGCGAGATGAGAGAAGTGTGTGAGAACCCATCGAGTGTCTTTCACCTTGTGCTTTTATGCAAAGGGGAAGCCAAACCGACTAACACTTCACCACCTCCACCTTTAGTGTTATCTCAACTGTTGCAGGAATTCTCGGACGTCTTTCCCGATGAGCTACCTCCGGGTCTACCTCCACTTCGCAGAATCAAACACCGCATCGACCTCATACTCGGCGCACCACTTCCAAACAAGGCTCCTTACCACGTCAACCCCGAGGAAACCAAGGATATACAACGGCAAGTGCAACAACTCATCGACAAATGTCATGTACGTGAAAGGTTAAGCCCTTGTGTCGTTCCGGTTATTCTCGTGCATAAGAAAGATGGAAGTTTTCGCATGTGCTCTGATTGTCGACCCATAAATGCTATCACCGTTAGATACCGTTATCCTATCCCACGCTTAGACGACATGCTTGATGAATTATGTGGTGCCACCATCTTTTCGAAAATCGATCTTAAATGTGGTTACTACCAAATTCGCATTCAAGAGGGTGATGAGTGGAAAACGGCTTTCAAAACCAAATTTGGGTTATATGAGTGGCTTGTCATGCCAATGGGTTTATCGGAAGCACCCGGTTCATTCATGCGTCTTATGCATTTTGTTCTACGACCCTACATAGGCGTCTTTGTAGTGGTTTACTTTGATGACATCCTCGTTTTTAGCAAGTTGCTTGAGGACCATGTGACACACATCCGTATGGTTTTACAAACCCTTCGGAAAGAGCGCTTATATGCTAACATGGATAAATGCACTTTTGGCGTTGACAAGGTCATCTTCCTAGGATTTGTCGTTTCTTCACAAGGTGTTCACGTTGATGAAACTAAAATTGAAGCAATTAAAACTTGGCCTCAACCAACGAATCTCATGCAAGTGCGTAGTTTCCTTGGTCTAGCCGGTTTCTACCGACGTTTTGTGAAGGACTTTAGCACTATTGATATGCCTCTACACGCCTTGAGCAAGAAGAACGCACCCTTCATTTGGGGTCCTTCGCAAGACACCGCGTTCAATGAGCTCAAAAGCTTGCTTACACACGCACCACTTCTAGTCCTAACAAACTTTGATAAACCTTTTGAGATTCATTGTGACGCTAGTGGTACCGGCATAGGTGGCGTGCTAATGCAAGAAAAACGCCCAATTGCATATTCTAGCGAGAAGCTATCCGGAGCGCAACTTAACTACCCCATTTATGACAAAGAGCTTTATGCCTTAGTGAGAGTTTTACGTGTTTGGGAACATTATCTTAGACCTCATGAATTCATTCTTCATACGGACAATGAGACTCTTAAGTATCTCAAGGTCCAAACTAAGTTGAACAAGCGTCATGCTAAGTGGAGTGAATTCATTGAGTCTTTTCCCTATGTCATCAAATACATCAAAGGCAAAGAGAATGTTGTGGCGGATGCGCTTTCCCGCAAATGCATGCTTGTCACAAAACTTGAGTTGAATGTTATTGGCTTTGAGCACATAAAAGACTTATATGAGCATGATTCTTTCTTGGCAACTCCTTATGCTAAGTGTTTGACTCACACTTCTTGGGAACATTACTATATCAAGGACGGATGTCTTACGAGAGCTAACAAACTTTGCATTCCTGTGTCTTCGCTTCGCTTGCTCCTTTTGCAGGAATCTCATGGAGGAGGACTCATGGGACACTTTGGTCGCAACAAGACATTTGCTACGTGTAGGATCGAAAGTATGTCTAGAGGGGGGTGATTAGACTACTTGTAAGTATAAAAATTCTGCCTTTTGATCATGAACAGTTTTTGGCAGTTTCACAATTATGATCAAGTCAAGTATCACCCTACACATGCAATTCTAGAGTATAAGCAGCGGAAAGTAAATTGCACATGTAGTAAAGAGAGGTGGAGAAGATCAAACGCAATTTGGAGACGCGGTGATTTTTCCCGTGGTTCCGATAGGTGGTGCTATCGTACATCCACGTTGATGGAGACTTCAACCCACGGAGGGTAACGGCTGCGCGAGTCCACGGAGGGCTCCACCCACGAAGGGTCCACGAAGAAGCAACCTTGTCTATTCCATCATGGCCTACGCCCACGGAGGGCTAGCCTTACTCGGGGTAGATCTTCACGAAGTAGGCGATCTCCTTGCCCTTACAAACTTCTTGGTTCAACTCCACATCTCGATGACGGAGGCTCCCAAACGACACCTAACCAATCTAGGAGGCACCACCCTCCAAAAGGTAATAGATGTTGTAGATGATGATGAACTCCTTGCTCTTGTGCTTCAAATGATAATCTCCCCAACACTCAACTCTCTTCACTGATATGGCTGTGGTGGAAGAAAGGATTGAGTGGAAAGCAACTTGGGAAGGTTAGAAATCAAGTTTCATATGGTAGGAATGGAGCAACTTGATCTCAACACAAGGGTAGGTAGTTCTCTTCTCAGAAAGTGTAAGGTAGGAGTGGTAGTTCTTTCTGATGGCTCTCTCCACGAATGAAGAGGGGGTGGAGGGGTATATATAGCCTCCACACAAAATCCAACCGTTACACACATAATTGAGCAATCTCGGTGAGACCGAAGTGGAAACTCGGTCAGACCGAAAGTTCAAATATAGTGAACGTTGGGGTTTTCGGTGGGACCGAAAATACCATCTCGGTTTGTCCGATTTGAGTAAAGATAGGAACTTGCCAGTTTCGGTGAGACCGAAATCATCAACTCGGATATTCCGAAATGATGTCAAACGGTTACAGAAGGTTGGCAGCCCGTGTTTCGGTGAGACCGAACTCAAACTCGGATTGACCGATTTTTCTAGGGTTTGGAATATGGCTGAGGTGGTTCATCTCGGTGGGACTGAGTTTGGAAAATCGGTTTGTCCGAGATTACTTATGAGTGTGTATTGTAGTGAAAGTTGCTGATAGTTGAAGGAGACATATCACTAAGCACTTGAGCAACCAGATCATCAACACAACCTCATCCCCTTTTAATAGTATTGGCTTTTCCTACGGACTCAATGTGATCTTTGATCACTAAACCAAAAATGGAGTCTTGAGCTTTTGCCAATGCTTGCCTTAGCATTTTGAGGGGTCCACTTCTTCAGTCATTTCCATACCCGTATCACTGAACTTCTCTGAAATGATTCTCAAGTAACAATTAGTTCAATGATATATATGTTGTTATTAATTGCCAAAACCACCCGGGGATTAGTTGCACTTTCAATCTCCCCCTTTTTGGTAATTGATGACAGCATATAGATCAAAGCTTCGACAAAAGATATAATCAATGAATAATATCGTCGCTTTGAGAAGTATGTGATAAACAAGAGCTCCCCCTAAATTTGTGCATTATTTAAAATTTGCGTTTGAATGCAAATGCACAATCGATTAGGATTATGGGTCACTCTTCCATGTCACATACATCTTGGTGGAGCGCACAAAATGATAAGAATGAATAACATGCACCCAATCACCAAGACATGAGTAAATAGCCATACAAAAAGGAATAGCATATGATAAGCATTAAGCACACATTAAAGCATAGTATGACTAAGCACTCATTAAGGTAGCATCAAACGTAGTATCAAGCACACTGAAAGTTTCAAGAACCAAAAGAACCAAATGTATCTCAAAGAAACCGCAAAAGAACGAAAGAGCACTCTCTCTCGAAGCCCTATGATCTATACAATTTCTCCCCCTTTGGCAACAAGTTACCAAAAAGTTCGAAAAAGCATAGAGCTAAACGTCACTGTGGGCTCTGCTGGCGGCTCCCGTCTGGGTAGATGTCGGAGTAGATATGACGGCATCGGCGAAGACTTCAGCTGATGTCTGCGCTGGAGGAGTGGATGCTGGAGCTGTGGCTGGAGTGACTGCTGGAGCTGTAGGAGGTGCTGAAGTGGTAGCCCTGGAGTCAGTCACTGGGATAGCTGCTGATCGGGATCCTCTGGGAACCTGAGCAGTATGGCGATGAGAGTCCTGGACTAGGTCATCCTGCATGAGCTCTGCTCTGTCCTGCCTAGCTTCCTCCATGTCTGCCTCAAGCTTGTTGACGGTCACCTGAAGTTCAGTCAGCTTCACGTCCAGAGCGTGGACCTTCTCGTCAATAATCCTCTCTAGGCTTTCCTGAGATTGTTCAATGCTGGCCAGGCGTTGTTCAATCCTCTGGGTAGCTTCAAGAATCTGCTCTCCGAAGCTCTTTGGTTTAGCTGCTGCTGCTGCTGCCTCTTTATCAGCTTTGGCTTTCTTAGCAGCTTCAATCTTGGCTTGACCTTCAACTGAAGTTGGATCCTCTTCATCCATCACAACAATGTTATCTTCATGCTCTGGCTGCAGTGGTAAGTGCTTCCTATCCAACAAGAATTTGCCCGTGCCAAACTTGGCATTGATAAGCATCTGAATCTGCGGGGCAAATCCACACGACCTCTTCTGGTCAGCTGCAGTCCTCTTAATGGTCTCTACCATTAAGTCCATCACCTTGAAAGGTGCCTTCTCATCAAGTATGTGCAGCATGTTGATAGAATAGCCTCGGATCATGCGATGGTCTCCAGACTTGGGCATCAAGGTATGCCTCAGAATAGTGTTTGTGGTAGGTAGACCTGCCTGGAGATAGTACACTGAGCCAAGCTTCCACCCTTCCAAATCTGCTGCGGGGATCTCCTTGTACATGTTCTTCATGGAATCATGGTTCTTCTTAGGAATCCCATAGACATCAATGTCGTCCTCTCTTTGCACTGGAGCATTCAGAAGTTCTGCCCATTCTTCAACAGACGAAGAAAACCTTTGACCTTCAGTCATCCAGGTGATCTTGCCATCAGGATAGAAGTGGGCTGTGGCGTAGAACTGCATAATCATCTCATCGTTCCAATCTGTCAGTTTCTGACCCACAAACTCATCAACTCCACATGCAGTGAAGCTCTCATGCACATGGGGAAAGAAGTCTCGGTGCTCTTCACTGTCAATGTACTTCCAGTCAACGTATCTGGTATCTGCAACAATAGGCTTCTTATCCATCAGCACAGTCTCATAGAAGTCCTGCTGCTCTCTGGTGTGGAATCTGGGGTCCACAGCAGTCCTTCTCCTCACGGCATATGGATCAGACTTTCTCCATAGCCTGAGACCTCTGTCCTTCCTTGCCTTCATATCCTCGGCTTGAGGATGAGCATCGTTGTGGAGTGGCAGTTTTGGACGGAGCTTCAGCAACACATGTTCTTCTTCATCAGACTCAGACGGTGGCACATCACCTTTGCTCTTCTCAGAGGCTGGGATGTTCCTGGTTGTCCTCTTGGGCTTGGCAGAAGGCTTTGCTGGAGCTGCCTTAGCTTGAGCAGGCTTCTTGGGCTTAGAAGTGGCTTGAGCCCTAATTGCATCACCCATGAGTTTCTGCTTCTGAGGAGCAGGCTGGGGTGCTTCTTCTTCTTCTTCCTCGGCTGCTACATCTGCATGAGAATCAGCATATACTACCCTCTTCCTCTTGGAAGTTTTCTTCACTTTACTTGGGGCTGGCTCTCCCAAGTTCAGCTTCTTGGCAACAGCTGACTGCTTGACCTTGCTGGTGCCTTTCTTGAACTGCTGCCCTTGGTGCTCTTTGGCAACAACATTTCTCTTGGGCTTGGAGGTTACTTCCTCAGCAATGAAGTCAGAGTCCTCATCATCAGAATTTCTCTGCTTTCTGGTTCTGGTGGCTGCAGGAGGCAAACCACTAGGTGTACTCCTCTCACCATCTTCAATAGGACTACTAGCCTCAGGACTAGTATCTGCCTTAGGAATCTCTGCAAAAGGTGATTCTGACCTGTTCTGGCTGTCACTGGCATCTGACATGGCTGACAACCTGTGAAAAGATAAGGTATAGGCAGAGTAGAAGAGTTATCACAAACTGCAGAGGTTTTTGCAAAAAAATGAGTTCAAATCTTAGTTTTAAGTTTTCACAGAATGCATTTCGGTCAAACCGATTTTTAGTTTCGGTGAATCCGAAGTGTATAACAGAAACTTACACACCACTTTCGGTTGGACCGAAATGGGTTTCGGTCCTGCCGATACTCTAGGGTTTCACTAAAACCATATTTCGGTCACACCGATTTGCACAACTCGGTTAGACCGAAAGTGCAGTGCAATGGCCAGAGGCCGAATCGGTCACACCGAGAATTTAAAACCGGTTTCACCGAGATGTGTTCCGTGGAAACCTAAACCTAAGAATTTTACTCGAACCTAAAACCGATCTGATGTTAAGGAAGATTTCAAACGTGGCCAGATATAGGGCAAACCAATCGTGCATTGAATCAGATGGGGAGCACGAGAGGGATCGAGACTCACCCTAACTTGGTAGAGTCCCTCTACGGCGGCAACGGCGCGGAGGAGAAAACCGTTGGCGGCGGCGGAGACCTGCGGCGAGGGCGCACAGGCGACGACGGCGACGATCCGGAGATCAGGGCGACGGCAGCAGGGGACTTGGGGGCGAAAACGTTTGAAGGAAAAATCGCGCGCTGCCTTCAGTATTTATATCCCCTTGCTGTCGGTGGGACCGAGTTGAAAAACTCGGTGACAGCGAGATGGATAACTGCTATGCAGTTACGCATATCGGTCACGCCGAGATTTAGAACTCGGTTTCACCGAGATGAAACCTAGATCAGTCTAAGCGTTTCGGTTGGACCGAGTGGGAGAAGTTGGTCTGACCGAAATTGACTTAGAAGGTTTTGGAAGTCAGCCTTAGACGGATCGGTGGCTCCGAGTGCTCCTCACTCGGAGGGTCCGAAAATGACTTGTTCAAAGTTTGTGATATAAGCATGAATAGAATTTGAGACAGAAAGCATAGATAGCTAGGGAAGGTGCTTAGGCATTCTTGTCCATCCATTTGGCCAGAAAAATCAAACAATCAAAACAACAAATGGATGTCCTTGAATGGATAAAATCATGCATTCAACATGCTCACACAATAAGATAGCAAATGAAATATGTGTCAAACATGCACAACCAAAACTCTAGCTACTAGCACACAATTTGTCGATGACTAGGTCATCTTTATATGAGTATATTGACTTAGGAGCCAAATGAGAACATTTGATCATAGGTCATACTCATCGTTTAAGCACAAGTGGGGTTACCACTTTTACATAAAGCATTGATGTGTTCACATCATTTGGAGATGCTTTAGCTCAATTTTTAGAGCAAAGCTCCCCCTAGATGTGAGAACCCCTTTTAAAGGGTCAAACTAACCTTGGGTTGTCGTAGAAGACTTCATGTAGATGTTGAAGATGTGGATGCTCAATGTTGATGTGGATCATCAAGAGTTGGGAGCTATCCTTTGGATTAGGGCACTTTCAATACCTACATGGGTTAGTCCCACAAGGAACAAACAAGGATATCCATAGACATAGATTGAAGTTCACAAAAGATGATGTCCTATGAAAGCAATGATTACCTTGTCCCTTGACTTACCAACAAGAGGGTTTGTGACTCCATGAACTAGTGCATGATGTGGAAGTTGATTGCACAAGTTCTTGCCAAAATGAATGTGAGTGAAGTATGTTGGCGGAGTCACCCTCAAGAACCTTCTAGTTCTTCTTCTTCGGGATCCTTGGGGTTGTAGTTGAGCTTGACGAAGTAGAACTTGACGTGTCCTTGGGAACCCACTTGACCATGGCTTGAGGTGCTTCAATGAATGCATCAATCTCCTCTTGAAGCTTGTCCTTGGCTTTTAGCTTGTGGTCTTGTGGTGGAAGGTCATCTTGAGCTTGTTCCACATTGGAAGAAGTAGGATCATACTTCTCCTTTTGAGAAACAAACTGTGGAGTAGGGTATTGACCTTCTTCCCACTCAACACCTTCGGCGTTGAACTTTCGCTCAAAACCAATCCCTTGATTCTTCCGGTGCCTTCCTTGTTTGCGAACAATTTCCTCAAAGTTCTTGCTTCCGGCAAGACTCTTGTAGACACCTTTCTCTATGATTTCCTTCAATAAGCTATTTTCTTGCTCAAGTGTAACTTGGCTTGAAACATTGTTAGTGGAATCAAGAGAACTACTAGAAGCAACAATATTAGTTTTAACATGGTTATTGTTACTACTAGAGGAAGAATTTTTCTTATGCTTGTCATGCTTAGTCTTAATAGGTGGCAAGAAATTAGACAAGAGAAGTCGTTTGGCAAGATATGAAGAACTCTTCTTTCGAAGATCGTCATTGATCGCTTTTAGAAACTCATGTTCTTGCTCTAGAGTGAGCTTCTCGAAGCGTAGCTTCTCATGAGATCTTAGGAGCTCTCTATGATCTTCTTGAGTTGTTTCATGAGCTAACTTAAGAGTGTTTAGTTCTTTAGTTAGACGCTCAATCTCCTTCATAGCATTGTCATTCGACTGTTCTCGACTATAAAGACTACTAGCATTTTCATCATTACTAAGCTCACTAGATTTATCATGCAAGAGCTCATCTTCACCAAGCAAGTCATCCTCATCACTATCAAAGTCAATGAATTCAGGGTGTGTTACCTTGGGGCCTTTAGCCATGAAGCATCTTCCAATTCCCTCATTTGGTGAATCAAATAAGTCGTAGGAGTTGGAGTTGGAGGATACGAGAGCAAGTCCGGCAACACCTTCATCTTGACTGTAGTCGGAGTCGGAGTGATAGCTTCCATCGGATTGATTGTCGGAGTCGGAGCCGGAGACCCATTCACCTACATGAGCTTGATGTCTTCTTCTTGTGTAGCTCCTTGATGACTTGTCTTTCCTCTCCGAATCCTTGCTTCTCCGAGAGGGTCTTCGTTCATAACGATCATCTCTACTCCTTCTCTCTTTCCGAGGTGACTCATCTCTTGATCTTCTTCTTGGAGATTCTTCTCTTCTTTTGTGGGGAGCCGTACACTCATTTGAGAAGTGTCCGGGTCTTCCACAATTGTAGCAGTTTCGATCACGACTAGAAGATCTCTTTTCATCATATGATCTAGACTTTGAGCTTCTCTCTTTGCCTCTATTCTTGTAGAATTTGTTGAAGTTCTTAACCATTAGGCTTACCTCTTCATTGGAAATTAACTTGTCACTTGAGGTTGTGGGAGCATCACTTGTAGCTTTGTAAGCACCACTTGACTTGTTGTGAAGCTCTTCCTTATCCTTAAGTGTCATCTCATGAGCAACAATTCTTCCAATGACTTCAGTTGGCTTGAGAGTCTTGTAGTTTGGCATCATTTGGATCAAAGTGCACACGGTGTCATATTTTCCATCCAAAGCTCTGAGAATCTTCTTAATGATGAATCGGTCGGTCATTTCTTCGCTTCCTAAGCCGGCAATCTCATTTGTGATGAGAGCAAGCCTAGAGTACATTTCAGCGACTCCTTCACCATCCTTCATCTTGAACTTGTCAAGTTGACCTTGAAGAATATCTAGCTTTGATTCCTTCACAGACTCGGTACCTTCGTGCATTTCAACCAAAGTATCCCAAATCTCTTTAGCATTCTCAAGACGGCTGATTTTGTTGAACTCCTCGGGACACAAAGCATTGAAGAGAATGTCACAAGCTTGAGCATTGTTTTGCAACATCCGCAACTCTTCCGGTGTAGCTTCGCGATCCGGAACTTTTCCTTCCTCGAAGAATTCACCTTGCATACCAACACAAATAATGCCCCATGCGGCTGGGTTATGACCAAGAATATGCATTTTCATTTTATGTTTCCAACTAGCAAAATTTGTACCATCAAAGTAAGGACCTCTACGATAATTACCCTCACTAGACGCCATACTCTCCTAGGTTGTGAAACCAAGCTTATGGAGTCCAATGCAATGGAAACCAATACAATGGAGACCAAAGCTCTGATACCACTCGTAGGATCGAAAGTATGTCTAGAGGGGGGGTGATTAGACTACTTGTAAGTATAAAAATTCTGCCTTTTGATCATGAACAGTTTTTGGCAGTTTCACAATTATGATCAAGTCAAGTATCACCCTACACATGCAATTCTAGAGTATAAGCAGCGGAAAGTAAATTGCACATGTAGTAAAGAGAGGTGGAGAAGATCAAACGCAATTTGGAGATGCGGTGATTTTTCCCGTGGTTCCGACAGGTGGTGCTATCGTACATCCACGTTGATGGAGACTTCAACCCACGGAGGGTAACGGCTGCGCGAGTCCACGGAGGGCTCCACCCACGAAGGGTCCACGAAGAAGCAACCTTGTCTATTCCATCATGGCCTACGCCCACGGAGGGCTAGCCTTACTCGGGGTAGATCTTCACGAAGTAGGCGATCTCCTTGCCCTTACAAACTTCTTGGTTCAACTCCACATCTCGACGACGGAGGCTCCCAAGCGACACCTAACCAATCTAGGAGGCACCACCCTCCAAAAGGTAATAGATGTTGTAGATGATGATGAACTCCTTGCTCTTGTGCTTCAAATGATAATCTCCCCAACACTCAACTCTCTTCACTGATATGGCTGTGGTGGAAGAAAGGATTGAGTGGAAAGCAACTTGGGAAGGTTAGAAATCAAGTTTCATATGGTAGGAATGGAGCAACTTGATCTCAACACAAGGGTAGGTAGTTCTCTTCTCAGAAAGTGTAAGGTAGGAGTGGTAGTTCTTTCTGATGGCTCTCTCCACGAATGAAGAGGGGGTGGAGGGGTATATATAGCCTCCACACAAAATCCAACCGTTACACACATAATTGAGCAATCTCGGTGAGACCGAAGTGGAAACTCGGTCAGACCGAAAGTTCAAATATAGTGAACGTTGGGGTTTTCGGTGGGACCGAAAATACCATCTCGGTTTGTCCGATTTGAGTAAAGATAGGAACTTGCCAGTTTCGGTGAGACCGAAATCATCAACTCGGATATTCCGAAATGATGTCAAACGGTTACAGAAGGTTGGCAGCCCGTGTTTCGGTGAGACCGAACTCAAACTCGGATTGACCGATTTTTCTAGGGTTTGGAATATGGCTGAGGTGGTTCATCTCGGTGGGACTGAGTTTGGAAAATCGGTTTGTCCGAGATTACCTATGAGTGTGTATTGTAGTGAAAGTTGCTGATAGTTGAAGGAGACATATCACTAAGCACTTGAGCAACCAGATGATCAACACAACCTCATCCCCTTTTAATAGTATTGGCTTTTCCTATGGACTCAATGTGATCTTTGATCACTAAACCAAAAATGGAGTCTTGAGCTTTCGCCAATGCTTGCCTTAGCATTTTGAGGGGTCCACTTCTTCAGTCATTTCCATACCCGTATCACTGAACTTCTCTGAAATGATTCTCAAGTAACAATTAGTTCAATGATATATATGTTGTTATTAATTGCCAAAACCACCCGGGGATTAGTTGCACTTTCACTACGCTCTACAAGAACTACTTTTGGCCCAACGTCTCACGCCTCACCAACCGATGCTCTACATGTCGCAAAGCTAAGTCAAAAGCTCAATCTCATGGTCTTTACATGCCACTTCCTATTCCATTCCATCCATGGGAAAACATAATCATGGACTTTGTACTTGGATTGACTAGGACTAAAAATGGAAAAGATTCCGTGTTTGTTGTCGTGGATAGATTCTCCAAAATGGTTCATTTCATTCCTTGTAACAAGATCGACGATGCTTCACATGTGGCACATCTCTTTTCTAGGGAAAACATTCGTCTACATTGAGTGCCCAAGACGATCGTGTCGGACCGGGACGTCAAGTTCTTGAGCTACTTTTGGAAGACTCTATGCGCCAAACTCGGAATCAAGCTCCTCTTTTCTTCGGCGTATGATCCACAAACCGACGGCCAAACGGAGGTGACGAACCGCATGCTTTCGACGCTTCTTCGCGTGTTGATCAAGAAGAACATCAAGGAATGGGAGCAATGCTTGCCCATCACCGAGTACGCCTACAACCGCGCAAGACATTCGACTACCGGCAAGTCCCCTTTCGAGGTTGTCTACGGCTTCAACCCTTTGTCTCCATTGGACATTCTACCTCTACTTCTACAAGAACGCATCAACTTGGACGCAAGTGCCCGAGCAAGCTATCTCAAAAAGGTGCATGAAGATACAAGGGCAATGATCGAGAGGCAAGTACATCGACTAGCATCCAAGCTCAACGCCAACAAGAAGCCTATGGTGTTCCAACCGGGAGATCTCGTATGGCTACATCTTCACAAGGACCGTTTCCCCAATGAGCGCAAGTCCAAACTTCTACCTCGGGCCGACGGACCCTTCAAGGTGCTAGCACGTTACAACAACAATGCATACAAGCTCGACCTTCCACGCGACAAGTACAATGTGAGAGATGTCTGCAACGTCAAGGATCTCTCCACTTTCCATGGTGATGAAGATTTCGATCCGAGGTCGGATCTTTCCCAAGGGAGGGGAGATGATGCGGAGCATCCCAAGGTCATCCCCATGGACCTACCATCGTCTCACCAAGTACCAAGTGGACCCATGACACGTGCTCGAGCACGAGCTCTCAAGACCGAGGTGACCTCACTCTTCTCTCTACTTCACTTTGATTCACATGAGACATGGTTGCTACCCTCATCAGAGACTCTTTGCATACTCAGGCACCTCGGGAGCAACCATGGAGAAGTCAAGGAACAAGAAGAATCGAAGGAGGAAGAAGGAGGAGAAGAACGGCCGAAACTCGGCCAGCCCGGACGATCCGGACGATGTCCCGGACGATCCGGCCGAGACCCGAATGATCCGGACAAACGTCCGGACGATCCGGCAAATGTGCCCAAGGACACCCGAGAGCCCAAGCTGAAGCCGGATCATCCGGACCCCAGCCCGGATCATCCAGACGCACCCGGACATCCGGACGGAGACCCAGACATCCGGGCCACCTGCAGCGGTTCAGACACGTCCGGTTCATCCGGACGCCGCCCCGGATCATCCGGACCCCCGAAGCCCGGATCATCCGGACAAACGTCCGGATCATCCGGACAGTGCGTGCGTGCATGATGTTGGGCCGAGGCCCATGTACCCCTTCGCCCCTCCTAGCCTATATATAGCACTCTACCTAAACTATCTAGGGTTAGCTTTGTGTTAGCTCATACCAAAACCTTAGTGGTTCCTCTCCTACGAGACCGCGGCCTCCTCGGAGAAGATCCACCGGATTCAAGACCTCCTATACGGAGAAGAACATCAAGACCTCCTCACGGAGATGACTACCGCTACTTGTATCATCCTTAGTTGATCGTGTATCATGTATCGCACTTTGTGTACCTGGATCTAGCATTTGTGTGACCTAAGTTGGTTGATTTGAGTGTTTTCTCCTTGTCTCTCTTGTGTTTTTCCTCGTGCCCCTCGTGTTCTTTCTCGAGATCCCTCCTTTTTGTGAAAGATCGGCCACGTAGGGTTCCACCCTACATCACAATCTCTTTGTCATCCTTCTGGGCTTCGCATATCTTTCCCAGCAATGTCGATTGAACCTCCAATGTTGCAACAAATCCTCTAGGAACTATCTCCAAACGAAGCTCCTTGAGACCCTCTGCTAACTCCTGTGGCAGTCCCCCCTTTACTAGGGTATTCGCATAACTCTTTCGGCTCAAAGCATCTGCCATGACGTTGGCCTTTCCTGGGTGATAGTGCAGCTTCATGTCATAATCCTTTATAAGCTCCAACCATCTTCTTTGTCTGAGGTTCATCTCCTTCTGAGTGAAAATGTACTTCAAACTCTTGTGATCCGTGTACACATCACAACGATTTCCAATAAGGAAATGTCTCCAAGTTTTGAGCGCATGCACAACAGCTGCTAGCTCCAAATCATGTGTCACATAATTCAACTCGTGTGGTCGAAGTTGACGAGATGCATAAGAAACAACTCTTCCATCTTGCATGAGTACTCCTCCAAGTCCTAAGCGTGAAGCATCGCAATATACTTGGAAATCCTTGCGTATATCTGGCAAGATCAGCACTGGGGCTGTCGTCAAACGTTTCTTCAACTCCTGGAAACTTTCTTCGCACTCTTCAGTCCAATGGAATTTTGTCTCCTTCTTCAACAATGTCGTCATTGGCTTTGCAATTTTGGAGAAATTTTCTATAAATCTCCGGTAGTATCTCGCGAGTCCAAGAAAACTGCGAATCTCTCCAACTGAAGTGGGTGCCAACCATTCAGTGACTGCTTGCACTTTGACGGGGTCCACTGCTATACCTTCTCCTGATATAACATGCCCTAGGAATCCAACTTCCTTCAACCAAAACTCGCATTTGCTAAACTTGGCGTACAGCTGTTCTCTGAGCTTTTCCAGTACCAAACGCAAATGCTCCACATGTTCCTCTTCGTTCTTCGAGTACACCAAAATATCATCAATGAATACCACGACAAACTTATCCAAGAACTCCATGAACACTTTATTCATGATACTCATGAAGTAGGCAGGGGTGTTAGTCAATCCAAATGACATAAATGTGTACTCATATAGCCCATACCTTGTGGTGAAGGCTGTCTTAGGTATATCCTTCTCCCGAATCTTCAACTAGTAGTATCCAAATCGTAGATCGATCTTGGAGAATACTTTGGCTCCTTGAAGTTGGTCAAACAGATCATTGATCATCGGCAGCGGGTACTTGTTCTTAATAGTCACTCCATTCAGTGCTCGATAATCAATGACCATTCTTGAAGATCCATCCTTCTTCTCGACCAAAAGCACTGGGGCTCCCCAAGGTCATGAACTCCGGCGGATAAATCCTTTCTCCAATAACTCCTTAATCTGCTTCTTGATCTCCTCTAGATCATTTGTTGGCATCCGATACGGTCTCTTTGATATCAGTCCGGTGCCGGGAAATAGCTCTATCAAAAACTCAATATCCCTATCAGGTGGCATGTCGTGTAGCTCCTTTGGAAAAACATCTGGGTAATCCTTTACTACAGGCACTTCCTCCTGAACAACTCCCGTGAGAGAATGTATGTGTGTCCTTCTAGGCGAATGCCTGGATACATACTTGATCCTTTTTCCCTCCGGGGTGGTAAGCAAAATAGACTTGCTGGCACAATCGATGTTCCCTCCATACATCGATAGCCAATCCATTCCTAGTATCACATCCAATCCTTGTGACTCCAAAACTATCAGGTCTGAGGGGAAAACATGGCGTCCTATGACCATTGGCGTCTGAAAACATCCCTGATGTGCCATATACTCCGCTCCTGGAGAGCTTACTAACATGGGGGTCTTAAGGACTTGGGTGGGCAACTTAGGTCTATTTACGAATCCCCTTGAAATGTATGAATGCGATGCACCAGTATCAAAAATAACCATTGCGGTAAATGACTTAACCAAAAACTTACCGACAACAGCATCTGGTTGCTCTTCAACCTCCTCCATGGTCACGTGGTTCACTTGTCCTTTGTTGAATGGGTTGGGCTTCTTCCCAGTGCTTCCATTGTCGTTCCCATTCTTAGCTTCAGGGCACTCCGTAGCATAGTGTCCATTTTCCCGCACTTGAAACAGGTGACATGGCTCAAATCCCTCTTGGCGGGTGTGGATGGAGTAGAGCGGTTCTGATTATTGTTTGCTCAATTCACATTCCCATTCTTGGATCCATTGTGGTTGTGAGAACTTCCTCCAGTGTGGGTGTGGCTTCCATGGTTATGGGTGTATCCTCCCGAATTCGGGGTGAATCGGGGTTTCAGGTGGGCTCCAGAACTATTCCTTCCTTGTCCATACTTCCTCTTGCGGCTCTCAATCTGCTGTTGCTTCCCTTCAATCATAAGAGCCTTATCTACCAACTCCTAGGAGTTGTTGAAGGTTGCCACCATTAATTATACGGTCATCTCATCATTTAGCCCTTCCATAAACCTCTCCTGCTTAGCGGCATCTGTGGCCACATCATCCGGGGCATAACGAGATAGGGTACTAAACTCCTCCACGTACTGAGCCACAGTACGATTTCCTTGACGCAAGTTGCGAAACTCTCGCTTCTTCATGCTCATAGCTCCGGTTGAGACATGGGCAGTGCAAAAAGCTTGCTGGAACTGATCCTAAGTGACATTGGCTACGGGAAAAGTGGTTGTGTAATTCTCCCACCATGTTGCTGCTAGTCCAGACAACTGATGTGCAGAAAATCGCACCTTCTCAGCATCCATGCAATTGGCGGTCGTCAAATCCCTTCCAATCTTGCGCAGCCAGTCATCAGCAACTATTGGTTCAATGCTGCTAGCAAACACCGGTGGTTGCAACCTTAAGAAACGTGTCAGGTTGTCCACGGGTGGTGGTGGTGGAGGGTTGTTGTTGTTGATTAGGTTGTTCTGATTGTTCTGATTGTTCTGGACAAGAAGTTGCATCAAAGTGTTATGTTGCTGGATCAACTGAGTGAGATCAGGGGGAAACTGGAATCCGGGCTCATGTCTCGGAGGCATCTGATGGGTGTAGAGGGAAGAGATTAGAATAGAAATGAGGTCTAAGGGGAAATCACTACCCATATGCACATGATACAAACACAATCATATCACACCAATCAATCCAAACAAGGGCTTACAAAGATCTAACTAACGTTACAAAAGTGCTCTAAATACTACTTTGTGGGGAAAAAACTACTAGTCATAGGGTGGTCATCTAGAAATTTTGATCGGCGGAAGATCCCATGATGTCTGCTCTAGCTTCATCTTCGTAGTCTTCGTCATCACTATCATCGGGGTCTAAGTCCGTGTCGTTGATGATGATGTAGTCTTCAGAACGAATCTCCTTGGGTTCTTCTTCCTCTTCTTCTCCTCCTGGGGCTGGATCTCCCATGAATACTCCTAGCTTCCTTGTCAAATCAACATTCTTCTCCACAAGTATCATCATCTCCTCCTCGTATCCGTCACGTGTAGACTTGAGTTCCTCTTCTAGTTCCAAGTTCCTGGTTAGTGCCTTCTTCAAATCTATCATCCCTGCGCACATCTGGTGCTCATGTCGACGAATGTGCCGGTTTAACTCCTGGATGAACGATGCAATGGACCTGTCCTTTCGGGTGCTAATCATGTCCCAACGCTCATCTCGGCGTCCACAAATCTAGTAGATAGTGTCCTTCAGCTCCTGCTTGTAGAATTCTCCGATCCTTCCCATAGTGATGTGGGCTTCCATACTCTTTCCTAGGCTCCAGGTTGGTGCATCAAAAGAAAACTCTATTGGCTCAGTGGATGGTGCGAAGGTTCTCCCGGGAATTTGAACTTGAATGCTCCATCGCTCCTCTTCTGGTAAAATGGCAGTGTAGGTCCCGGTGAAACTTGGTATTCCTATGTTCAGGTACCTAGTGACTTCCTTCAAGTGTCGTCCAAAAGGGGTGTCTTCATCTGGTTGAGTGAACTTGTTCCTTCGGTCCACCATCCTAAAGAGTAGAAAATGGAGAGGAGTCAGAAATGACTAGAGAAGAGTGACCTGGGGTTTATCTTAGTGGTCGTGTCCTACATTCAGCATGTGCTCTGATACCATCTTGTAGCGACCACGATCCGAATGGACCGAAGTCTATGTGTTTCAGTGTCATCCCTGGATCGGTAATGCTGACACACACAGTACTTGAAGGATTTATAATAGAGTGGCAATCACACACTTATTACATCGAATGTCTCAAAAGAGACTTATTACAAAAGTCTATGGCTTAAGGCCATCTAACAAAATAACAGCGGAAGGCTTGGAAGATAAGTCAGTCCATCAACTCCAACGGCATAGCTGAGTGCATGACAAACGACCTAGAACGTCTTACCCCTCGTCTGTAAAGTCTGTAACGTAACATGTTGGAGCCCGAAACGGGTCAGCACATGGAATATGCTGGCAAGATAACACAGAAGAATGCAAGTAACAGAATAAAGGCTAACACTATATGCATATTTGGCTGGTGGAGGCTCTAAGGTTAAAGTTTTTGTATAAAGCCAATTTTTTCCTACAACAAAGGAATAAATTTTATTTAACTATCATGGTAGTTGAAACATCATTGAGAAGGTACCTCCAACTCAATCCCAATTAAAGTAATCATTAACCCAACAAGTTAACTTTAGAGTGATGAGATCAACCAATAATTCAAGTACCAGATACTCAAGATTGTCCATAACTGGGGACACGGCTAATCATGATCAGTTTGTACACTCTATAGAGGTTTGTGCACTTTTCCCATAAGACTCGATCTCTTCCGTTGGTTTTCTCGCACTGCATGGTGTTTGAGAAACAGATGACCGAGACACAGTCTTTCAGAAGCATACACTCTTTACCCCGGGTGGACCGGTACACCTACTTTCCCCTACATCTGCTAGTCCACCACTGAAAGAGCTCACACAACTTACTCGTACTATGCCAGAGCCCATAATGGCATTGTGGCTGCACACTGAAGTTTCTAGCATGAATAGTTTTATGATCCCTTTGAGCCTGGGTGGCATACCATAGGACAATCACACGGAACCCCGGGATTTCCTAGGACAACACTGGATTCTCCAGGTGCCCTGCAACCAATCCACCCAGATGTGTATTCAAGTAGCCACCTTAAGTTGAACCATTAGTTAACAACTCATATCTGTCATGGATTTCACTCAAACCCAAACCACGTCTATGAGCATAGCATGATAACCTAAGCATAGCGTAGAAGTAACTCCCAAGGGTTTGAAAATAATGCAGGTAATAGGTTCTATCTCAATCTACTTCCCAGTCCCACAATTTAAGAGATCCTACTCATGCAATGTGTGAGGCTTTGATCTAATGCATAAAAACTGGGTAATAAAGGGGTATGATCAAAGTGTTACTTGCCTTGCTGATGATTCGAAAAACCTAGAGACTCGTAGTAGCACGCTTCAGAGTCCGGGTATTCTATCGCAAGAAAACAATAGCATACATAAGCAATCAAGCAAAGATGCATGAACAAAACTCCAAATAAGAATATCTAACCAGAAAGTTCAACTTAAGAACTCCGGTTTGCAAAAAGAATCAAATCAAACGGAGCAACGAAACTCAAACTGCGAAAGAAACAAGATCCGTTGACTAGATTGATCTAGGGTCAAATTTTACAGTAGCAAAACCTTGTTCAAGTTGGTTAAACAGAAAAAGGGCGTCGAGACGAAGATCTGGGATTTTGAATTACCTGATTCCGACTCTCGAGCGAAAAGAAAAATGAAAAACAAGATCAGGGCAGAAATGGCGATCGAAATAATCGCGGATAAAAACCCCGAAAAAAGAAAATTGACGAACATGCTAACCAACGAACGTTCAATGTCTGTAACTAACGGGCGGACAGCGTTCGTTAAAACGAACGTACGGACGAACGTCCGCAAACTAACTAAAACCGAAAAAAACTGAACCGATCTGAAAAAACAGATCTAGGGTTTCTAAAAGAAAAACCGATCGGTTTTTACAAAAAAAAAACGACGACGGCTACCTCGTTGAACAAGACGGCGGCGGCGGCGGTCTCCGGCGACGGCGGCGGCGGGTGGCGGCTCCGGCGGCGGCGGTGCGGGGCGGCGGCGACGACGCGGCGGCGGCGGCGGGACGCGGCGGCGGCGTGGAATCCGGCGGCGGCTAGGGTTCGGGGCTGGGGCGAGGTGGGCTGGCGGCGGCTCGGGCTGTGCTTATAAAGCCCGGCTAGGAAGAGTCCTAGTCGGTTACGACCCAAGGTCGGTTCACTTTTTTTTAAACGAGTCATGATGCACGAAAACGGACGAAAGAAATACTAAACGAACTCCAAAAATTCCGAAATAATTTTTCACCGTCCTCTAATAATATTTAGGACAAAGTGAACATTTTTCCCGGACCTAATTGCAATTTTGAAAAACGTGCATTTTCCCTATGCAAATAAAATCGCAAATAAATCCGAATAAAAACCTAAAGTGATTTTAATATTTTTTTTCCTCCAATATTTCTTTTATTTTGGAGAAGTCATATTATCTCCGCTCATATATTTTATTTAGAAATATTTTTAGGGAGAGAAAAATAATTAAACCAACGCGATCATCGTACCGGTATTCGAGAAAACTCAAATACGAAAACGGTAGAATTCCCAACTCTCTCCGTATGTCCTTGAGTTGCTTAGAATTTTCGAGGGTCGCCACGCACAAAAATGCAATAAAATATGCAATGCAATATGATCTATGTATAACATTCCAAATTGAAAATTTGGGATGTTACAAAAGGAAAATCAAACGGAGTCCAAACGGAATGAAACCTTCGGGAGAGATATTTTTGGAGCAAAATACGCACGGGAGACGTGAGAACCACGGAGTAGGGCTGACGTGGCGTCCACGAGGGTGGGGGCGCCCC
>LR738712.1:323111391-323139264 GCA_902687465.1 Secale cereale
CCCCCCCTATAGGGCACACCCCCCTGCCTCGTGCGCACCCCGTCTGGCCCCCGGTGCCCTCCTTCTTCCTATATATACCTACGTACCCCGAAACTATCAGAACAACAGAGACAACCCTAGTTCCACCGCCGCAACCTTCTGTTCCCGTGAGATCCCATCTTAGGGCCTGTTCCGAAGCTCCGCCAGAAGGGGGATCTTCCACGGAGTGCTTCTACATCATCATCATCGCCTCACCATGAGTTGTGAGTAGTTTACAGCAGACCTTCGGGTCCATAGCTAGTATCTAGATGGCTTCTTCTCTCTCTTTGGATCTCAATACCAAGTTCTCCTCAGTCTTCGAGGAGATCTATTCGATGTAATCTCTTTTTGTGGTGTGTTTGTCGAGATCCGATGAATTGTGGATTTATGATCAAGATTATCTATGACAAATATTTGGTTCTTTTCTGGACTCTTTATGTGTCATTATAATATCCTTGCAGGTCTCTTCGAATATTGGTTTGGTTTTGCCTACTAGATCTATAGTTCTTGCAATGGGAGAAGTGCTTGGCTTTGGGTTCAATCTTGCGGTGTCCTTTCCCAGTGACAGTAGGGGCAGCAAGGCACGTATTGTATTGTTTCCATCGAGGATAAAAAGATGGGGTTTATATCACTATGTTTGAGTGTATCCCTCTACATCATGTCATCTTGCTTAAGGCGTTACTCCGTTCTTATGAACTTAATACTCTAGATGCATGCTGGATAGCGGTCGATGTGTGGAGTAATAGTAGTAGATGCAGAATTGTTTCGGTCTACTTGTCTCGGATGTTATGCCTATATAATGATCATGCCTAGATAGTCTCATAATTATTCGCTTTTCTATCAATTGCTCGACAGTAATTTGTTTACCCGCCGTAGAATATCGCTATCATGAGAGAAGCCACTAGAGGACACTTCGGCCCCCGGGTCTATTCTCAACATATCAATCTACTTTACTTTTCCGCTTTTACTTTCTGTTCTTATATCCAAAAATATTAAAAATATCAAACTATCATCTCTATCAGATCTCACTTTCGTAAGTGACCGTAAAGGGATTGACAACCCCTTATCGCGTTGGCTGCGAAGTTCTTATTTGTTTGTGCAGGTGCGAGGGACTCACGCGTGGTCTCCTACTGGATTGATACCTTGGTTCTAAAAAACTGAGGGAAATACTTATGCTACTGTGCTGCATCACCCTTTCCTCTTCGAGGGAATACAACGCAAGCTCAAGAAGTAGCTAGTCCCAACTGCAAAAAGAAAAGAGCTTACAAATAATCAAACAAAAACTCCTATGGAGTAATAACCTTTACATTATGGCTTGGGAACCGCTAGTAATGTGTTTAGCATGGAAGATATTGATAACTGATAGTCGCGAAGTAAATATGAAGGATGCATCTCTCAAAATTACATTTATCTCTATTTTAAAACCTTGAGCTCGGGCACCTCTGCAAATCCCTGCTTCTCTCTGCGAAGGGACTATCTATTTACTTTTATGTTGAGTCATCACCTTCTCTAATAAGCGCCGGATCTGATAGCACTGTTGTCATCCTCATGCATTGTGTGTTGTGAATGTTGGGTGTTAGCATGACTTGATCTTCCCTACCATGAATTACAATGTTTAGTCGCTGCTTGAACTTTGGAGGTGCTCTGTATTTATGTTTTGCAGTCTCGGAAAGGGCTAGCGGGATACCAATGTTGTCATATCATATCACAGTTGTTTTGACAAGGTGTTGACATTTAAAATGTCTTATTATTGCTCTCTAGTTGTTTATGTTATTGATATGAGTTAATATAATTTGTAAGATTTATTGTTGACATGGTTAGTCATGATCTTTGATGAAAATCTGGGTGCTACTTAAGCTTATTTATGTAAACAAGAGCAAAAGAGTTCGTAAAAGTTTTTCTTTTTTACTTTCAGTTTATCAACTGAATTGCTTGAGGACAAGCAAAGGTTTATGCTTAGGGGAGTTGATATGTCTCTGTTGCATCTACTTTTCCTAACGCTTTTCCTCTTGTTTTGGACTCTAATTTGCATGATTTGAACGAAACTAACCCGGACTGACGCTATTTTCAGTAGAACTACCATGGTATTGTTTTTGTGTAGATATAAAAGTTCTCGGATAAGAATGAAACTTTGCAAGGATTTTTTATATGAATAAAGAAAAATACTGGAGTCAAGAACCACCGGAGGGGGCACCTAGGTGGGCACAACCCACCAAGGCACGACCCCCACTCCAGGCGTGCCCAGGTGGGTCGTGCTCACCTGGTGGCCCCGCAGACCCTAACTCTGACCCTATAAAACCCTATTTCCGGACAAAAAATAAAGGAGGAAGAATTATCTCATTTTGCGATACGGAGCTGCCGTCACCTCCCATTCTTCATCGAGAGGCCACATCTAGAGTCCGTTTGGGGCTCCGAAGAGGGGGAATCTTCGGTCTTCATCATCACCAACCCTCCTCCACCGCTAATTCCATGATGCTCCACCGGGAGTGAGTAATTCCTTCACAGGCTCGCTGGTCGGTGAGGAGTTGGATGAGATTCATCATGTAGTCGAGTTAGTTTTGTTAGGGCCCGATCCCTAGTATCCACTATGTTCTGAGATAGATGTTGTGATGACTTTGCTATGCTTAATGCTTGATACTTTGGGCCCGGGTGCCATGATTCCAGATCTGAACCGTTTATGTTATCACCATTATATCTATGTTCCAGATCCAATCTTGCAAGTAATTGTCACCTATTATGTGTTATGGTCCGTAAACCCTGTAGTGACAATATGCGGGATACTTTCCGGTGATGATCGTAATTTGAGGAGTTCATGTATTCACTATGTGCTAATGCTTTGTTCCGATACTCTATTAAAAGGAGGCCTTAATATCCCTTAGTTTCCTTATGGACCCCACTGCCAAGGGACGGTAGGAGAAAAGATGGCATACAAGTTCTTTTCATAAGCATGTATGACTATTTACGGAATGCATGCCTGCATTATATTTATAAACTGGAGCTAGTGCCGGATCGCCCTAGGTTATAACTATTACATGATGAATATCATCCAAAAATTGCCGATTCAATGCCTACGATTTTCCTACATATTGATCTTTCTAAGTTACTATTGATGTTGTTACTATCGCTACTGCTACAAAACCACTACTATCACAGTTACCGTTAATGTTGCTGCTACTGCTACTATCAAAACTATCATACTACTGTGCTACTGATCACTTTGCTGCAGATAATTAATCTCCATGTGTGGCTAAATTGACAACTCAGTTGCTAATACTTGAAAACATTCTTTGGCTCCCCTTGTGTCGAATCTATAAATTTTGGTTGAATACTCTACCCTCGAAATTTTCTGCGATCCCCTATACTTGTGGGTTATCAGAAATAAACTACTTAACTTTTTCTATGAACTCCATCACAATACTGTCTTGGTAGTCTATGTGAGGCCAAACTCTTTAAGTGATTTCTTAGATTACTTCAACTGTTCACATGCATGGGTGACTTAAATATAGCAGTGGTACACTGCCTTTCGTCTTACCAATTTAATTTGTTTTCAGCTGATGCAACTTAGAACCATTCAAATATAGCTTGCCATGCTTGGCAATAGACTCCTTAACCTTTTCTATGAACTCCGTCAAAAGACTACCTTGATAGCTTATATGAGGCCAAATTGTTTAAGTGCTTTCTCAGATTAGTTCAACTGTTTATGCATGGGCCACTTAAATATAGCGTAGGTACACTGCCTTTCATCTTAGCATTTGAATTTTTTTTGGTCGATGCAACTTAGAACCATTTAAATATATATTGCCATGCTTGGCAATAGACTCCTTAACTTTTTCTATGAACTCCATCACAAGACTGTCTTGGTAGTTTATATGAGGCCAGCCTATTTGAATGCTTTCTCATATTACTCCAACTGTTATATGCCTAGGCAACTTAAATATAGCAGTGGTTGATACGTCTCCAACGTATCTATAATTTTTGATTGTTCCATGTGTTGGGGATCGTAGCAAAAATCAAAAAAATTCTACGCATCACCAAGATCAATCTATGGAGTAATCTAGCAACGAGGGAGAGGGGAGTGCATCTACATACCCTTGTAGATCGCTATGCAGAAGCGTAACAAGAACGCGGATGAAGGAGTCGTACTCGTAGCGATTCAGATCGCGGTTGATTCCGATCTAAGCGCCGAACAACGGCGCCTCCGCGTTCAACACACGTGCAGCCCGGTGACGTCTCCCACGCCTTGATCCAGCAAGGAGAGAGGGAGAGGTTGGGGAAGACACCGTCCAGCAGCAGCACGACGGCGTGGTGGTGGTGGAGGAGCGCGGGACTCCAGCAGGGCTTCGCCAAGCACTACAAGAGATGAGGAGGGAGAGAGGTAGGGCTGCGCCAAGATCGAGAGAGAGAGATCCAATCCTCTGTTAGGCAGCCCCATACCTCAAGTATATATAGGGGGAGGGGAGGGGCTGCGCCCCCTCTAGGGTTCCCTCCCCAAGGGGGGCGGCAGCCCTAGATCCCATCTAGGGTGGCGGCCAGGGGGGACAAGGAGAGGGGGGCGCACCAGATTGGGCCCTAGGGCCCATCTGCCCTAGGGTTTGCCCCCTTCCCCTCTTGGATGTGCCTTGGGCCCTAGTGGGGGGTGCCCCGGCCCATCTAGGGGCTGGTCCCTTCCCACTATTGGCCCACATAGCCCTCCGGGGCTGGTGGCCCCTCCCGGTGGACCCCCGGACCCTTCCGGTGGTCCCGGTACATTACCGGTGATGCCCGGAACACTTCCGGTGGCCAAATCCCCACTTCCTATATATCAATCTTTACCTCCGGACCATTCCAGAACTCCTTGTGACGTCCGGGATCTCATCCGGGACTCCAAACAACATTCGGTAACCGCGTACATACTTTCCCTATAACCCTAGCGTCATCGAACCTTAAGTGTGTAGACCCTAGAGTCTCGGGAGTCATGCAGACATGGCCGAGACAACTCTCCGGCCAATAACCAACAGCGGGATCTGGATACCCATGTTGGCTCCCACATGTTCCACGATGATCTCATCGGATGAACCACGATGTCAAGGATTCAATTAATCCGTATACAATTCCCTTTGTCTACCGTTATAGTACTTGCCCGAGATTCGATCGTCGGTATTCCGATACCTTGTTCAATCTCGTCACCGGCAAGTCTCTTCACTCGTTCCGTAACACATCATCCCGTGATCAACTCCTTGATCACATTGTGCACATTATGATGATGTCCTACCGAGTGGGCCCAGAGATACCTCTCCGTCACACGGAGTGACAAATCCCAGTCTCGATTCGTGCCAACCCAACAGACACTTTCGGAGATATCTGTAGTGCACCTTCATAGCCACCCAGTTACGTTGTGACGTTTGGTACACCCAAAGCATTCCTACGGTATCCGGGAGTTACACAATCTCATGGTCTAAGGAAAAGATACTTGACATTTAGAAAAGCTTTAGCATACGAACTACACGATCTTGTGCTAGGCTTAGGATTGGGTCTTGTCCATCACATCATTCTCCTAATGATGTGATCCCGTTATCAACGGCATCCAATGTCCATGGTCAGGAAACCGTAACCATCTATTGATCAACGAGCTAGTCAACTAGAGGCTCACTAGGGACATGGTGTTTGTCTATGTATCCACACATGTATCTGAGTTTCCTGTCAATACAATTCTAGCATGGATAATAAACAATTATCATGAACAATGAAATATAATAATAACCAATGTATTATTGCCTCTAGGGCATATTTCCAACAGTCTCCCACTTGCACTAAAGTCAATAATCTAGTTCACATCGGCATGTGATTAACACTCACAGGTCACATCGCCATGTGACTAACATCCAAAGAGTTTACTAGAGTCAATAATCTAGGTCACGTCTCTATGTGATTAACACTCAATGAGTTCTGGGTTTGATCATGTTATGCTTGTGAGAGAGGTTGTAGTCGACGGGTCTGCAACATTCAGATCCCTATTTATTTCGCAAAACTTTATGTCATATCGTAGATGCTGCTACCACGTTCCACTTGGAGCTATTCCAAATTTTTGCTCCATTATACGTATCCGGTATCTCTACTCAGAGCTATCCGGATAGGTGTTAAGTTTGCATTGATGTAACTTTTTACGTCGAACTCTTTATCACCTCCATAACCGAGAAACATTTCCTTATTCCTCTAAGGATAATTTTGACCGCTATCTAGTGATCCACTCCTAGATCACCTTTGTACCCTCTTGCCAGTCATGTGGCAAGGCACACATCACGTGCGGACTCAGCATGGCATACCGTATAGAGCCTATGACAAAAGCATAGGGGACGACCTTCGTCCTTCCTCTTCCTTCTGCCGCGGTCAAGCTTTGAGTCTTACTCAACTTCACACCTTACAACTCAGGTAAGAACTCTTTCTTTGACTGATCTATTTTGAACTCCTTCAAAAACATGTAAAAGGTGTTTGTTCTTTTGAAAGTATCATCAGGCATCTTGATCTATCTCTATAGATCTTGATGCCCAATATGTAAGCAGCTTTATCCAGGTCTTACTTTGAAAAACTCCTTTCAAACAACCCTTTATGCTTTCAAGAAATTCTACATTATTTCGAATCAACAATATGTCATTCACATATACTTATCAGAAATGTTGTAGTGCTCCCACTCACTTTATTGCAAATACAAGTTTCTAACAAACTTTGTATAAACCCAAAAACTTTGATCACTCCATCAAAGCGTATATTTCGACTCCGAGATGCTTGCTCTAGTCCATGGAAGGATCGCTGGAGCTAGCATACCTTCTAGCATCCTTAGGATCGACAAAAACTTTCTGATTGTATCACATACAACCTTTCCTTACGAAAACTGGTAAGGAAACTTGTTTTGACATCCATCTACCAGATTTCATAAATGCAGCTTATGCTAACATGATTCCGACGGACTTAAGCATCCCTACGGGTGAGAAAATCTCATCGTAGTCAACTCCTTGAACTTGTGACAAACTCTTCGCCACAAGTCGAGCTTCATAGACGGTGACATTACCGTCCACGTCCGTCTTCTTCTTAAAGATCCATTTATCTCAATGGCTTGCCGATCATCGGGCAAGTCCACCAAAGTCCATACTTTGTTTTGATACATGGATCCTATCTTGGATTTCTCGGCTTCTGACCATTTGTCAGAATATGGGCCCACCATCGCTTCTCCATAGTTCGTAGGTTCATTGTTGTCCAACAACATGACATCTAAGACAGGATCACCGTACCACTCAGGAGTAGTGCATATCCTTGTCGACCTACGAGGTTCGATAGCAACTTGATCTGGAGCTTCATGATCACTATCATTAGTTTCCTCTTCAACAGTCGTAGGTTCCACAGAAACATCTTTCTGTGTTGCACTACTCTCCGGTTGAAGTGAGGGTTCGACAACCTCATCAAGTTCTATCTTCCTCACACTCAATTCTTTCGAGACAAACTCCTTCTCGAGAAAGGACCCGTTCTTAGCGACAAACATTTTTCTCCTTGGATCTGAGATAGAAGGTATACCCAATTGTTACCTTTGGGTATCCTATGAAGATGTATTTGTCCGCTTTGTGTTCGAGCTTTTTCTGGCTAAAGCCATAAGCATCGCATCCCCAAACATTAAGAAACGACAACTTTGGTTTCTTGCCAAACCATAGTTCTTACGGCGTCATCTCAACGGACTTAGATGGTGCCCTATCTAAAGTGAATACAGCTGTCTCTAAAGCATAACCTCCAAATAATAGCGGTAGATCGGTAAGAGACATCATAGATCGCACCATATCTCATACGGTTCGATTACGACGTCCGGACACACCATTACGCTGTGGTGTTCCAGGTGGCTTCAACTATGAAACAATTCCACAATGTCTTAAGTGATTGCCAAACTCATAACTCAGAAAATCTCCCCTTGGTCAGATCATAGGAACATGATCTTCTTGTTATGATGATTCTTAACTTCACTATGAAATTGCTTGAACTTTTCAGACGTTTCAGACTTTTGCTTCATTAAGTAAACATACCCATATCTACTCAAATCGTCAGTGAAGATGAGAAAATAACGATATCCACCACACGCCTAAATTCTCATTGGATCACACACATCAGCATGTATGATTTCCAACAAGTCACTTGTCCGTTTCATTGTACCTGAAAACGGGATCTTAGTCATCCTGCCCATAAGGCATGGCTCGCATGTGTCAAGCGATTCAAAATCAAGTGAATCCAAACATCCATCAGCATGGAGTTTCTTCGTGCACTTTATGCCAAAATGACCTAAGCGGTAGTGCCACAAGAAAGTGGTACTATCATTATTAACTCTACATCTTTTGGCATTAATATTATTATCATGTGTATCACTATGATCGAAATTCAATAAACCATTGGGTGCATGACCATAAAGGTATTATTCATGTAAACAGAATAACCATTATTCTCTAACTTAAATGAATAGCCGTATTGCAATGAACATGATCTAATCATATTCATGCTCAACGTAGACACCTGATAACATTTATCTAGGTTGAACACTAATCCAGAAGGTAGAGTGAGCGTGCGATGGTGATCTTATCAACCTTGGAAACACTTCCAACACACATCGTCACCTCGCCCTTGGCTAGTCTCCGTTCAGTCCTTAGCTTTTGCTTCAAGTCACTAATAATAGCAACTGAACCGGTATCCAATACCCAGGTACTACAAGGAGTACTAGTAAGGTACACATCAATAACACGTATATCAAATATACTTTGTTGAAGTTGCCAGCTTTCTTATCTACCGTGTATTTGGGGTAGTTCCGCTACCATGTGACCGTTCCCCTTACAATAGAAGCACTTAGTCTCGAGGTTTGGGTTCAACCTTGGGTTCCTTCATTAGAGCGACAACTGGTTTGCCATTCATGAAGTTTCCCTTCTAGCCCTTGCCCTTCTTAAAACTAGTGGTCTTGTTCAACCATCAACACTTGATTCTCCTTCTTGATTTCTACTTTTGCGGTCTTAAGCACCGCTAATAGCTCCGGGATCATCTCCATCCTTTGCATGTCATAGTTCATCACGAAGTTCTAGTAGCTTGGTGATAGTGTCTAGAGAATTCCGTCAACCCCTATCTCATCTGGAAGATTAACTCCTACTTGGTTCAAGTGATTTTAGCACCCAGACATTCTGAGCACATGCTCACTAGTTGAGCTATTCTCCTCCATCTTGTTGGCAAAAGAACTTGTCAGAGGTCTCATACCTCTCAACACGGGCATGAGCCTGAAATCCCAATTTTAGCTCTTGGAACATCTCATATGTCTTATGGCGTTCAAAATGTCATTGGAATCCCGATTCTAAGCCGTAAAGTATGGTGCACTAAACTATCAAGTAGTCATCAGGACGTGTCTGTCATGTGTTCACAACATCCAAAGACAACGTTGTAGGGGTTTGCGCACCGAGCGGTGCATCAAAGACGTAAGCCTTCTGTGTAGCAGTGAGGACACTCCTCGGACTACGGACCCAGTCTGCATCATTGCTTACAATATCTTTCAACTTAGTCTTTCTCTAGGATCGTATTTAAACAGGGAGCTACAACGCAAGCTATTGGTCTACAACATAATTTACAAAGACAACTTAGACTATTCTTCATGACAATTAAGTTCATCTAATGAACTCCCACTCAGATAGACATCTCTCTAGTCATCTAAGTGATACATGATCCTAATCGACTAGGCCGTGTCCGATCATCACGTGAGACGGACTAGTCATCAACGGTGAACATCTTTATGTCGATCGTATCTTATATACGACTCATGTTCGACCTTTCGGTCTTCCGTGTTCCGAGGCAATGTATGTACATTCTAGGCTCGTCAAGTGAACCCTAAGTGTATTGCGTGTGTAAATCTGGCTTACACCTGTTGTATGCGAACGTTAGAGCCTATCACACCCAATCATCACGTGGTGCTTCGGAACAACAAACCTTAGCAACGGTGCACAGTTAGGGGGAACACAATTCTTGAAATTTTAGTGAGAGATCATCTTATTTACTACCGTCGTTCTAAGCAAATAAGATGTAAAACATGATAAACATCACATGCAATCAAATAGTGACATGATATGGCCACTATCATTTTGCTCCTTTTGTTCTTCATCTTCGGGGCTCCATGATCATCATCGTCACCGGCATGACACCATGATCTCCATCATCGTGTCTTCATGAAGTCGTCTCGCCAAACATTACTTCTACTACTATGGCTAACGGTTAGCAATAAAGTAAAGTAATTACATGGCGTTTTCACTAACACGCAGGTCATACAATTAAATAAGACAACTCCTATGGCTCCTGCTGGTTGTCATACTCATCAACATGCAAGTCGTGATTCCTATTACAAGAACATGATAAATCTCATACATCACATATATATCATTCATCACATCCTTTTGGCCATATCACATCATACGGCACATGCTCCAAGAACAAGTTAGACGTCCTCTAATTGTTGTTGCAAGTTTTTACGTGGCTGCTATAGGTTTCTAGCAAGAACGTTTCTTCCCTACGCCAAAACCACAACGTGATATGCCAATTTCTATTTACCCTTCATAAGGACCCTTGTCATCGAATCCGATCCGACTAAAGTGCGAGAGACAGACACCCGCTAGCCACCTTATGCAACTAGTGCATGTCAGTCGGTGGAACCTGTCTCACGTAAGCGTACGTGTAAGGTCGGTTCGGGCCGCTTCATCCCACGATGCCATCGAATCAAGATAAGACTAGTAACGGCAAGTAAATTGACAAATCGACGCCCACAACTACTTTGTGTTCTACTCGTGCAAGAAACTACGCATAGACCTAGCTCATGATGCCACTGTTGGGGATCATAGCAGAAATCAAAAAAATTCTACGCATCACCAAGATCAATCTATGGAGTAATCTAGCAACGAGGGAGAGGGGAGTGCATCTACATACCCTTGTAGATCACGATGATGAAGCTTTACAAGAACGCGGATGAAGGAGTCGTACTCGTAACGATTCATATCGCGGTGGATTCTGATCTAAGCGCCGAACAACAGCGCCTCCGCGTTCAACACACGTGCAGCCCGGTGACGTCTCCCACACCTTGATCCAGCAAGGAGAGAGGGAGAGGTTGGGGAAGACTCTGTCCAGCAGCAGCACGACGGCGTGATGGTGGTGGAGGACTGCGGGACTCCAGCAGGGCTTCGCCAAGCACTACAAGAGACGAGGAGGGAGAGAGGTAGGGCTACGCCAAGAGAGAGAGATCCAATCCTCTGTTGGGCCGCCCCATACCTCAAGCATATATAGGGGGAGGGGAGGGGCTGCGCCCCCTCTAGGGTTCCCTCCCCAAGGGGGGCGGCAGCCCTAGATCCCATCTAGAGTGGCGGCCAGGGGGGAGAGCGAGAGGGGGGCGCACCAGATTGGGCCCTAGGGCCCATCTGCCCTATGGTTTTCCCCCTTCCCCTCTTGGAGGCGCCTTGGGCCCTAGTGGGAGGCGCCCCAGCCCATCTAGGGGCTGGTCCCTTCCCACTATTGGCCCACGTAGGCCTCCGGGGCTGGTGGCCCCTCCCGGTGGACCCCCGGACCCTTCCGGTGGTCCCGGTACATTACGGGTGATGCCCGGAACACTTCCGGTGGCCAAATCCCCACTTCCTATATATATCAATCTTTACCTCCGGACCATTACGGAACTCCTCGTGACGTCCGGGATCTCATCCGGGACTCCGAACAACATTCAGTAACCGCATACATACTTTCCCTGTAACCCTAGCGTCATCGAACCTTAAGTGTGTAGACCCTGCGGGCTCGGGAGTCATGCAGACATGGCCGAGACAACTCTCCGGCCAATAACCAACATCGGGATCTGGATACCCATGTTGGCTCCCACATGTTCCACGATGATCTCATCGGATGAACCACTATGTCAAGGATTCAATTAATCCCGTATACAATTCCCTTTGTCTACCGGTATAGTACTTGCCCGAGATTCGATCATCGGTATCCCGATACCTTGTTCAATCTCGTCATCGGCAAGTCTCTTCACTCGTTCTATAACACATCATCCCGTGATCAACTCCTTGATCACATTGTGCACATTATGATGATGTCCTACCGAGTGGGCCCAGAGATACCTCTCCATCACACGGAGTGACAAATCCCAGTCTCGATTCGTGCCAACCCAACAGACACTTTCGGAGATACCTGTAGTGCACCTTCATAGCCACCCAGTTACGTTGTGACGTTTGGTACACCCAAAGCATTCCTACGGTATCCGGGAGTTACACAATCTCATGGTCTAAGGAAAAGATACTGGACATTTAGAAAAGCTTTAGCATACGAACTACACGATCTTGTGCTAGGCTTAGGATTGGGTCTTGTCCATCACATCATTCTCCTAATGATGTGATCCCGTTATCAACGACATCCGATGTCCATGGTCAGGAAACCGTAACCATCTATTGATCAACGAGCTAGTCAACTAGAGGCTCACTAGGGACATGGTGTTTGTCTATGTATCCACACATGTATCTGAGTTTCCTGTCAATACAATTCTAGCATGGATAATAAACAATTATCATGAACAATGAAATATAATAATAACCAATTTATTATTGCCTTTAGGGCATATTTCCAACAGTCTCCCACTTGCACTAGAGTCAATAATCTAGTTCACATCGGCATGTGATTAACACTCACAGGTCACATCGCCATGTGACTAACATCCAAAGAGTTTACTAGAGTCAATAATCTAGGTCACATCTCTATGTGATTAACACTCAATGAGTTCTGGGTTTGATCATGTTATGCTTGTGAGAGAGGTTGTAGTCGACGGGTCTGCAACATTCAGATCCCTATGTATTTCGCAAAACTTTATGTCATATCGTAGATGCTGCTACCACGTTCCACTTGGAGCTATTCCAAATTTTTGCTCCATTATACGTATCCGGTATCTCTACTCAGAGCTATCCGGATAGGTGTTAAGTTTGCATTGATGTAACTTTTTACGTCGAACTCTTTATCACCTCCATAACCGAGAAACATTTCCTTATTCCTCTAAGGATAATTTTGACCGCTATCTAGTGATCCACTCCTAGATCACCTTTGTACCCTCTTGCCAGTCGTGTGGCAAGGCACACATCACGTGCGGTACTCAGCATGGCATACCGTATAGAGCCTATGACAAAAGCATAGGGGAGGACCTTCTCCTTCCTCTTCCTTCTGCCGCGGTCAAGCTTTGAGTCTTACTCAACTTCACACCTTACAACTCAGGTAAGAACTCTTTCTTTGACTGATCTATTTTGAACTCCTTCAAAAACATGTCAAAGGTGTGTGTTCTTTTGAAAGTATCATCAGGCGTCTTGATCTATCTCTATAGATCTTGATGCCCAATATGTAAGCAGCTTTATCCAGGTCTTACTTTGAAAAACTCCTTTCAAACAACCCTTTATGCTTTCAAGAAATTCTACATTATTTCGGATCAACAATATGTCATTCACATATACTTATCAGAAATGTTGTAGTGCTCCCACTCACTTTATTGCAAATACAGGTTTCTAACAAACTTTGTATAAACCCAAAAACTTTGATCACTCCATCAAAGCGTATATTCCCACTCCGAGATGCTTGCTCTAGTCCATGGAAGGATCGCTCGAGCTAGCATACCTTCTAGCATCCTTAGGATCGACAAAAACTTTCTGATTGTATCACATACAACCTTTTCTTACGAAAAATGGTAAGGAAACTTGTTTTGACATCCATCTGCCAGATTTCATAAATGCAGCTTATGCTAACATGATTCCGACGGACTTAAGCATCGCTACGGGTGAGAAAATCTCATCGTAGTCAACTCCTTGAACTTGTGACAAACTCTTCGCCACAAGTCGAGCTTCATAGATGGTGACATTACCGTCCACGTCCGTCTTCTTCTTAAAGATCCATTTATCTCAATGGCTTGTCGATCATCGGGCAAGTCCACCAAAGTCCATACTTTGTTTTGATACATGGATCCTATCTTGGATTTCTCGGCTTCTAACCATTTGTCGGAATATGGGCCCACCATCGCTTCTCCATAGTTCGTAGGTTCATTGTTGTCCAACAACATGACATCTAAGACAGGATCACCGTACCACTCAGAAGTAGTACATATCCTTGTCGACCTACGAGGTTCGATAGCAACTTGATCTGGAGCTTCATGATCACTATCATTAGTTTCCTCTTCAACAGTCGTAGGTTCCACAGAAACATCTTTCTGTGTTGCACTACTCTCCGGTTGAAGTGAGGGTTCGACAACCTCATCAAGTTCTATCTTCCTCCCACTCAATTCTTTCGAGAGAAACTCCTTCTCGAGAAAGGACCCGTTCTTAGCGACAAACATTTTTCTGATCTGAGATAGAAGGTATACCCAACTGTTACCTTTGGGTATCCTATGAAGATGTATTTGTCCGCTTTGGGTTCGAGCTTTTTCTGGCTAAAGCCATAAGCATCGCAGCCCCAAACATTAAGAAACGGCAACTTTGGTTTCTTGCCAAACCATAGTTCTTACGGCGTCATCTCAACGGACTTAGATGGTGCCCTATCTAAAGTGAATGCAGTTGTCTCTAACGCATAACCTCAAAATAATAGCGGTAGATCGGAAAGAGACATCATAGATCGCACCATATCTCATACGGTTCGATTATGACGTCCGGACACACCATTACGCTGTGGTGTTCCAGGTGGCTTCAACTGCGAAACAATTCCACAATGTCTTAAGTGATTGCCAAACTCATAACTCAGAAAATCTCCCCTTGATCAGATCATAGGAACATGATCTTCTTGTTATGATGATTCTTAACTTCACTGTGAAATTGCTTGAACTTTTCAAACGTTTCAGAATTTTGCTTCATTAAGTAAATATACCCATATCTACTCAAATCGTCAGTGAAGATGAGAAAATAACGATATCCACCACACGCCTAAATTCTCATTGGATCACACACATCAGCATGTATGATTTCCAACAAGTCACTTGTCCGTTTCATTGTACCTGAAAACGGGATCTTAGTCATCTTGCCCATAAGGCATGGCTCGCATGTGTCAAGCGATTCAAAATCAAGTGACTCCGAACATCCATCAGCATGGAGTTTCTTCATGCATTTTATGCCAAAATGACCTAAGCGGTAGTGCCACAAGAAAGTGGTACTATCATTATTAACTCTACATCTTTTGGCATTAATATTATTATCATGTGTATCACTATGATCGAAATTCAATAAACCATTGGGTGCATGACCATAAAGGTATTATTCATGTAAACAGAATAACCATTATTCTCTAACTTAAATGAATAACCGTATTGCAATGAATATGATCTAATCATATTCATGCTCAACGTAAACACCTGATAACTTTTATCTAGGTTCAACACTAATCCCGAAGGTAGAGTGAGCGTGCGATGGTGATCTTATCAACCTTGGAAACACTTCAAACACACATCGTCACCTCGCCCTTAGCTAGTCTCCGTTCAGTCCGTAGCTTTTGCTTCAAGTCACTAATAATAGCAACTGAACCGGTATCCAATACCCAGGTACTACAAGGAGTACTAGTAAGGTACACATCAATAACACGTATATCAAATATACTTTGTTGAAGTTGCCATCTTTCTTATCTACCATTTATTTGGGGTAGTTCCGCTACCATGTGACCGTTCCCCATACAATAGAAGCACTTAGTCTCGAGGTTTGGGTTCAACCTTGGGTTCCTTCATTAGAGCGACAACTGGTTTGCCATTCATGAAGTTTCCCTTCTAGCCCTTGCCCTTCTTAAAACCAGTGGTCTTGTTAAACCATCAACACTTGATGCTCTTTCTTGATTTCTACTTTTGCGGTCTTAAGCACCGCTAATAGCTCCGGGATCATCTCCATCCTTTGCATGTCATAGTTCATCACGAAGTTCTAGTAGCTTGGTGATAGTGTCTAGAGAATTCCGTCAACCACTATCTCATCTAGAAGATTAACTCCCACTTGGTTCAAGTGATTTTAGCACCCAGACATTCTGAGCACATGCTCACTAGTTGAGCTATTCTCCTCCATCTTGTTGGCAAAAGAACTTGTCAGATGTCTCATACCTCTCAACGCGGGCATGAGCCTGAAATCCCAATTTCAGCTCTTGGAACATCTCATATGTCTTATGGCGTTCAAAACGTCATTGGAATCCCGATTCTAAGCCGTAAAGTATGGTGCACTAAACTATCAAGTAGTCATCAGGACATGTCTGTAAGGTGTTCACAACATCCACAGACAACGTTGTAGGGGTTTGCGCATCGAGCGGTGCATCAAAGACGTAAGCCTTCTGTGTAGCAGTGAGGACACTCCTCGGACTACGGACCCAGTCTGCATCATTGCTTACAATATCTTTCAACTTAGTCTTTCTCTAGGATCGTATTTAAACAGGGAGCTACAACGCAAGCTATTGGTCTACAACATAATTTGCGAAGACAACTTAGACTATTCTTCATGACAATTAAGTTCATGTAATGAACTCCCACTCAGATAGACATCTCTCTTGTCATCTAAGTGATACATGATCCTAATCGACTAGGCCGTGTCCGATCATCACGTGAGACGGACTAGTCATCAATGGTGAACATCTTTATGTCGATCGTATCTTCTATACGACTCATGTTCGACCTTTCGGTCTTCCGTGTTTCGAGGCCATGTCTGTACATGCTAGGCTCGTCAAGTGAACCCTAAGTGTATTGCGTGTGTAAATCTGGCTTACACCTGTTGTATGCTAACGTTAGCGCCTATCACACCCGATCATCACGTGGTGCTTCGGAACAACGAACCTTAGCAACTTTGCACAGTTAGGGGGAACACAATTCTTGAAATTTTAGTGAGAGATCATCTTATTTACTACCGTCGTTCTAAGCAAATAAGATGTAAAACATGATAAACATCACATGCAATCAAATAGTGACATGATATGGCCACTATCATTTTGCTCCTTTTGATCTGCATCTTCGGGGCTCCATGATCATCATCGTCACCGGCATGACACCATGATCTCCATCATCGTGTCTTCATGAAGTCGTCTCGCCAAACATTACTTCTACTACTATGGCTAACGGTTAGCAATAAAGTAAAGTAATTACATGGCGTTTTCAGTGACACGTAGGTCATACAATAAAATAAGACAACTCCTATGGCTCCTGCCAGTTGTCATACTCATCGACATGCAAGTCGTGATTCCTATTACAAGAACATGATCAATCTCATACATCACATATATATCATTCATCACATCCTTTTGGCCATATCACATCACACGGCACATGCTCCAAGAACAAGTTAGACGTCCTCTAATTGTTGTTGCAAGTTTTTACGTGGCTGCTATAGGTTTCTAGCAAGAACGTTTCTTACCTACACCAAAACCACAACGTGATATGCCAATTTCTATTTACCCTTCATAAGGACCCTTTTCATCGAATCCGATCTGACTAAAGTGGGAGAGACATACACCCGCTAGCCACCTTATGCAACTAGTGCATGTCAGTCGGTGGAACCTGTCTCACATAAGCGTACGTGTAAGGTCGGTTCGGGCCGCTTCATCCCACGATGCCGCCGAATCAAGATAAGACTAGTAATGGCAAGTAAATTGACAAATCGACGCCCACAACTACTTTGTGTTCTACTCGTGCAAGAAACTACACATAGATCTAGCTCATGATGCCACTGTTGGGGATCGTAGCAGAAATCAAAAAAAATCTATGCATCACCAAGGTCAATCTATGGAGTAATCTAGCAACAAGGGAGAGGGGAGTGCATCTACATACCCTTGTAGATCACGATGATGAAGCTTTACAGGAACGCGGATGAAGGAGTCGTACTCGTAGCGATTCATATCGCGGTTGATTCCGATCTAAGCGCCGAACAACGGCGCCTCCGCGTTCAACACACGTGCAGCCCGGTGACGTCTCCCACGCCTTGATCCAGCAAGGAGAGAGGGAGAGGTTGGGGAAGACTCCGTCCAGCAGCAGCACGATGGCGTGATGGTGGTGGAGGAGCGCGCGACTCCAGCAGGGCTTCGCCAAGCACTACAAGAGACGAGGAGGGAGAGAGGTAGGGCTGCGCCAAGAGAGAGAGATCCAATCCTCTGTTGGGCAGCCCCATACCTCTAGTATATATAGGGGGAGGGGAGGGGCTGCGCCCCCTCTAGGGTTCCCTCCCCAAGGGGGGGCGGCAGCCCTAGATCCCATCTAGGGTGGCGGCCAGGGGGGAGAGCGAGAGGGGGGCGCACCAGATTGGGCCCTAGGGCCCATCTGCCCTAGGGTTTTCCCCCTTCCCCTCTTGGACGCGCGTTGGGCCCTAGTGGGAGGCGCCCCAGCCCATCTAGGGGCTGGTCCCTTCACACTATTGGCCCACGCAGGCCTTCGGGGCTGGTGGCCCCTCCCGGTGGACCCCCGGACCCTTCCGGTGGTCCCCGTACATTACCGGTGATGCCCGGAACACTTCCGATGGCCAAATCCCCACTTCCTATATATCAATCTTTACCTCCGGACCATTCCGGAACTCCTCGTGACGTCTGGGGTCTCATCCGGGACTCCGAACAACATTCGGTGAGCACGTACATACTTTCCCTATAACCTTAGCGTCATCGAACCTTAAGTGTGTAGACCCTAGAGTCTCGGGAGTCATGCAGACATGGCCGAGACAACTCTCCGGCCAATAACCAACAGCGGGATCTGGATACCCATGTTGGCTCCCACATGTTCCACGATGATCTCATCGGATGAACCACGATGTCAAGGATTCAATTAATCCCGTATACAATTCCCTTTGTCTACCGGTATAGTACTTGCCCGAGATTCGATTGTCGGTATCCCGATACCTTGTTCAATCTCGTCACCGGCAAGTCTCTTCACTCGTTCCGTAACACATCATCCCGTGATCAACTCCTTGATCACATTGTGCACATTATGATGATGTCCTACCGAGTGGGCCCAGAGATACCTCTCCGTCACACGGAGTGACAAATCCCAGTCTCGATTCGTGCCAACCCAACAGACACTTTCGGAGATACCCGTAGTGCACCTTTATAGCCACCCAGTTACGTTGTGACGTTTGGTACACCCAAAGCATTTCTACGGTATCCGGGAGTTACACAATCTCATGGTCTAAGGAAAAGATACTTGACATTTAGAAAAGCTTTAGCATAGGAACTCCACGATCTTGTGCTAGGCTTAGGATTGGGTCTTGTCCATCATATCATTCTCCTAATGATGTGATCCCGTTATCAACGACATCCAATGTCCATGGTCAGGAAACCGTAACCATCTATTGATCAACGAGCTAGTCAACTAGAGGCTCACTAGGGACATGGTGTTTGTCTATGTATCCACACATGTATCTGAGTTTCCTGTCAATACAATTCTAGCATGGATAATTAACAATTATCATGAACAATGAAATATAATAATAACCAATTTATTATTGCCTCTAGGGCATATTTCCAACACCATGCTATTATTTATGAAGTCTTGGATGTTTAATGAGATTTATCATACACTTTTATATCATTTTTGGGACTAACCTACTAACCGAAAGGCCTAGTCCAGATTGTTGTTTTTTGCATTTTTCAAGGTTTTGCAGAAAAAGAATATCAAACGGAGTCCAAACGGAATGAAACCTTCGCGAGAGATATTTTTGGAGAAAATCACGCACAGGGAACTTGAGAACCACGTCAGGGGAGCATCGAGGCGCCCACGAGGGTGGGGGGCCCGGCCCCCTGCCCAGGGCGCGCCCCTACCTCGTGGGCCCCTCGAGCGTCCCCCGGTGTCCTCCTTCCTCCTATATAAGACTACGTACCCTGAAACCTTCGACAACAGAGAGAAAACCCTAATTCCACCGCCGTAACCTTCTGTTCCCTTGAGATCCCATCTTGGAGCCTCTTTCGGAGCTTCACCGGAGGGGGGTCCATCAAGGAGTTCTTCATCATCATCATCATCGCCCTCACCATGAGTTGTGAGTAGTTTACCACAGACCTTCGGGTCCATAGCTAGTATCTAGATGGCTTCTTCTCTCTCTCTGGATCTTAATACAAAGTTCTCCTTGGTCTTCGAGGAGATCTATTCGATGAAATCTCTTTTTGCGGTGTGTTTGTCGAGATCCGATGAATTGTGAGTTTATGATCAAGATTATCTATGAGAAATATTTGGTTATTCTCTGAACTTTTTATGTGTGCTCATAATATCCTTGTAAGCCTCTTCGAATTATTGGTTTGGTTTGGCCTACTAGATCTATAGTTCTTGCAATGGGAGAAGTGCTTGGCTTTGGGTTCAATCTTGCGGTGTCCTTTCCCAGTGATAGTAGGGGCAGCAAGGCACGTATTGTATTGTTGCCATTGAGGATAAAAAGATGGGGTTTATATCATATTGCTTGATTTTATCCCTCTACATCATGACATCTTGCTTAAGGCCTTACTGTGTTCTTATGAACTCAATACACTAGATGCATGCTGGATAGCGGTCGATGTGTGGAGTAATAGTAGTAGATGCAGAATCGTTTCGGTCTACTTGTCTCGGACGTGATGCCTATATACAATGATCATGCCTAGATAGTCTCATAATTATTTGCTTTTCTATCAATTGCTCGACGGTAATTTGTTTACCCGCCGTAGAATATCGCTATCATGAGAGAAGCCACTAGAGAACACTATGGCCCCCGGGTCTATTCTCAACATATCACTCTACATCTACTTTACTTTTATCGCTTTTATTTGCTGTTCTTATAAATCAAAAATACCTAAAATATAAACTAGCATCTCTATCAGATCTCACTTTCGTTAGTGACTATAAAGGGATTGAAAACCCCTTATCGCGTTGGCTGCAAAGTTCTTATTTGTTTGTGCAGGTGCGAGGGACTCGCGCGTGGTCTCCTACTGGATTGATACCTTGGTTCTCAAAAACTGAGGGAAATACTTACGCTACTGTGTTGCATCTCCCTTTCCTCTTCGAGGGAATACAACGCAAGCTCGACAAGTAGCAAGAAGAATTTCTGGCGCCGTTGCCGGGGAGGCTTACGCAAAAGTCATATACCAAGTACCTATCACAAACCCTTATCCTTCGCATTACATTTATTTGCCTCTCGTTTTCCTCTCCCCCACTTCACCCTTGCCGTTTTATTTGCCCTTCTTCCGCCGTGTGTTTACCGTTTGTTTGCTTGTGTGCTGTTTGCTTGCCCGATTGCCCTCATGTTTGAGATGGGGGACGATCCTATCGATAAGGGTAGTAATTTCAAGGGCAACGTCTATGTTGATCCCCCGGATGAAGCTACCACTGTACATATTAAGAAGTTCCGGGTTGGTAGTGGTAATATCATTGGAAAAGGAGTTCTTCAAGACTTCTTTACTTGTGTCGGTGTTTTGCCCACTATGGGTGGCTCTATTCTTCACAGAACTAGTAGCCTTGCAGATGTTGTATCCATGCTTATAGTAGAAATTGAAAGGCAATTCATCCATATGCATCCCTGTATTCAGAGAATCTTTTTGGAATTTTCCAATATTGAGCATTCTTCTGTTAAGCGTGCAGCTACTATCTTTTTGGCTCATGAATTTAGATTTATCATGAAAGAGGCCAAAGAAATCTTTGCTCATTACGGAGTAGATGTCGGTCGACCTCCCATAGAGGCTATCTTGTTCAATCAAAAAGACATAATGCGGTTGTGATCCCCTAATCATGTTGCTTTTAATGAAAACCTTAGAAAAAAGGTTCCTATTGAGGTCTTGATTGATAGAATTTCTGAGATGAACGATGATTTTTATGTTCAAAATAATGGGTTAGGCTTCTCCCTTGAGCGAAGGCTTATGACCTTCTGCCAAAAGAATGCCTACAATGATGAATTGATTGTTCACTACAAAGGGCCAAAAGAGGAACCTATTCCTCCTGAGATTGATGTAGGGGACTTTTGTCTCATTAAATTTAGCCCTTTTGATTACTTTTGCTTGCCACAAAGGAAGCTTGCTGCTGAACGTAGGGAATATGAGATGAGCTTTCGCGACATATCGTATCACTATGGCATTCCCTAGATTTATCTTGTATCGTGCCTAGCTAGGGGCGTAAAACGATGGCGCTTGTTGGGAGGCAACCCAATTTTATATTTTTTTTGTTTTTGATGCTGTTAGGGAATAAATATTGCATCTAGCCTCTAATTATATGTGGTTTCATGTTTTTGTTTAGTGTTTGTGCCAAGTAGAACCTTTGGGAAGACTTGTGTGAAGTTTATGTGATCTTGCTGTGAAAATCAGAATCGTTAGCGCTGGCTAAAGTGGTTGTCAGATTTTACTGGAGCGTGCTATTTAGTTGATTCTCTTTGCAGATGATTACTAGACAAATTCCTCAAATTTACCAATTTAGTTTGAATTTTTTGGAGTTCCAGAAGTAGGCGAAACCTGCAGATTACTACGGACTATTCTGTTTTTCGTGTTTTGTTTGCTTATTTCAATGCATCTATGAGTAATATTTGGAGGTATGAACCATAGAGAAGTTGAAATACAGTAGGTTTAACACCAATATAAACAAATAATGAATTCATTGCACTACCTTTGAGTAGTGGTTTGCTTTCTTTTACTAACGGAGCTCACGAGAATTCTTGTCTAAGTTTTGTGTTGTGAAGTTTTCAAGTTTTGAGTATTGCTTTGATGGACTATGGAACAAAGAGTAGCAAAGGCCTAAGCTTGGGGATGCCCATGGCACCCCAAGTAAAATTCAAGGTTAATCAAAAGCCTAAGCTTGGGGATGCCCCGGGAAGGCATCCCCTCTTTCGTCTTCATCCATCGGTAACTATACTTGGAGCTATATTTTTATTCACCACATGATATGTGTTTTGCTTGGAGCGTCTTGTATAATTTGAGTCTTTGCTTGTTAGTTTGCCACAATCATCCTTGCTTGACACAACTATTTGAGAGAGTTAAATATGGCCTAGGAATTGTTAGAACACTCTATGTGCTTCACTTATATCTTTTGAGTTGAATAGTTTTTGCTCTAGTGCTTCACTTATATCTTTTAGAGCACGGTGGTGGTTATATTTTGTAGAAATTGTTGAACTCTCATGCTTCACTTATATCTATTTGAGAGTCTATTAAACAGCATGGTAATGTGTTTAGGCTAAGAAACTAGTCTTCACATGATAGACATCCAATGTCAATGTAGTAAAAAAATCACACTAAGTGCATTGAATATGATGAGATGTTGGATGCTTGATAATTGTTTTGAGATATGAGGATAGTGATATTAGAGTCATGCTGGTGGAGTTATTATGAAATTGAGAAATACTTGTGTTAAGGTTAGTGATTCCCGTATCATGCACGTATGGTGAACCGCTATGTGACGAAGTTAGAGCATGAGGTATTTGTAGAGTGCCAACCTTTGTGTGGAGGTCGGGGACACGTGATGGTTAACTCCTACCAACCTCCCCCCAGGAGCATGCGTTGATTTCTTTGTTTTGATGACTCGTAGATTTTTGCAATAAGTATATGAGTTCTTATGACTAATGTTGAGTCCATGGATTATACGCACTCTCACCCTTCCACCATTGCTAGCCTCTCTTGTACCGCGCAACTTTCGCCGGTGCCATAAACCCACTATATATCCTTCCTCAAAACAGCCACCATATTATTCCTCAAAACAGCCACCATACCTACCTATCATGGCATTTCCATAGCCATTCCGAGATATATTGCCATGCAACTTTCCACCGTTCCGTTCATATGACACGCATCATATTGTTATATTGCCATGCATGATCATGTAGTTGACATCGTATTTGTGGCAGAGCCACCATGCATAATTTTTCATACATGTAACTTTTGATTCATTGCACATCCCGGTACACCGCCGGAGGCATTCATGTAGAGTCATACTTGTTGTAGTATCGAGTTGTAATTTCGAGTTGTAATAAAAGTGTGATGATCATCATTATTAGAGCATTGTCCCATGTGAGGAAAGGCCAATAAAAAAAGAGATGGCCCAAAAAAATAGAGAGGGGCTAATAAAAAAAGGGAGAAAGCCCCTCCAAAAAAATGAGAGAAAAGAGAGAAGGGACAATTGCTACTATCTTTTTCCACACTTGTGCTTCAAAGTAGCACCGTGTTCTTCATTGTAGAGAGTCTCATGTTTAGTCACTTTCATATACTAGTGGGAATTTTCATTATAGAACTTGGTTTGTATATTCCAACGATGGGCTTCCTCAAATTCCCTAGGTCTTCGTGAGCAAGCAAGTTGGATGCACATCCACTAGTTTCTTTTGTTGAGCTTTCATACATACTTAGCTCTAGTGCATCCGTTGCATGGCAATCCCTACTCACTCAAATTGATATCTATTGATGGGCATCTCCATACCCCGTTGATACGCCTAGTCGATGTGAGACTATCTCCCTCCTTTTTGCTTTCTCCACAACCACCTCTATTCCACCCATAGTGCTATGTCCATGGCTCACGCTCATGTATTGCGTGAAAGTTGAAAGGTTTGAAAAGATAGAGTATGAAAACAAGTGCTTGGCTGAAATTGGGGTTGTGCATGATATGAATATTTTGTGTGATGAAGAGGGAGCATAGCCAGACTATATGACTTTGTAGGGATAACTTTCTTTAGCCATAGTATTTTGAGAAGACATGATTGGTTTGTTAGTATGCTTGAAGTATTGTTATTTCGTATGCCAATATAGACTTTTATCTTGAATCTTTCAGATCTGAACATTCATGCCACAATTAAGAGAATTACATTGAGAAATTATATTGGTTAGCATTCCACATCAAAAATTCTTTCTTTATCATTTACCTACTCGAGGATGAGCAGGAATTAAGTTTGGGGATGCTTGATACATCTCCAACGTATCTATAATTTTTGCTTGTTCCATGATATTATTTATGAAGTCTTGGATGTTTAATGGGCTTTATCATACACTTTTATATCATTTTTGGGACTAACCTACTAACCCAAAGGCCCAGTCCAGATTGTTGTTTTTTGCCTGTTTCAAGGTTTTGCAGAAAAACAATATCAAACGGAGTCCAAACGGAATGAAACCTTCGCGAGAGAATTTTTGGAGAAAATCACGCACAAGGAACTTGAGAACCACATCAGGGGAGCATCGAGGCGCCCACGAGGGTGGGGGCGCGCCCCCTGCCCAGGGCACGCCCCCTACCTCGTGGGCCCCTCGAGCGTCCCCCGGTGTCCTCCTTCCTCCTATATAAGTCTACGTACACCGAAACCTTCGACAGCAAAGAGAAAACCCTAATTCCACCACCATAACCTTCTGTTCCCGTGAGATCCCATCTTGGAGCCTGTTCCGGAGCTCCACTGGAGGGGGATCCATCACGGAGTTCATCATCATCATCATCATCGCCCTCATCATGAGTTGTGAGTAGTTTACCACAAACCTTCGGGTCCATAGCTAGTATCTAGATGGCTTCTTCTCTCTCTCTGGATCTCAATACAAAGTTCTCCTCGGTCTTCGAGGAGATCTATTCGATGTAATCTCTTTTTGCGATGTGTTTGTCGAGATCCGATGAATTGTGAGTTTATGATCAAGATTATCTATGAGAAATATTTGGTTCTTCTCTGAACTTTTTATGTGTGCTCATAATATCCTTGCAAGTCTCTTCGAATTATTTGTTTGGTTTGGCCTACTAGATCTATAGTTCTTGCAATGGGAGAAGTGCTTGGCTTTGGGTCCAATCTTGCGGTGTCCTTTCCCAGTGACGGTAGGGGCAGCAAGGCACGTATTGTATTGTTGTCATCGAGGATAAAAAGATGGGGTTTATATCATATTGCTTGAGTTTATCCCTCTAAATCATGTCATCTTGCTTAAGGCGTTACTCTGTTCTTATGAACTCAATACACTAGATGCATGCTGGATAGCGGTCGATGTGTGGAGTAATAGTAGTAGATGCAGAATCGTTTCGGTCTACTTGTCTCGAACGTGATGCCTATATACAATTATCATGCCTAGCTAGTTTCATAATTATTCGCTTTTCTATCAATTGCTCGACAGTAATTTGTTTACCCGCCGTAGAATATCGCTATCATGAGAGAAGCCACTAGAGAACACTATGGCCCCCGAGTCTATTCTCAACATATCAATCTACATCTACTTTACTTTTACCACTTTTAGTTGATGTTCTTATAAATCAGAAATACCAAAAATATAAACTATCATCTCTATCAAATCTCACTTTTGTAAGTGACCGTAAAGGGATTGACAACCCCTTATCACGTTGGCTGCGAAGTTCTTATTTGTTTGTGCAGGTGCGAGGGACTCGCACGAGGTCTCCTACTGGATTGATACCTTGGTTCTCAAAAACTGAGGGAAATACTTACGCTACTCTGTTGCATCTCCCTTTCCCCTTCGAGGGAATACAACACAAGCTCAAGAAGTAGCAGTGGCACATTGCCTTTTTTCTTAGCATTTTAATTTTTTTTGGCGGATGCAACTTAAAACCATTTAAATATAGCTTGCCATGCTCGGTAATAGACTCCTTAACTTTTTCGATGAAGTCCATCACAAGACTGTCTTGGTAGTTTATATGATGCCAAACTTTTTAAGTGCTTTCTCATATTAATTTAACTGTTGATATGCCTGGGCAAGTTAAATATAGTGCAGGTACACTGCCTTTCATCTTAGCATTTTAATTAGTTTTTGGCAGATGCTACTTAGAACCAATTAAATATAGCTTGCCATGCTCGGCAATAGACTCCTTAACTTTTTCTATGAACTCCATCACAAGACTGCCTTGATAGTTTATATGAGGCCAAACTATTTAAGTGCTTTCTAAGATAACTTCAACTGTTTATATGCCTAGGCAACTTAAATATAGTTGTGGTACACAACCTTTTATCTTAGCATTTTAATTTTTTTTGGCGGATGCAACTTAAAACCATTTAAATATAGCTTGCCATGCTCGGCGATAGAATCCTTTACTTTTTCTATGAACTCCATCACAAGACTGTCTTGGTAGTTTATGTGAGGCCAAAATTTTAGTTTCTTTCTCAAATTACTTCAACTATTAATATGCCCGGGCAACTTAAATATAGCGGTGGTACACTGCCTTTCATCCTACCATTTTAATTTCTTTTCGGCTGACGCAACTTCGAGCCATTCATATATAGGTTGCCTTGCTTGGCAATAGACTCCTTAACTTTTTCTATGAACTCCATCACAAGACTGTCTTGGTAGTTTATATGAGGCCAAACTCTTTAAGTGATTTCTTAGATTACTTGAACTATTCACACGCATGGGCAACTTAAATATAGCGGTGGTACACTGCCTTCCGTCTTACCAAATTTTTTCAGCTGATGCAACTTAGAACCATTTAAATATAGCTTGCCATGCTCGGCAATAGACTCCTTAATTTTTTCTATGAACTCCATCAAAAGACTGTCTTGGTGGTTTATATGAGGCCAAACTATTTAAGTGCTTTCTCAGATTCCTTCATCTATTTATGTCTGGGCCACTTAAATATAGCGTAGGTACACTTCCTTTCATATTAGCATTTTAATTTGTTTTTGGCAGATGCAACTGTAACGCTCGGATAATTAAGCTATAGCACTCTGCTAATGATGCAACGTCACTGCGGTTACTGTTGCTAATCTCGCATTAGTTCAAAACTGATTCAAATTCAAATTTGAATTATAGTCGATCGGTAAAAGTTTTCAGACATTAAAACTAAAATGTTCGGAATGTGACATAACTACATATACTAAATTATGTACAACTTTCGTATTTTTCTAAAACTAAAATATATCAAGGATATGTGAAAAACAGAAAAAGAAAATATGAAACAAGGAAAAAAATAAAAAATAAACAGACCCCCCCCCCCAC
>LR738712.1:323139403-323150453 GCA_902687465.1 Secale cereale
CAACCGGCCCAGCTAAGCAGCCGGCCAGCCAAGCCGAACGGGCCCATCCGCGCCCTGGGGTACTTAACCCCCGCACCTCTCTCCCAAACCCTAGCCCGATCCCCTTTCTCACGTCGCCTCCCCCTCCCCTGATCTGGATCGGGGGGCATCACCACCAACCGCGCTGCTCGTCACCTAGCCACCTCACCGGAGCCGCCATCGTCGCCCTCCGCCTCGAACGCCCCTCGCCGGACTGCTTCTTCCTCGTCTCCTCCTCGTCCCCGACACCCCACATCCATCACGCGCCATCACCCCACGCTGCCATCTCCTTGTCGACCACCGCCGCCCCAAGCTCCAACGCCGCCCCAAGCCCACTATAGCACATCTTCTGGGCCCAATGAGCCCTCTTTCTTTTCCCTCTCCCCCCTGATGGATTCGTCGCCGCGCCCCTCGGCTCCCCGCTCGTCGCGGTCCCGTGCCCGCCCACGCATCGCAACCCGCGGTCGTGCGTGCCTCGAGTCGACCTGGCCGCAAGCCCCGCGTCCCGCACGTCCTGCCGCGCCCGCCATGGCCTTTTGCCATGAACGGCTGCTTCGGGCCACGCATGCACATGCCCGCCTGTGTGTGGCCCGCCTGCTGCTCGCTTCCCTGCTCTGCTGCTTCTCCTGCTGTTGCTTACCGTTGCTAGCTCCTGCACGCGCCGCGCCGCGCCTGCCTTCTACCCGCTGCGGCGCGCGCCCACCGCACCGGTCGTCGTTGCATCCCTCTGCCGCGGGCTGCTACTGCTGCCCTACGCTGCAGTCGGCACCGCCTCGCTGCCGCACCTCCTCCCGCAGGTCCACCTCACACATGTGCCTGTCGCTGACCATTACCTGGGTACGCCCACGTTGGCCGCCTACACCGGTTGTGCCCGCTCGACCCTGGTGGCCTCGCCCCATTGCGCCCAGTCGGGCGCCCGCAAGAGCGCCCACATGCCCTGCGCCCGAGAACTCGGCGCCCGTTAAGCCCCCTACAAGACAAGGGGGCCCCACCGTATGACATACTATCAACAACGGTTGCCTTGTACAAGGGTGGAACGTGCTACCATTCTAAGGTTTTGGCTTAACTTCGTCGTCACTCAATTATAGGTAAGTCACTCTAGAATACCATCCCATATAACAAAAGCAAATAATAAGAGTAAGTCGGCATGGTGATCAATCCATTCCGCACCCAAATCATTACCTTGTATATGGTTTAGAAAATCTCTCATTCTAACACTCGAGCGTCCTCACAAGCATTGCAAAAACTTCTCTTGTTCACGAACTGGGTTCGGATAATTCCATTTGTTTCTTCATGCCAAACAAAAACAATCTATCGTCCCTTCAACTCTTAGGGTTGCGTCAACTACCATAAAATGCCTACTGGTGAACTGTAACTTCCTCCAGGTTTCTTCATTCAGCAAGATTGTGCTTGCTTCTTCGTGGATCCTGGCTTATGTGGTAAAACTTAAACTCATCATTGGGTTGCAGCAGAGATTAAGATATAAAAAATAAAGATCTAAGGGGAAAACACTACCCATATGCATCATGCTAGCAACAAAACTCCCAAATCAAACAAATCAAACAACTCACACAACACAAGCAAAACCTACAGGTAAGGTCATATCCACGAGGGATATGATCTCATCATACTACACGTGAATCGTTTATCGAACTCAACTTAACGGTGGTGGTCTGCCAACTAAAAGTCCTCAAATGATACCAATACAACTACAAGGGACATCTACTATTGAAAAGGGAAGGTAATTAGCAAAAGATACGAATATGACAGTGAAGAATACTAAGTAGACAAAAGTTGGAAAATAAGTTTTCACTCCTATGGCTTTTCTAATCCATTTTCTATGGTCACAATACAGTCAACACACTGCTCGAATACCATCTGTAACGACTTGAAACTGATAAGATTCGATGTCTCCGTGCTAACCGTGCTAGTCCCTAGATCGACTCGCTAGCACACACAATACATAGGAATATCAAATAACAAGTGCATCATTTACTGCAACGTATGATCCAGAATTTATAATGTATTACAAACTGAATAGCACATAGCTAACTTATTCGATAATGACAGCTGAAAAGTAGCATAAGCAAACGATGAGTCCCGTCAATGCCCACTGGAGAAAATGTTGAGTGAAGACTCGCGACCTTACTATATCTCACTGATCATCTAAAAATCCCGCAACATGATAAGTTGCAGCCACAAGGGTCAATACATTGAATGTATTGGCAAATCACACAATATGATATAGAAAACCTACATCCACAAGCAAGGTATGACAAATAAAACACTCAAGTTTGGTTTCGCATAAAACTACCTTCACCTACCTCCACGACATAGGCAATGTGCACACAAACACAGATGACAAAGATCTTCAAGATGTCTCAAGTGCGCTCAGTCCTAGCGCATTTTCTAGGGAGAATAGAGCGCTCAGCCAGTGACGCATTCACATGAGAAAAAGCCCCGGTAACTCAAGTACGCTCAGCCATGACGCATTCTCTAGGGACAATAGAGCGCTCAGCTATTGACGTATTCACCTAAGAAAAAGTCCCGAGCCTACATCTATAAAGACTCACCACTAGCAAGCATCACGCAACACATGCCCCTTCTACCATAGCAAGTTGATCACACCAACTTCCGGAGGCCATATCTTTCAAACCGTTGATCCAAATTAGTTGATTCTTTTTGCATTGTGATCCCACTAGCATGTAGATATTCTATACCTACTGATATGTTCTGTTATTCAAGTTTTTTTTAATTCCTTGCTGTTGACTTTATTGTGGTGTTATGTGAGTACGGTTTATTTATCGGTGCCTTCGTTATCGCATAGTTTGTCCGGAGTGTGAAGCGGATCGGAATTAATCGTTAGAGTACTTCATCACCTTTCAAGGCAAGTTTGCACTTTTGATTTTGCTCATCCTATATTCCTGCTATACATGTGTGATTTCTACATTATGACATGTGCTTGGGTTGAGCTGTATGTTCTCTGTTGTCCTATTCTGATATTGGTTGTATTATGTCTTTGAATTTAAATTTGATCAAATTCAAATTTAAATAGTTCAGACATGTGAAATTTTGGTTCTACAATATTCTCCCGGTCACTATGAGTACACAGGAAAAAGAATCATCCAAATTGGAGTTCTAGGCTAAAAGATATACCTAAATAAAAATATGATATGGAATCTGCCAAAAAAATATTGTGTCAAACCTGTGTTCGTGGAAAAACTGCTGCGGCAGCGGTGGATGTGCCCCGTGGCGCAACATTAATGGCCGAAGTGTGTAAGCTGTTGCGGCTAAAGCAACAAACGGCCGCTAATTAGTCTTACCGGTTCATAGAAAAAAACACATCATTTAATCCAAGCCGTCGGAGGGGCTGAAAGTTGCCGGAGTTGAACGACACGGCGGCGGCATGGCTCGGACTTCGAGCGTGCGCTCGCTGGAGAGGCCCTCGGAGCTCGGTGATGGAACCACGGGATGCGGAGAGAGTCGGCGAACACGCAAACGACCTCGAGGACGACCGGTCCTTCTGCTAGCGTCGATGAGGTCCGGCTGGAGCAACGGCGGCGGTGGATTTCTGGGCGAGGTCGTTGCACTCGATCAGATGTGTCCCTGCTCAAGATATAGGGTCAGGGCGATAGAAGAGATCAAGGGGAAGAGTACATAGGGGAGGAGAGGTGTTGTAAAACTTCTGCGGCGAAGAGATCGGCCGACGCAAGTACTCCAGGCGGCGGAACTCCGGCGAGATCGCTGCGGTGTTCTAGGGCACGGGAGAACTCCGTTTTTTGCAAAACTCGAAAGAGGAGATGGGGGGAAGTACATATAGGCGGACTCCGCTGTCGAGGGGGAATAGATCGATCAAATGAATCGAGTTCGAAACGGGTTCGGTGTCCCTGATGAACATGGCTGGAGGTAGGGGATGAGTAGTGGGCCAGGTCGGTCAGTGGCACAGAGGAAAGAGAGGGCGATGCGGGTTGGGCTGCAGCTGCGCTGAAACGGGCCGGCCTCCTGGCTGAGCGCGCGCGCGGGCGAAGCCTCCGGCTGGGCCACTGTGCAGGTCGACTACACAGTGAGACTCGGTATATATTTTTTTAAACCTCTCTCCAGAAAGCAAATAAAGCTAAATAAAATACCAACTGAAATTTTAAAATAACATAAATAGACTGTAAACTATTATATCTATATTAGAAGACAGTGAACATTTTTCCAGACAAAAAAGTTAAACAAAGTATAAATAAGATTTTATTAAATTTTATTTTGGCTCTATAAATGTCCCATAAAATATTTTTGAACTCCACAAAAACATCCAGATAAAATTTAAATAATTTACCACATTTTATATTGAAGGAGTCATATTTCTTTTTCTCATATTGTTTTCTTTTGAATCGGGAATCGTTTTGAATACTTTAAATATTCTGAAAATCCAATATAAGAGGTAGTTGAATATTTGGGAAAGTCCTTTTTATTCCCCCTCATTAGAATATTCCATAACCTCCAAAATTTCAAATATGCATATACATCATGATGTAAAAGAATGGTCCTATTAACATTCCAAACTTAAAATTTTGGGATGTTACAATATATAACTAGACTCAAAAATAGTTTTTTCTGGACTCAACAACGGCAATGTTTGATCAGTCAAGGGGGCTCCTGCTGATGCGGAGCATCCCAAGGCATCCCCATGGACCTACCGTCGACTTACCAAGTGCCCAAAGGACCAATGACACGAGCCCGTGCAAGAGCTCTCGAAGCCGAGGTGAACTCGCTCCTTTATCAATTTCCTCTCGATTCACATGGGGCATGGCTTCTACCCTCATCAGAAACTCTATGCATATTCAGGTACTTGGATGAAGGCCACGTGACAGCTCTGCACAGTGGACAAGGTGGCGGGATCGACAAGTGCTTGCAACAAGAAGAAGTGTTGCTGAACACGCTACACGCACCGGACGTCCGACCCCTACCGGACGACCGGTCACCCCCATGCACCGGACGTCCGACGATCACCGGACGACCGGCGACTCCCAGACGACCGGCCGACCGGAGGCCACCGGACGTCCGTGACACCCTTCACAGAACCGAAATCGTGGAAAATACCGGAAATCCGAGAGGTACCGGACGTCCGGTGACCCAGCGGACGTCCGACCCGACTGTCTGCGCACAGTAAAGGGCCTCAGCCCATGTATATATACTCATTGACTTCCTCCTTCCTAGGGTAGCTTTTGGATAGCTCCTTCGATACCTTCTTGTGGTTCATCTCCTCGAGAGTGACTGCGGCCCTCTTCGGAGAAGATCCACACGGATTCAAGACCTCCGCTACGGAGAAGATCCCAAGGGATACCCCCAAGACCTCCTCCGGGAGAAGACTATCTTTGTACCATCGTTGTTGACTATGGATCGTGTGTCTTGATATGTATCGTGAATCTAGCACCTGTGTGACCATCTTTGTGTTGATTTGAGTGTTCCTCTTGTGTCTCCCTCCGTGATTCCTTTGTGTTCTTCGTGTTCATCGTGGGATCCCTCTCCATTTCGTGAAAGATCGGTCTAGAACGGGTTGACCCCGCATCATTATGGTATCCGGAGCCACGGTTTCTCAGAAAATTGGAGCCCCTACCTGTGTTTTCTAGCTTGTTTTTGTTGTGTTCTTCCCTATTTCAAAAATTCCCCACCAAAATAGCCCCCAAATTTTTTTGTGATCTGTTGATTTGACGAGATTTTGTTGAATTTGTTCCATGGATTTGTTGTGCCACGAGTGGATCTCAAGTTTCCCCACCTTTTCCCCAAATATCTTCCGCAAATTCGGCCAAGTTTGACCAATTTGTCCACGAATAACTCGAACCCTACCAGTCTAGCCCAGACCCACCGGACGACCGGCGTTTTATCGGACGTCCGGACCCCCGTGAAGCACCGGACGTCCGACCCCTACCGTACGACCGGAACCTCCTATACAGAAGTTTTTACCGGATTTCCGAGCCTACCGGACGTCCGGCGACCGAACGACCGGCGACCCACCGGGCGTTCGCTGGACCCTGACGAAACTGAATTTATTCAGTTTTTGTTCCACCTTCCGCATCCACTTACCCAGTCATACACCCACATCTACCATACTACCACCACCATTGCCTAACCAAAATCACTACGGTCTTACCTCTTTGTGTCTTGGATCATTTGAGTTGTGGTTTTCCCGTTTCCTTGTGTGTTTCGGCTATCTCGGAACGGAACTACATCGACAAGACCACCTCTCAACCTCGACAAGGACGGTAACATCGACGACGCTTTGTCATTCTACCTTACAATTGCATTGTCACCCTATAGACCATTTTGCGTAGCTTTCCCATCGAGACTAGCCATTTGAGTATTGCCGGCCCACGACACTTGTGCACATTAGTGATAGTCATAGATATTGCATACTACACAATCATATCTCCGTGTGACACAAGAGTGATCCGCATACACAATAGCTACCTTGATACGAGAAGCATGCATAAGTGGCCAAACAAAGAGCTCACAAGCTTTTAAGCAATAGAGCCACCAAAAGCTTATAAGCAAAAGAAAAATAGCATCATACGCCTTGCATCAAAAGAGATCATATGAGATAGCAATACATCATCTTGTGCTCAAGCATCGGCACATCATACACTCATAGCATACTTGTGATAGGAAGTCGTTAAGTTTGCCTCTTATAGGTCGTGCACAAGTGCGTATCCGCCTATTAAGCAATCGGTTAGCGTCTCTCTAGTATTGTGTAACAAGAGCATTTTCCGTGGATTCCACATTTTCGCTCACCCTTGGTTGCACAACCACATTTATCTATTTGTGCGTGTGTTTCGTGTGTTACTTTTTGCTTGTGATCTACTTGTTGCATGAGCAAATTGTGAATCATTTTCAACATCATTGAGTCACTTTGACAATTGCATTGAATTTGTGCCACCATCCTAACCAAGCTCCTCTCAAAGCTTTACTTGTGTAGGTGTGAGAATCGACACGAAGTGGTACCAATAGTGCTATTTCCGGGTTACATTATTGAGTGATCATTGATCCATTGTCAACTTCGGTTAAGGTACTTTGGTATTGTCTTCTCCTTTCTCCCACTCACATTCTTGCTTGCAATGATGGATAGGCCAAGTACATCTACGAACCCGCTCTTCGATGATCCTCAAGAATCGAACAACTACGTCACCAAACTACATCTCTTTGGTCTCCAACGAGCTCTACATCAAGAGAGTGAAGCTATGCGAGAGTGCATTGACCAAGTCGCCGCCGACGCACGACAATTTGAAGCAAGAACAAGAGAGCAATTCGACATCATCAACACCAACATGTCTACCCAATTCAACGAGCTACGGACTTTGATAGTCAACCGACGCTCCTCATCCACATCTTCTCAAAGACGAAGTCGCTCAAGTCGTCATACCGACTACACGTCCGGCTCAAGTACACCTACATCGAACACTCTTCGTCAAGCCGCACGTCAAGCTCGACATGACAACCGGAACCCACTTCATGACAAGAGTTCCCAAGAGCTATTTGAAGAGCAAGAAAGTCGACATCGTCAAAACCAAGCTACACTTGAGCAAGCACAAGAACGGCAACGACTACACCAACAACAACAAGAGCGAGCACGTCAACACCAAGAAGAACAAGATGTCGTGGCTCATCGTCAAGCACAACAACGCCGAGAATGTGACGCCCCCGATTTGTCCGTACACTAATCATGCACGCAAATGTGTACGGCCAAGATCAAGGACTCACTGGAAGATATCACAACACAACTCTAGACACAAATTAAAATAATACAAGCTTTATATTACAAGACAGGGGCCTCGAGGGCTCGAATACAAAAGCTCGAAAACACAAGAGTCAGCGGAAACAATAATATCTGAGTACAGACATAAGTTAAACAAGTTGCCTTAAGAAGGCTAGCACAAAAGTAGCAACGATCGAAAAGGCAAGGCCTCCTGCCTGGGACCTCCTAAACTACTCCTCGAAGCCGAACTCCATGTAGAAACATCCTCGGGATCTTCTGGCTCCTGGACTCCATCAATCTGGTTGCATCATCCGAGAAGAAGGAACAAGAGGGGAAAAAGGGGGAGAAAAGCAACCGTGAGTACTCATCCAAAGTACTCGCAAGCAAGGATCTACACTACATATGCAATGATATCTGTGTAAAGGGGGAATATATGTGGACTGAACTGCAGAAAGCAGAATAAGAGGGGGATAGCTAATCCAATCGAAGACTACGCTTCTGGCCACCTCCATCTTGCAGCAGTAGAAGAGAATAGATGGAAGTAACAAGTATCCTCGTATCTCGCAGCCTCCATCTTGCAGCAGTAGAAGGGAGTAGATGGAATAGTAACAACTAGCAAAGCTTCTGGCAGCCTCCGTCTTGAGTAGCAGAAGAGTTCACCAAGTAACATCGTAAAGCATAATCCTACCCGGCGATCCTCCCGCACATCACCCTGTGAGGGAGCAACCACCGAGTTATATCTGGAACTTGTAAGGGTGTGTTTTATTAAGTATCCGGTTCTAGTTGTCATGAGGTCGGAATACAACTCCGGGTCGTCCTTTTACCGAGGGACACGGCTATTCGAATAGATTAACTTCCCTGCAGGGGTGCACCACATAACCCAGCACGCTTGATCCCATTTGGCCGGACACACTTTCCAGGGTCATGCCCGGCCTCGGAAGATCAACACGTCGCAGCCCTACCTAAGCACAGCAGAGAGGTCAGCACGTCGGTCTAAGTCCTAAGCGCGCAGGGGTCCGGGCCCATCGCCCAACGCACACCTGCACGTTGCGTACGCGGCCGGTAAGCAGACCTAGCCTCTCCTAATACCAGAGCAGGCTTCCAGTCCAATCCGGCGCGCGCCGCTAAACCACTGACGTCAAGAAGGCTTCGGCTGATACCACGACGTCGAGTACCCATAACTATTCCCACGTAGCTGGTTAGTGCGTATAGACCAAATGGCCAGACTCAGATCAAATACCAAGATCCCGTTAAACGTGTTATTATGAAATAACCGCGGATAACGACCAGGGCCAGGCCCACCTGTCTCCTAGGTGGTCGCAACCTGCCCTGTCGCTCCGCCACAAAGTAACCAACAGGGGACTGTCGGGAACCCAGGCCCACCACTACCTGTGTGGAACCACCTGCCCCTTCAGCCCCCATCTCCGAATCATCATCATGTGTATGTAAAGTATGTATATAGTATATACCCGTGATCACACCCAAGTGATCACGGCCCGATAGAATAGCAGGGCAGACGGACAAGGGTGTAGGGCCACTGATGGAATACTAGCATCCTATACTAAGCATTTAGGATTGCAGGTAAAGTATCAACAGTGGTAGCAACAATGACAGGCTATGCAGCAGAATAGGATTATCGAAAGCAGTAACATGCTACACTACTCTAATGCAAGCAGTAGAGAGAAGAGTAGGCGATATCTGGTGATCAAGGGGGGGGGGCTTGCCTGGAAGCCCTGCAGACGAAAGGAATCTTCGGAATCGTAGACGTAGTCGAACACCGAAGCATCAATTGTCTCGAGGTCTATCACAGTATCGGAGTCTATCGAAAATAAGCAACGAAGGGGGAAACAAATAAATAACAGAGCAAACAATAGCATCACAAAGCATAACATGGGAATACGCGGTGCTACGTGTGACCTAACGCAGTGCTCGATGATACAGACGAAGAGGAATAACATCCGGGAAAGTATCCCCGGTGTTAGGCATTTTCGGGCAGATGAAACGGAGGGGAAAGTTGCATGTTCGGTATGCTAGGGACGTGTGGTTGACGAACGGTCTGCTTATTCGGATTCGTCTCGTCGTTCTGAGCAACTTTCATGTACAAAGTATTTTCATCCGAGTTACGGTTTAAAAGATATGATTTTATTAAGTTTTTATTAATTTCTGGAATTTAATATTAATTAATTTAATTTGAAATGCATTTATGACATCAGCATGATGTCATGCTGACGGCAGCAGGGGTTGACTGGTCAACCTGACAGGTGGGTCCCACCTGTCAGTGACACAGTATTAATTAGGGTTAATTAATTAATTAAACCTAATTAATATAATTAATTAAAGTTAATTAAGTTAATCACAATTAATTAGTTTAACTTAACAGTATATCATTAAGTTAAATAGTCATTAGTTTAATTAAAACATTAGTTAATTAACTAATTAGATTAATTAGGATTTAATTAATCCAGATTAATTAAGTTAATTATTTAGTTAACTAATTAATTAATTAATTAATTAATTATTATTATTTATATTTATTTATTTATTTTAACATTTTGATTAACGTTCTGGAGGTGGGGCCCCTGTGTCATTGGCACAGGGCCTTAACGGTTTTCGGGCGATGGGGTGACGGTTGTCACCCGAACGGCGGGTGCCCGAGGGGCACTGGGCACCGACGGGGCGAACCCGAGCGACGACGGCAGCGGTGCCGGAGGCCGTGGCCGGGCGGCACGAGGCCGGAGGGAGGCCGCAGTGACAACGGCACCGCGCGGCTGCGGGCCAAGGCGGCCGGAGGAGAAGGGCGCGGGGAGGAGCGCAGAGCGGGGCAGCCGTGCGGGGCGAGGCCGGCGCGGCGAGTGGGCGGCGGGCGCTGGCAGCGCGCGGCCAGGCCGAGCAGGAGGGGGCCGGCGGAGCTGAACGGCGCAGGCGACGGCCGGCGCCGGCGAAGGGTCGTGGCGGCGGTCGGTGGAGGCCGCGGCTCCACCGAGCACGTGCGGACGGCTATGCGGGCGTACATGGAGGGAGGGTCCGGGGTAGTAGCAGCAGCAGCGCAACGGCGGCGCGGTCGGGACGGCACGCGAGCATGGGCACCGGCGACAGGGGTAGGGCGCGAGCCGGCGGTGGACGACGCTGCACGAAGGAAGAATAGGCCGGTGCGCGTGTTCAACCTCGAACGGAGGCAGGGAAGGAGGAGGACGAAGCCGTGGCCTGACCGGGATTTGTAGGGACGGTGCAGCGGGGCGCGGGGAAGAGAAGAGGAGAGGGGGAGCTCACGGGCGTTGGAGGGGAGAGGGGGGC
>LR738712.1:323158366-323184706 GCA_902687465.1 Secale cereale
GGGGGGGGTCTGTTCTTTTGTTTGTTTTTGTTTTGTTTTACTTTTTCTTATTTTCTTTTCTGTTTTCTTTTAGTTCCTAATTATTATAATAATATTAAACTACCAAAGTGGCACCTAAATTCATGTTACAAATTATGTCACAACCACAAAAAGGTTTAACCCCAAAATAATATAGTTTAGGATTTTACCAAATATAAAAGGCATTTAATTAATGGTTTTAGCTACTGTTTCAATCCTTTTGGTGCATTTAAATATGTTATAAAAATAAGGATTCTCCATCATAATTCCTTATGATTTATTTAATACGTCCCGAACATTTTAGTTTTAATGTTTGAAAACTTTTGTGTTTTCCTTTAATTCAAATTTTAATTTGGATCGTTTTCGAACTAACACGAGATTATCAACAGTAATTGTGGTGACGTGTCGTCATTAGTAGAGGGTTACTGTAGCTTAACTATCCGGGCGTCACAGAGAAGCTCAAGCTCTTGAGGCGCAACGAGCATTACGTGATTCACATCGCAATGTGGCAACTCGTAATCGACACACTCGTCAAGAAGAGGATTTCCTTCGCGGTGAGATGCAAGAGAGGCGCCACCAAGCACGAATGCAAGAAGAAGTTCCTCCTCAAGCATGACAAGAGCAACAACCTCAACAAGAACCACAAGCTCGGCAAGTACACCATGACAATGTCCATCTACTCCGCTAAGAGCAACATGAGATTGACAATCGTCCAAATCAAGAACGCCCTCACAATAGGCAAGCAAACAATGAAGAGCATCGCTATGGCAAGCTGAAGTTCACCATGCCAAAGTTTTCCGAAAGCATTGATCCCGGAGACTACCTCTCATGGGCATTGAAGGTTGACAAGATCTTTCGCCTACACAACTTTGATGAAGAAAAGAAGATTGCAATGGCGTCACTTGAGTTCCAAGACTATGTTCTCATTTGGTGGGAGCAAATCATAGAACGAAGAGAAGCAAAAGGCGAACCTCCTATCACTACTTGGGCTCAAATGAAGGAAGTCATGAGGGCACGCTTCGTGCCAACACACTACAACCGTGACTTGTTCAAGAAGCTACAACTCCTCAAGCAAGGTACCAAGTCCGTTGAAGAGTACTACGAGGAGATGGAGATTGCCATGATACGAGCAAACATCACGGAGGATGAAGAACAAACGATGGCGAGATTCTTGAATGGACTCAACTATCCTATCAAGAAGATTGCGGACTTTCAACCATACACAAATCTCCTCGAGCTAGTACACCAAGCAACGAAAGCGGAGCGACAAGTTCAAGAGGACTACAAGTACTCCAAGTTCACCTCCAAGAACTACGGCTCCTACAACCAAGCTCCAACGACTTCGGCTCCTCCTACCTCTACCAAGCCATCTACAAGCTTCGTTGACAAGTCAAGCTACAAGAATGCGACTACATCTAGTCGTCCACCTTCTACGATGATGTAGGGTGGAACCCTACGTGGCTGATCTTTCACGAAAAGGAGGAATCCCGAGGAAGAACACGAGGGGCACGATGAAAACACAAGACAGATAAGGAGAAAACACTCAAATCAACAAACTTAGGTCACACAAATGCTAGATCCGGGTACACAAAGTGCGATACATGATACACGATCAACTAAGACAATACAAGTGGCGGTAGTCATCTCCGTGAGGAGGTCTTGATGTTCTTCTCCGTTAAGGAGGTCTTGAATCTGGTGGATCTTCTCCGAGGAGGTCGCGGTCTCGTAGGAGAGGAACCACTAAGGTTTGGTATGAGCTAACACAAAGCTAACCCTAGATAGTTTAGGTAGAGTCACATATATAGGCTAGGAGGGGCGAAGGGGTACATGGGCTTCGGCCCAATAGTCATGCACACACGCATTGTCCGGATGATCCGGACGTTGGTCCGGATGATGCGGGCTTCGGGGGTCCGGATGATCCGGGGCGGCGTCCGGATGATTAGTACATGTCTGATCTGCTGCGGGTGACCTGGATGTCCGGGTCTTGGTCCGGATGTCTGGGGGTTTCCGGATGATCCGGGCCGGGGTCCAGATGATCCGGCTTCGGTGTGGAGCTTCGGGTGTCGGGGCGTGCATTGTCCGGATCATCCGGGCTCTGGCCGGATCGTCCGAGACTTCGTCCGGATCATGCGGGCTGTCTAAGTCTCGGCTGTTTTCTCCTCCTTCTTCCTCCTTCGATTCTTCTTGGTCCTTGACTTCTCCATGGATGCTCCCGAGGTGCCTGAGTATGCAAAGAGTCTCTGATGAGGGTAGCAGCCATGTCTCACGTGAATCGAAGTGACGTAGAGAAAGGAGTGAAGTCACCTCGGTCTCGAGAGCTCGTGCTCGAGCGCGTGTCATGGTTCCACTTGGCACTTGGTGAGACGATGGTAGGTCCATGGGGATGACCTTGGGATGCTCCGCATCATCTCCCCTCCCTTGGGAAAGATCCGACCTCAGATCGAAATCTTCATCACCATGGAAAGTGGAGAGATCCTTGACGTTGATGTAGGATCGAAGAAGTAGGTCTAGAGGGGGGGTGATTAGACTACTTGACAAGATAAAAAATCTGCCTTTTGATTATGCAAAGTTTTAGGCAGTTTTGCAATTAAGATCAAGTCAAGTAACACACTACACATGCAATTCTAGAGTATGGGCAGCGGAAAGTAAATTGCATATATAGTAGAGAGAGGTGGAGAAGATCAAACGCAGTTTGGTGACACGGAGATTTTTGTCGTGGTTCCGATAGGTGGTGCTATCGTACATCCACGTTGATGGAGACTTCAACCCACGGAGGGTAACAGCTGCGCGAGTCCACGGAGGGCTCCACCCACGAAGGGTCCACGAAGAAGCAACCTTGTCTATTCCATCACGGCCTACGCCCACGGAGGACTAGCCTTACTCGGGGTAGATCTTCACGAAGTAGGCGATCTCCTTGCCCTTACAAACTTCTTGGTTCAACTCCACATCTCAAAGACGGAGGCTCCCAAGCGACACCTAACCAATCTAGGAGGCACCACCCCCCAAAAGGTAATAGACGGTGTTGATGATGATGAACTCCTTGCTCTTGTGCTTCAAATGATAATCTCCCCAACACTCAACTCTCCTCACTGATATGGCTGTGGTGGAAGAAAGATTTGAGTGGAAAGCAACTTGGGAAGGCTAGAAATCAAGTTTCATATGGTAGGAATGGAATGGCTTGATCTCAACACAAGGGTAGGTGGTTCACTTCTCAGAAAGTGTATGGTAGAAGTGGTGGTACTTTCTGATGGCTCTCCTCACGAATGAAGAGGGGGTGGAGGGGTATATATAGCCTCCACACAAAATCCAACCGTTACACACACATTTGACCAATCTCGGTGAGACCGAAGTGAAAACTCGGTCAGACCGAAAGTTCAAATATAGTGAACGTTGGGATTTTCGGTGGGACCGAAAATACCATCTCGGTAGGACCGAAAGTGCATCTGATATGAACGTTGGAGATTTCGGTGAGACCGAGAAAGAAAACTCGGTTGGACCGATTTGAGAAAAGACAGGAACATGCCAGAATCGGTGAGACCGATAATGCAGAATCGGTGAGACCGATTTGAGCCAAGACAGAAGCTTGCTCATTTCGGTGAGACCGATAATACAAACTCGGTTATTCCGAAATGATGTGAAATGATTACAGAAGGTTGGCAGTCCAGTTTCGGTGAGACCGATCTCAAACTCGGTGTGACCGATTTTTCTAGGGTTTGGAATATGGCTGAAGTGGTTCATCTCGGTGGGACTGAGTTGGAAGAATCGGTTTGTCCGAGATTACTTATGAGTGTGTTTGGTAGTGAAAGGTGCTGATAGTTGAAGGAGCTAGATCACCAAGCACTTGAGCAACCAGATCATCAACACAACCTCATCCCCTTTTAATAGTATTGGCTTTTCCTATGGACTCAATGTGATCTTTGATCACTAAACCAAAAATGGAGTCTTGAGCTTTTGCCAATGCTTGCCTTAGCATTTGAGGGGTCCACTTCTTCAGTCATCTTGCCATACCAATGTGATTGGGTTTCCTGAAACATACTTGATAAAAGTATTAGTCCAACCACAAAGTATGTTGTCATTAATTACCAAAACCACCCAGGGAGCAAATGTGCTTTCAATCTCCCCCTTTTTGGTAATTGATGGCAACACACTAAAATTATACTTAAACAAAACATCAAAGCTTATTGAAAGAAAGACAGAATTATCATGAAAGCTTTGACAAGCATGTAGTACACAGGCTCCCCCTACAAGTGTGCAAGATTTTCATAGATTATGGTTTTTGGACTACCACAAGCACACAAGAGAGATAAGCAAGATGTGCTACATGCAGCTTGGCTATATGCATCAGAGCAGAAGAAAAGGAATTGAGTGATAATGCATATGTGCATGGTGATTTCTTGCAAACAAGTATTTACAAGCAAGTCACCATCATGCACATTCTGCAAGATGCATATACTTACCTTGAGGTTCCTTGACATTGTACCTGAAGGGATAAACTTGAGAAAACAAGGTTAGATAACACAAGAGTATTCCTTCAACCAACTGCAAGAACATCAAGAGTACCAAGCCAGGGAGGACATGTATAAAGAGTGTCTCATATTGAGCACAAGCTTGAATCAGCAAACATGTCTCCGCAGCTAAAAGATTTTCAATGAGTTCTGAGAGATTTTGCTTTTCATAGGATATCAATTGTGAAGATTCCTCTAAGTCTTCTCCCCTTAAGCTAAAAGATTCCATGAGATACTAATTGTGAGAACAAGGGGTGTGATGGAAAAAACAAAATCAAAAGAATGATGCCAATAGTAATGTCCAATGTAAAACATGACAAAGCTTTGATGTGATTCTCTCCCCCTTAAGATAAGATTGCTTTTCTTCTTCCCCTAAGTCTTCTCTTCTCCCCTACTTCCCCTACTCCCCCTAAGTTCTCTCCCCCTTTGACATCAAGTGCCGAAAAGGACAGCAAACTAGGTAGGACAGGAAAATGTAAAGAGAGAAAGAAAGAAAGAAGTGGGATCCTTAAGAATCACAACAGGACAAATAAGAACATTTCAAGAGTAACATTGAGTCTTCTCCTCTTTAAGATTTAAATTTTGAGTGGAGCTGCAGAAGTAGATGTCCTGGAAGATAAATCGGTGACACCGAATTAGATGGATCGGTGGTTCCGAATCCTTTTCGGTTAGACCGAAAGTTTCAAATCGGTGACGCCGAGTTTATTCCAAGGAAATACAGAAATAATTCAGCTCACTCTGCGAGGGATGTTTCAAAAGATTTGCAATGAATTTGTAAAGGATTTTCAAGGAATTGATCAGAGCCATAAAAAGATTTCCAGAAGGATATTCACAAAGAAATATAAGAAAAGAAATAAAAAGATTCCTAGATGAAGTTTTTTTTTGTTTTGTGTAAAGAAAGCTCAATGAGAGAACATAAGAGAAAACAGAAAAACTCCAAAAGCATATGTACTTCATCTAGAAAAAGGTCGGCGACAAAATCACCTATGTTTGAGTATATTGACTTAGGAGTCAAATGAAGACATTTGATCATAGGTCATACTCATCGTTTAAGCTCAAAATGGGGTTGCCATTTTTCGATTAAGCATTTGATGTGATCACATCTTATGAAGCTGCTTGTACTCATGACTTTGAGTAAAGCTCCTTAAAGATGCGAAGAACATACCTTGGGCTTGTTGATGCTTTGCTCATGTAGGTAAGCTTGATGTAGGTGCTCATTGAATGTGAAGTTGGAGCGCCATTTCTACTTGTGTAGTTCATCTTCCTACATGGGTTAGGCAAGCAAGGAAATACTCAAGAATATCCAAGATGACAAGAGTGAAATACTAGATGTATAAGGTGTCAAAAAGGATATGTGGAATTTTGTTCCTTGAACTCAACATCCCAAAGGGGTAGATACTTGGTCAATGACAAGATTACACATGATTTGAGTGTGTGGTAATCTTGTGGAATGTAGATCATCCAAGTACCTGCAAAGAGTTAGATGCAATACAAGGAGGCAAATGTGTCCAAGACATATGATACCAATTGTAAGATAAATATCAAGGATTAGTCAAGAGGCTCATGCCTTGCATGCATCAATGGAGTTATCACTCCAAGTTTGAAGCATCAATGATGTTCAACTCACTCCTTAAGCGACAAAACACTTTCTCATCAAGAGGTTTTGTAAAGATATCAGCAAGTTGTTTGTCAGTACGAACATGCTTAAGATTAATATCACCCTTGGCAATATGATCACGAATAAAATGGTGACGAACTTCAATATGCTTTGTTCGAGAGTGTTGCACAGGATTGTGTCCAATCTTGATTGCACTCTCATTGTCACAAAGCAAGGGAACACGTCTCACATGTATCCCATAATCTTTAAGCGTTTGAGTCATCCATAGCAATTGAGCACAACACGAACCAGCAGCAATATATTCTGCTTCGGCAGTGGATAAAGATACCGAATTTTGTTTCTTGGAGGACCAAGATACAAGGGATCGACCAAGGAATTGACATGTACCCGAAGTTGACTTTCTATCAACCTTGTCACCGGCATAGTCCGAGTCGGAATAGCCAACAAGATCGAAAGAGGCCCTCTTAGGATACCAAATGCCAAAGTTTGGTGTGTGTATCAAGTATCTCACTATCCTTTTAACAGCTTTAAGATGACATTCTTTAGGGGCTGCTTGATATCGCGCACACATGCATACACTCAACATTATGTCAGGACGAGAAGCACAAAGATATAGTAGAGAACCAATCATAGATCGATAAACCCTTTGATCAACGGGTTCTCCATCTTTTGTCAAGTCATTGTGTCCACTAGTAGGCATGGGGGTACTCATACCTTTGCTTTCTTGCATGTTGAACTTCTTGAAGAGATCCTTGGTGTACTTTGTTTGTGAGACAAAAGTACCCTCCTTAGATTGCTTGATTTGCAACCCAAGGAAGAATTTGAGTTCACACATCATGGACATTTCATACTTCTCCGACATGAGCTGTCCAAACTTCTTGCTAAAATGGGGGTTAGTTGAACCAAAGATAATATCATCAACATATATTTGGCACACAAATAGTTCACCATTAACCCTTTTTGTGAACAGCGTTGAGTCTATCTTTCCAATTTCAAAGCCTTTTTCAAGAAGAAAGCTAGTTAAGCATTTGTACCAAGCTCTAGGGGCTTGTTTAAGACCATAAAGAGCTTTATGCAACTTGTAAACATGATTAGGCTTTTTGGGATTCACAAATCCGGGAGGTTGTTTAACAAATACTTCCTCCTCAATTTCACCATTTAGAAAAGCACTTTTGATATCCATTTGATAGAGAGTAATATCATGATGATTGGCATAAGCAAGAAGAATGCGAATGGACTCAAGTCTAGCAACGGGGGCATAGGTCTCACCATAGTCCATAGCCTTGTTGCGGATGACTTGTCCATCTTCGTCTTGCTTGTTCCGAAACACCCATTTGGTTCCAATGATGTTTTGATCATCGTTGGGCTTCTCTACCAAAGTCCACACCTTGTTCCTCTCGAAGTTGTGTAGTTCTTCGTGCATAGCATTCACCCAATCCGGGTCTTTAAGTGCTTCTTCTACCTTCATAGGTTCAATACTAGAGATAAATGAGTAATGCTCACAAAAGTTAGCTAAGCGAGTTTTAGAGCGAGTAATTCTCCCGGAGTTGATGTTGTTCATCATTTGTTCCACGGGATGATTCTTCTTGACTCTTGCTCGGACTCGGGATAGCCTTTGTTGATGTTGTGGCTCAGCTTCCTCATCATCTTCATCTTCCTCTTCTTCTTCTTCATTGTTGTTGGTGTTGTCTTGAGGTGGTGGAGAAGGAGGTTGCGGTGGATCTTCTTGTTGCATTTCCTCATCTTGGTGAGTTCCACTTGTGGAGGCCTCCATGTTGCCTTGAGGTTCATCTCTCTGTGAGGTAGGTGGCTCCACATATGTAGATGAGGTACTCTCCTTCACTTCCATGGGACGGATCTTCCCGATAGATAAATCTTGGATTGCTTCCGATGGGTCCTTGTCTCCTACATCAATAGGCATTTGCTCTACTTGCGAGCCATTAGATTCATCAAACTTCACATCTACCGTCTCTTCAACCTTTCGGGTGAAATTATTGTAGACACAGTAGGTGTGGGAGTTTGATCCATAACCAAGAAGAAAGCCTTCATGAGATTTAGGAGCAAATTTAGACCGACGATGCTTATCAAGGATATAGCATTTTGAACCAAAGACACGAAAGTATCCCACTTGGGGTTTGTTACCGGTGAGGAGCTCGTATGATGTCTTGCCAAGGAGCTTATGAAGATAAAGCCTGTTGATGGCATGACAAGCTGTCTCGACGGCTTCTCCCCAAAAATGTTTCGGTGTCTTGTATTCATCAAGCATCGTTCTTGCCATCTCAATGAGCGTTCGGTTCTTCCTCTCAACAACTCCATTTTGTTGAGGAGTGTACGTAGCCGAGAACTCATGTAGAATTCCTTCCTCATCGAGAAAAGAGTCTACATTGGCGTTCTTGAACTCCGTTCCATTGTCACTCCGAACTTTCTTGATCTTCACCTCAAATTGATTTTGGGCCTTTTTGGCAAAGGTCTTGAAGATCCTCTGAACCTGCGATTTATCATCAAGGAAAAATACCCACGTAAATCTGGAATAATCATCAACTATAACTAGACCAAAGGAGTTACCACCAAGGCTTTTGTAAGCATTGGGACCGAAGAGATCCATATGAAGAAGCTCAAGCGGTCTCCTAGTGGTCATGATGTTTTTCACAGGATGACTTCCACCAACTTGTTTTCCTGCTTGACAGGCACTACAAAGTCTATCTTTGTCAAAGAAAACATCTTTAACACCAAGAATATGATCACCTTTGATCAGCTTGTCTAGATTACGCATACCAACATGTCCTAGCCTTCTATGCCATAACCAACCTTTAGAGGATTTAGCAATGAAACAAGCTCTAGGTTGGGCTTTCTTAGTGAAATCAACAATATATAGATCACCTCTACGAATACCAGTAAAAGCCATGTTTTGATTATCACGACGAAAGACTTGGCAATCTACTTTGGTGAATAGCACATTGAATCCAAAGTCAGCTAATCTAGACACGGAAAGTAAATTGTATCCAAGAGATTCTACAAGCATGACATTTTGAATAGAGCTATCATGAGATATGGCCACCTTACCAAGGCCAAGTACCTTACCCTTGGAGTTGTCTCCAAAAGTCACATACTTGCGTGGACCATCATTCTTTGCAAGCTCTCGAAACATGTCTTTGTCTCCGGTCATGTGATCGGTGCATCCACTATCAAGAATCCACTCTTTTCCGCCGGACATGTAGTCTCTCAGATTTGCCATAAGATTGAGACTCTTCATGACCTTGTCTAGCTCGGTGTCCGAATCAGAGTAATCATCATCATGCTCATGCTCATCATCATATTGACCCATAGATTGTTCATCATCAACACCTAGGTCAATTTGATAAGTACTTGCATTAGTTTGGTCAATGGAACAATAATCTTCGGAATGCAATGCAAGAGCATTTCTAATGATAATATTGATAAGACTGGGATCACCCTTCTTTTTCATAAGATCACGAAGCTCAAAGAAGCATTTATCAAAGTTAGGATCATTGCGGTGCAACTTATCAAATTCAATAGTCTTGTGTAGAATTTCATCAAGACTTCTCAAAGAGTAGTCCGGATAAAGTTCTTCCAAGAATTTCCACATAGCATAGGCACACTCAAAGTTTGTAACAAGATTAAGCAAGTCATCAGGTAACCCTCTAATGATAAGATTTACAGTTCTAAGGTTACGAAGCAAATCAAGCTCTTCATCCATGGTAGGGTGCAAGGGGTCAAAAGGAGGCACATAAGGGGTCTCAACATATTTGCACAAATTGTACATTTTAAAGATACTAAGCATTTCAGACCTCCAAGAGTTATAGAACCTTCCATCAAGAACAGGCACTCTATGGCTAACACTCCCATCCGTAGACATGTCCATCTTCCTCCAATGGTGTGTAAACCAAAGCAATGGAGACCAACGCTCTGATACCAATTGTAGGATCGAAGAAGTAGGTCTAGAGGGGGGGTGATTAGACTACTTGACAAGATAAAAAATCTGCCTTTTGATTATGCAAAGTTTTAGGCAGTTTTGCAATTAAGATCAAGTCAAGTAACACACTACACATGCAATTCTAGAGTATGGGCAGCGGAAAGTAAATTGCATATATAGTAGAGAGAGGTGGAGAAGATCAAACGCAGTTTGGTGACACGGAGACTTTTGTCGTGGTTCCGATAGGTGGTGCTATCGTACATCCACGTTGATGGAGACTTCAACCCACGGAGGGTAACGGCTGCGCGAGTCCACGGAGGGCTCCACCCACGAAGGGTCCACGAAGAAGCAACCTTGTCTATTCCATCACGGCCTACGCCCACGGAGGACTAGCCTTACTCGGGGTAGATCTTCACGAAGTAGGCGATCTCCTTGCCCTTACAAACTTCTTGGTTCAACTCCACATCTCAAAGACGGAGGCTCCCAAGCGACACCTAACCAATCTAGGAGGCACCACCCCCCAAAAGGTAATAGACGGTGTTGATGATGATGAACTCCTTGCTCTTGTGCTTCAAATGATAATCTCCCCAACACTCAACTCTCCTCACTGATATGGCTGTGGTGGAAGAAAGATTTGAGTGGAAAGCAACTTGGGAAGGCTAGAAATCAAGTTTCATATGGTAGGAATGGAATGGCTTGATCTCAACACAAGGGTAGGTGGTTCACTTCTCAGAAAGTGTATGGTAGAAGTGGTGGTACTTTCTGATGGCTCTCCTCACGAATGAAGAGGGGGTGGAGGGGTATATATAGCCTCCACACAAAATCCAACCGTTACACACACATTTGACCAATCTCGGTGAGACCGAAGTGAAAACTCGGTCAGACCGAAAGTTCAAATATAGTGAACGTTGGGATTTTCGGTGGGACCGAAAATACCATCTCGGTAGGACCGAAAGTGCATCTGATATGAACGTTGGAGATTTCGGTGAGACCGAGAAAGAAAACTCGGTTGGACCGATTTGAGAAAAGACAGGAACATGCCAGAATCGGTGAGACCGATAATGCAGAATCGGTGAGACCGATTTGAGCCAAGACAGAAGCTTGCTCATTTCGGTGAGACCGATAATACAAACTCGGTTATTCCGAAATGATGTGAAATGATTACAGAAGGTTGGCAGTCCAGTTTCGGTGAGACCGATCTCAAACTCGGTGTGACCGATTTTTCTAGGGTTTGGAATATGGCTGAAGTGGTTCATCTCGGTGGGACTGAGTTGGAAGAATCGGTTTGTCCGAGATTACTTATGAGTGTGTTTGGTAGTGAAAGGTGCTGATAGTTGAAGGAGCTAGATCACCAAGCACTTGAGCAACCAGATCATCAACACAACCTCATCCCCTTTTAATAGTATTGGCTTTTCCTATGGACTCAATGTGATCTTTGATCACTAAACCAAAAATGGAGTCTTGAGCTTTTGCCAATGCTTGCCTTAGCATTTGAGGGGTCCACTTCTTCAGTCATCTTGCCATACCAATGTGATTGGGTTTCCTGAAACATACTTGATAAAAGTATTAGTCCAACCACAAAGTATGTTGTCATTAATTACCAAAACCACCCAGGGAGCAAATGTGCTTTCAGTTGAATACATCGCTCACGTTGTACTTGCGCATGCAAGGTCGAGCTTGTATGCATTGTTGTTGTAGCGTGCTAGCACCTTAAAGGGTCCGTCGGCCCGAGGTAGTAGTTTGGACTTGCGCTCGCGGGGGAAACGGTCCTTGCGAAGATGTAGCCATACGAGATCTCCCGGTTGGAACACCATAGGCTTCTTGTTGGCGTTGATCTTGGACGCTAGTCGATGTACTTGCCGCTCGATCGTTGCCCTTGTATCTTCATGCACCTTCTTGAGATAGCTTGCTCGAGCACTTGCATCCAAGTTGATGCGTTCTTGTAGAGGTAGAGGTATTATGTCCAATGGGGACAACGGGTTGAAGCCGTAGACGACCTCGAAAGGGGACTTGCCGGTAGTCGAATGTCTTGCGCGGTTGTAGGCGTACTCGGCGATGGGCAAGCATTGCTACCATTCCTTGATGTTCTTCTTGATCAACACGCAAAGAAGCATCGAAAGCGTGCGGTTTGTCACCTCCGTTTGGCCGTCGGTTTGTGGATGATATGCCGAGGAGAAGAGTAGCTTGATGCCAAGTTTGGCGCATAGAGTCTTCCAAAAGTAGCTCAAAAACTTGACGTCCCGGTCCGACACGATCGTCTTGGGCACTCCATGTAGACGAATGATTTCCCTACAAAAAAAGATTCGCCACATGTGAAGCATCGTCGATCTTGTTAAAACAAATGAAATGAGCCATTTTAGAGAATCTATCCATGACAACAAACACGGAATCTTTTCCATTTTGAGTCCTAGGAAATCCAAGTATAAAGTCCATGCTTATGTCTTCCCATGGATGGTAAGGAATAGGAAGTGGCATGTAAAGACCATGAGATTGAGCTTTTGACTTAGCTTTGCAACATGTAGAGCATCGGTTGGTGAGACGTGAGACGTCACGTAGCATCTTGGGCCAAAAGTAGTTCTTGGAGAGCGTAGCAAATGTCTTATCGCGACCAAAGTGTCCCATGAGTCCTCCTCCATGAGATTCCTGCAAAAGGACCAAACGAAGCGAGGACTCGGGAATGCAAAGTTTGTTAGCTCTCATAAGATATCCATCCTTGATGTAGTTTGAGTCAAACACTTAGCATAAGGATTTGCAAAGAAAGGATCATGCGCATATAAGTCTTTTATGTGCTCAAAGCCAATAACATTCAACTCAAGTTTTGTGACAAGCATGCATTTGCGGGAAAGCGCATCCGCCACAACATTTTCTTTGCCTTTGATGTACTTGATGACACAGGGGAAAGACTCAATGAACTCATTCCACTTTGCATGACGCTTGTTCACTTTAGTTTGACCCTTGAGATACTTGAGAGTCTCATGGTCCGTATGAAGAATGAATTCATGAGGTCTAAGGTAATGTTCCCAAACACGCAAAACTCTCACCAAGGCATAGAGCTCTTTATCATAAATGGGGTAGTTAAGTTGTGTTCCGGATAGCTTCTCGCTAAAATACACAATTGGGCGCTTTTCTTGGATGAGCACGCCACCTATGCCGGTACCACTAGCGTCACAATGAATCTCAAAAGGTTTATCAAAGTTTGGTAGGGCAAGAAGTGGCGCATGGGTGAGCAAGTCTTTGAGCTTAATGAACGTGTCTTGCGAAGGACCCCAAACAAAGGGTGCATTCTTCTTGCTCAAGGCGTGAATAGGCATAGCAATAGTGCTAAAGTCCTTCACAAAACGTCGATAGAAACCGGCTAAACCAAGAAAGCTACGCACTTGTTGTAGGTTCGTTGGTTGAGGCCAAGTTTTAATTGCTTCTATTTTAGTTTCATCAACGTGAACACCTTGGGAAGAAACGACGAATCCTAAGAAAACGACCTTGTCAACGCCAAAAGTGCACTTTTCCATGTTAGCATATAAGCGCTCTTTCCGAAGGGTTTGCAAAAACATACAGATGTGTGTCACATGGTCCTCAAGCGACTTGCTAAAAATGAGGATGTCATCAAAGTAAACCACTACGTAGACGCCTATGTAGGTTCGTAGAACAAAATGCATGAGACGCATAAATGAACTGGGCGCTTCCGACAAACCCATTGGCATGACAAGCCACTCATATAACCCAAACTTGGTTTTGAAAGCCGTTTTCCACTCATCACCCTCTTGAATGAGAATTTGGTAGTAACCACTTTTAAGGTCAATTTTCGAAAAAAAGGTGGCAGCACATAATTCGTCAAGCATGTCGTCTAAGCGTGGGATAGGGTGACGGTATCTAACGGTGATAGCATTTATCAGGCGACAATCGGAGCACATGCGAAAACTTCCATCTTTCTTAGGCACGAGAATAACCGGAACGGCACAAGGGCTCAAGCTTTCACGTACATGACCTTTGTCAATGAGTTGTTGTACTTGACATTGTATCTCCTTGGTTTCCTCGGGGTTGACGCGGTAGGGAGCCTTGTTCGGAAGTGGTGCGCCGGGTATGAGGTCGATGCGGTGTTCGATTCCGCGAAGTGGAGGTAGACCCGGAGGTAGCTCATCGGGAAAGACGTCCAAAAATTCCTGCAACAATTGAGATAACACTAAAGGTGGAGGTGGTGAAGTGTTAGTAGGTTTGGCTTCCCCTTTGCATAAAAGCACAAGATGAAAGACACTCGAGGGGTTCTCACACACTTCTCTCATCTCACTTTTGGTGGCGAATATCACTAGTTGTTTCTTGTGACTCATCGTGGAGTCGCTCATATTTGGCTTGTGGCTCTCACTCTCCTTTTGGTGGCTCACTCTCTCACCATTCTCTCCATGATGGTTAGTAGGATGTGTTTGTCGGTGGCTACTTGACTTGGTGACATTGGGCGTAGCACGAACTCCTTTCCTTTCATCTTGAAGCTATAGTGGTTGGTCCGTCCATTGTGTGTGACTCCACGATCATATTGCCATGGCCGTCCAAGGAGAAGGTGGCACACGGACATAGGGACCACATCATAGTCAAGTGTGTCCTCGTAGGCGCCTATCTTGAAGGAAACTTGCACGGTATGCTCGACTCGAAGAGTGCCGGTGTCACTAAGCCATTGTACCTTGTAGGGATGAGGGTGCTTCGACTTCACCAAGTTTAGCTTGTCGCATAGCTCTTCGCTTGCCAAGTTATGGCAACTTCCTCCATCGATGATAACCTTGACGGAGCGTCCATTGATGCCGGCCTTGGTATCGAAGATGTGACATCGTTGGTCGTCATCTTGTTGATGTTGGAGTGTCAAGACCTTGGAGACAACGAGATTTGGACTCGAGTCATTGTCGCAAAACACTTGATGGTCTTCATCTTCATTCACTTGTCGATGCATAGCTACATGTTCGAGGGATTCCATTTCATCGTCGCTCATTGAGTCATAAGATCCGTCATCAATGATGATCATGGTATGAACGGTCTTGCACTCGAATGACTTGTGGCCTCGCCCTTGGCACTTGAAGCATTTGATGGAGCTCGTCTTTGAGTTGTCCTCGGTTGGGGTTGTAGATGATGAAGCTTTTGGCTTGAAGTTGTTTGTAGAGGGTGGCCGACTTGATGTAGTCGCATTCTTGTAGTTGGACATGTCACCGAAGTTTGTAAATGGCTTGGTAGAGGTAGGAGTAGCTGAAGTCTTTGAAGCTTGGTTGTAGGAGCTGAAGTTCTTGGAGGTAAACTTGGAGTACTTGTAGTCCTCTTGAACTTGTCGCTCCGCTTTGGTGGCTTGATGTACTAGCTCTAGGATATTGGTGTATGGTTGAAAGTCCGCAATCTTCTTGATAGGATAGTTGAGTCCATTCAAGAATCTCGCCATCGTTTGTTCTTCATCTTCCGTGATGTTTGCTCGTATCATGGGAATCTCCATCTCCTTGTAGTATTCTTCAATGGACTTGGTACCTTGCTTGAGGAGTTGTAGCTTTTTGAACAAGTCACGGTTGTAGTGTGTTGGCACGAAGCGTACTCTCATGACTTCTTTCATTTGAGCCCAAGTATTGATGGGAGGTTCGCCTTTGGCTTCTCTTCTCTCGATGATTTGCTCCCACCAAATTAGCACATAGTCTTGGAACTCAAGGGAGGCCATAGCAATTTTCTTCTCTTCATCAAAGTTGTGTAGGCGAAAGATTTTATCAACCTTCAATGCCCATGAGAGGTAGTCTTGGGGATCAATGCTTCTAGAAAACTTTGGCATGGTGAACTTAAGCTTGTCATAGCGATGCTCTTCATTGTTTGCTTGCCTATTGGTAGGGTGTTCTTGATTTGGACGGTTGTCAACCTGTTTCTCTTGGCGGAGTAGATGTTCATTGTCATGGTGCACTTGCCAAGCTTGTAGTTCGTGTTGAGGTTCTTGCTCATGTCGCGCTTGAGGAGGAGCTTCTTGTTGCATTCGTGCTTGGTGGCGCCTCTCGTGCATCTCATCCTGAAGGAAATCCTCTTCTTGATGAGTGTGTCGATTGCGAGTTGCCACATTGCGATGGGAATCATGTAATGCTCGTTGTGCCTCAAGGGCTTGAGCTTCTCGTCGGTGTTGAGCTTGACGATGAGCTTCGGCATCTTGTTCTTCTTGGTGTTGACGTGCTCGCTCTTGTTGTTGTTGGCATAGTCTTTGCCGTTCTTGTGCTTTCTCAAGTGTAGCTTGGTTTTGACGATGTCGACTTTCTTGTTTGTCGAGTAGGTCTTGGGAGCTCTTGTCATGAAGTGGATTCCGGTTGTCATGTCGAGCTTGATGTGCGGCTTTTCGAAGAGTGTTCGATGTAGGGGTACTTGAGCCGTCCGTGGAGTCGGTGTGGCGACTTGAGCGGCTTCGTCTTTGAGAAGATGTTGAAGAAGAGCGTCGGTTGACTATCAAAGTTTGAAGCGCATCGAATTGAGTAGCCATGTTGGTGTTGATGATGTTGAATCGATCTCTTGTTCTTGCTTCGAATTGTCACGCGTAGGCGGCGACTTGCTCAATGTGCTCGCGCATAGCTTCACTTTCTTGATGTAGAGCTCGTTGGACATAGAAGAGATGTAGTTTGGTGATGTAGTTGTTCGATTCTTGAGGATCATCGAAGAGCGGGTTTGTCGATGTACTTGGCCTATCCATCGTCACAAGCAAGTATGTGAGTGGGAGAAAGGAGAAGACAATACCAAATGTACCTTGACCGAAGTTGACAATGGATCAATGATCACTCAATAATGTAACCCGGAAATAGCACTATTGGTACTAAGTCTTGTCGATTCTCACACCTACACAAGTAAAGCTTGTAGAGGAGCTTGGTTAGGATGGTGGCAAAATTCAATGCAAAAAGTGAGTAAGATGCAATGATGTTGAAAATAATTCACAATTGACTCATGCAACAAGTAGATCACAAGCAATAGGTAGCACACGGAACACACGCACGGATAGATAAATGTGGTTGTGCAACCAAGAGTGAGCGAAAATGTGGAATCCACGGAAAATGCTCGTGTTGCACAACGCTAGAGAGACGCTAACCAATTGCTTAATAGGCGGATACGCACTTGTGCACGACCTATAGAGCAATGTAACGACTTCCTATCACAAGTATGCTATGAGTGTAAGATGTGCCAATGCTTTAGTGCGAGATGAAGTATTGCTATCTCATATGATCTCTTTTGATGCAAGGCGTTTGATGCTATTGTGCTTTTGCTTATAAGCTTTGGATGGCTCTTTTGCTTAAAAGCTTGTGAGCTCTTTCTTTGGCCACTTATGCATGCCTCTCGGATCAAGGTAGCTATTGTGTATGCGGAACACTCTTGTGTCACACGAAGATATGACGATGTAGTATGCAATGTCTATGACTATCACTAATGTGCACAAGAGTCGTGGCCCGGCAATACTCAAATGGCTAGTCTCGGTAGGAAAGCTACGCAAAATGGTCGATGAGGGTTTATCAATGCAATTGCAAGGTAGTAAACAAGGTGTCGTCGATGTTATCGTCCTTGGCGAGGTTGAGAGGTGGTCTTGTCGATGTCGTTCCGCTCCGAGATAACCGAAACACAAACGGAAACGGAGAAAACCACAACTCAAACGATCCAAGACACAAAGAGGTAAGACCGTAGTGATGTTAGTTAGGCCATGGTGGTGGTGGTGTATATGTCGAGGGTATAGCGGAAGGGGTGTCTAGGGTTTTTGCGGTGGCGGAAACGGGGTTGCGAAAAACTGCAAAATGCAGTTTCGTCAGAGGAAGCCGGATGATCCGGACATTTGGCCGGATGATCCGGGCGGACAGCCGGATGATCCGGAGGGGGGGGGGGTCAATCCGCTCGGGAAGAACTCGAGAACGAGGTGAAAATTCGGTGGAAATTGATATTTTTTCGGGGTTTTTGGGCAGATTTGAGGGTGGGGGAGGTGGGGAAATGGGTAATCCACTTGTCACACAACTCAACCACGGACCACAATCAACAAAATCTCATCAAAACACACAAATCACAAAAATTTTGTGGGGCTATTTTTGTGGGGATTTTCCTATTTGGACGAAAAACAACAAAAACAAGCTAGAAAACAAGGTGTGGGGCTCCAAATTCGTGATCAACCAAAGCTCATGATACCATAGATGATGTAGGGTGGAACCCTACGTGGCCGATCTTTCACGTAAAGGAGGAATCCCGAGGAAGAACACGACGGGCACGATGAAAACACAAGAGAGACAAGGAGAAAACACTCAAATCAACAAACTTAGGTCACACAAATGCTAGATCCGGGTACACAAAGTGCGATACACGATACACGATCAACTAAGGACGATACAAGTGGCGGTAGTCATCTCCGTGAGGAGGTCTTGATGTTCTTCTCCGTTAAGGAGGTCTTGAATCCGGTGGATCTTCTCCGAGGAGGCCACGGTCTCATAGGAGAGGAACCACTAAGGTTTGGTATGAGCTAACACAAAGCTAACCCTAGATAGTTTAGGTAGAGTCACATATATAGGCTAGGAGGGGCGAAGGGGTACATGGGATTCGGCCCAATAGTCATGCACGCAAGCACTGTCCGGATGATCCGGACGTTAGTCCGGATGATCCGGGCTTCGGGGGTACGGATGATCCGGGGCGGCGTCCGGATGATCCCGACATGTCTGATCTGTTGCGGGTGGCCCGGATGTCCGGGTCTTAGTCCGGATGTCCGGGGGTGTCCGGATGATCCGGCTTCGGCGTGGAGCTTCGGGTGTCGGGGCGTGCATTGTCCGGATCGTCCAGACGTTTGTCCGGATCATCCGGGCTCTGGCCGGATCGTCCGGGACTTCATCCGGATCATCAGGGTCGTCTGAGTCTCGGCTGTTTTCTCCTCCTTCTTCCTCCTTCGATTCTTCTTGGTCCTTGGCTTCTCCATGGATGCTCCCGAGGTGCCTGGGTATGCAAAGATTCTCTGATGAGGGTAGCAGCCATGTCTCACGTGAATCGAAGTGACGTAGAGAGAGGAGTGAAGTCACCTCGGTCTCAAGAGCTCGTGATCGAGCGCGTGTCATGGGTCCACTTGGCACTTGGTGAGACGATGGTAGGTCCATGGGGATGACCTTGGGATGCTCCGCATCATACGAGGAACTTCAAGCCAAGAGCTTCATCATCTACAACTCTAACCGAGGACAACTCCAAGACGAGTTCCATCAAGTGTTTCAAATGCCAAGGGCGAGGCCACAAGTCATTTGAGTGCAAGACCGTTCGCACAATGATCATCAATGATGACGGATCTTATGACTCAATGAGCGACGATGAGATGGAAGACCTTGAGCATGTAGCTATGCATCGCCAAGTGAATGAAGATGAAGACCATCAAGTGTTTTGCGACAATGACTCTGAGTCCCAATATCGTTGTCTCCAAGGTCTTGACACTCCAACATCAACAAGATGACGATAAACGATGTCACATCTTCCATACCAAGGCTGGCATCAATGGACGCTCCGTCAAGGTTATCATCGATGGAGGAAGTTGTCATAACTTGGCAAGCGAAGAGCTATGCGACAAGCTCCAATTGGCCAAGAAGAAACACCCTCATCCCTACAAGGTCCAATGGCTTAATGACGCCGGAATTCTTCGAGTCAAGCATACCGTGCAAGTTTCCTTCAAGATAGGCGCCTACGAGGACACCTTTGAGTGTGATGTGGTCCCTATGTCCGTGTGCCACCATCTTCTTGGACGACCATGGCAATACGATCGTGCAGTCACACACAATGGACGGACCAACCATTATAGCTTCAAGATGAAGGGCAAAGAATTCGTGCTACGCCCAATGTCACCAAGTCAAGTAGCCGCCGACAAACACATACCTACCAACCATCATGGAGAGAGTGGTGAGAGAGTGAGCCACCAAAAGGAGAGTGAGAACCACAAGCCAAATATGAGCGACTCCACGATGAGTGAGAAGAAACAACTAGTGCTATTCGCCACCAAACGAGAGATGAGAGAAGTGTGTGAGAACCCCTCGACTGTCTTTCACCTTGTGCTTTTATGCAAAGGGGAAGCCAAACCTACTAACACTTCACCACCTCTATCTTTAGTGTTGTCTAAATTGTTGCAGGAATTCTCGGACGTCTTTCCCGATGAGCTACCACCGGGTCTACCTCCACTTCGCGGAATCGAGCACCGCATCGACCTCATACCCGGCGCACCACTTCCGAACAAGGCTCCTTACCGCGCAACCCCAAGGAAACCAAGGAGATACAATGGCGAGTACAACAACCATCGACAAAGGTCATTTACGTGAAAGCTTGAGCCCTTGTGCCGTTCCGGTTATTCTCGTGCCTAAGAAATATGGAAGTTTTCGCATGTGCTCCGATTGTCGCCCGATAAATGCTATCACCATTAGATACCGTCACCCTATTCCACGCTTAGACGACATGCTTGATGAATTATGTGGTGCTACCATCTTTTTGAAAATTGATATTAAAAGTGGCTACTACCAAATTCGCATTCAAGAGGGTGATGAGTGGAAAACGGCTTTCAAAACCAAGTTTGGGTTATATGAGTGGTTGGTCATGCCAATGGGCTTATCGGAAGCGCTCGGCTCATTTATGCGCCTCATGCATTTCGTTCTCCGACCCTACATAGGCGTCTTTGTAGTGGTTTATTTTGATGACATACTCGTTTTCAGCAAGTCGCTTGAGGACCATGTGACACACATCCGTATGGTTTTACAAACCCTTCGGAAAGAGCGCTTATATGCTAACATGGATAAATGCACTTTTGGCGTTGACAAGGTCGTTTTTCTAGGATTTGTCATTTCTTCACAAGGTGTTCACGTTGATGAAACTAAAATTGAAGCAATTAAAACTTGGCCACAACCAACGAATCTCCAACAAGTGCGTAGTTTTCTTGGTTTAGACGGTTTCTATCGACGTTTTCTGAAGGACTTTAGCACAATTGCTATGCCTCTTCACGCCTTGAGCAAGAAGAACGCACCCTTCATTTGGGGTCCTTCGCAAGACACCGCTTTCATTGAGCTAAAATGCTTGCTTACACATGCACCACTTCTTGCCCTACCAAACTTTGACAAACCTTTTGAAATTCATTGTGACGCTAGTGGTACCGGCATAGGTGGCGTGCTAATGCAAGAAAAATGCCCAATTGCGTACTTTAGCGAGAAGCTATCCGGAGCGCAACTTAACTACCCCATATATGATAAAGAGCTTTATGCCTTGGTGCGAGTTTTGCATGTTTGGGAACATTATCTTAGACCTCATGAATTCATTCTTCATACGGACCATGAGACGCTCAAGTATCTCAAGGGTCAAACTAAGTTAAACAAGCGTCATGCTAAGTGGAGTGAGTTCATTGAGTCTTTTCCCTATGTCAGCAAATACATCAAAGGCAAAGAGAATGTTGTGGCGGACGCGCTTTCCCGCAAATGCATGCTTGTTACACAACTTGAGTTAAATGTTATTGGCTTTGAGCACATAAAATATTTATATGAGCATGATCCTTTCTTTGCAAATCCTTATGCTAAGTGTTTGACTCACACTTCTTGGGAACGTTACTACATAAAGGATGGATATCTTATGAGAGCTAACAAACTTTGCATTCCTGAGTCTTTGCTTCGTTTGCTCCTTTTGCAGAAATCTCATGGAGGAGGACTCATGGGACACTTTGGACGCGAAAAGACATTTGCTACGCTCTCCAATAACTACTTTTGGCCCAAGATGCTTCGTGACGTCTCACGCCTCACCAACCGATGCTCTACATGTCGCAAAGCTAAGTCAAAAGCTCAATCTCATGGTCTTTACATGCCACTTCCTATTCCATACCATCCATGGGAAGACATAAGCATGGACTTTATACTTGGATTGCCTAGGACTCAACATGGCAAAGATTCCGTGTTTGTTGTCGTGGATAGATTCTCTAAAATGGCTCATTTCATTCCTTGTAACAATATCGACGATGCTTCACATGTTGCAAATCTCTTTTGTAGAGAAATCATTCGTCTACATGGAGTACCCAAGACGATCGTGTCGGACCGGGACGTCAAGTTCTTGAGCTACTTTCGGAAGACTCTATGCGCCAAACTCGGCATCAAGCTCCTCTTCTCTTCAGCATATCATCCACAAATAGACGGCCAAGCGGAGGTGATGAACCGCACAATTTCGACGCTTCTTCGCGTGTTGATCAAGAAGAACATCAAGGAATGGGAGCAATGCTTGCCCATCGCCAAGTACGCCTACAACCGCGCAAGACATTCGACTACCGGCAAGTCCTCCTTCGAGATCGTCTACAGCTTCAACCCGTTGTCCCCATTGGACATCCTACCTCTACCTCTACAAGAACGCATCAACATGGACGCAAGTGCACGAGCAAGCTATCTCAAGAAGGTGCACGAAGATACAAGGGCAACGATCGAGCGACAAGTGCAACGCATAGCCACCAAGCGCAACGTCAACAAGGCACCAATGGTGTTTTCATCTTCGAAAGGACCGCTTCCCCAACGAACGCAAGTCCAAACTACTACCTCGAGCCGACGGACCTTTCAAGGTGCTAGAACGCTACAACAACAATGCCTACAAGATCGACATTCCACGAGACAAGTACAACGTGAGCAATACCTTCAACATCAAGGACCTATCTCCTTTCCATTGTGATGAAGATTTCGATCCGAGGTCGGATCTTTCCCAAGGGAGGGGAGATGATGCGGAGCATGCCAAGGTCATCCCCATGGACCTACCATCGACTTACCAAGTGCCCAAAGGACCAATGACACGAGGCCGTGCAAGAGCTCTCGAAGCCGAGGTGAACTCGCTCCTTTATTAATTTCCTCTCGATTCACATGGGGCATGGCTTCTACCCTCATCAGAAACTCTATGCATATTCAGGTACTTGGATGAAGGCCACGTGACAGCTCTGCACAGTGGACAAGGTGGCGGGATTGACAAGTGCTTGGAACAAGAAGAAGTGCTGCTGAAGACGCTACATGCACCGGACGTCCGACCCCTACCGGACGACCGGTCACCCCCAGGCACCAGACGTCCGACAATCACCGGACGACTGGCGACTCCCAGACGACCGGACGACACCGGACGTCCATGACACCCTTCACAGAACCGAAATCGTGGAAAATACCGGAAATCCGAGAGGTTCCGGACGTCCGGCCCTTACCGAGCGACCGGACGTCCGGTGACCTAGCGGACGTCCGACCCGACTGTCTACGCACAGTAAAGGGCCTTGGCCCATGTATATATACTCGTTGACTTCCTCCTTCCTAGGGTAGCTTTTGGATAGCTCCTTTGATACCTTCTTGTGGTTCATCTCTTCAAGAGTGACTGCGGCCCTCTTCGGAGAAGATCCACACGGATTGAAGACCTCCGCTACGGAGAAGATCCCACGGGATACCCCCAAGACCTCCTCCGGGAGAAGACTATCTTTGTACTGTCGTTGTTGACTATGGATCGTGTGTCTTGATATGTATCGTGAATCTAGCACCTGTGTGACCATCTTTGTGTTGATTTGAGTGTTCCTCTTGTGTCTCCCTCCATGATTCCTTTGTGTTCTTCGCATTCATCGTGGGATCCCTCTCCATTTCGTGAAAGATCGACCTAGAACGCGTTGACCCCGCATCACCTGCGATCGATAAGGCTCTGATTACCAACTTGTAGCGCCCAAGATGCGACTCTATCCCGATCACGTGATGAATTCATGGTTGGGGCACAACTGCATTGCGAGCGCTTAGCAAGGTGGATATCATTACAACATATCATGTACTGAATAGATGAGAATACGAGATAAGGCTTACACTCCCCACAAGTTACAACATTAATACAACAATACATCAATACATAGCAATCATCATACATAAGAGCAGCTTTCGACAACAGATTAAATCAAACAAAAAAGAAGAATGACATCCACCCTACTAATCCCACGCTCCCGAACCGTAACCTATCCCTTGATCGAAGAAGAAGAAGCAAAAGAAGAACTCGAAAAGCAAACATGCATCGCTCTCACGTCAGATTATCCCATTACCTCTACCTGCAACTGTTATTGTAGTAATATGTGAGCCATGAGGACTCAGCAATCCCATTACCATGGGTATCAAGACTACCAAAGCTTAATGGGTATGGAAAGGATATGTGGTGAGGTTGCAGCAAGCACTAAGCATTTTTGGTGGCTACCTTACAAGTACAAGAATAAGAAGAGAAACTACGCATAACGGTCGCAAACTAGTAATGATTAATAAGTGATCTTGTACTACTTACGAGTCAAACATAACCCCACCGTGTTCTCTTCTCGAAATCCATTGAAAAGAGACGGTCACGGTTACGCACGCGGTTGGTGTATTCAATTTCGGGTTTAGTGTCAAGTTCTCTACAACCGGATATTATAAATTTCCAATCTGCCACATAACCACGGGCACAACTTTCGATAAAATTTAACCTTGCAGGGGTGTCCCAACTTAGTCCATCACAAAAACTCACGATCCGCGGAGGTAAAACCTCCATCTCGGGACAACCGAGTATCTTCAGAATCCCGATGCACAAATTCTTTGAAGAAAGGAAAACACTATCCCAAGGAGATCTCCCAGTGAGTCAGATCCGTGTCCAGAGCCGCGTGCTCTCTATCTACAGACTCGTCTGTCTATGCAAACTAGACGATAGCCAAAATACCTCGAGTTGCCACGAGGCGGCACCGTCGACGGCTAGGTAGGTGGACCAACACTCATGTCGAGCACTGGCCCGGGTTGTTGATTAAGAATCCTCGAGTTAATTACTCCCTGTGCAATTTTTGTTGTTATTAGGCAAATGGTAAAATCAAAGTTGGATCTCCTCGGGAAAGCTTTACTTTAGACGAAGAATCAAGGGGGGGGGGCATAAACCCCGACCGTGTTAGGAACACAAATCGAGGAACATAACACATATTATGATGGAAACTAGGGCGATAAAAGTGGAACAAAACACCAAGCAAAAGGCCGAGCGTTCCACCCATCACGAGGTATATAGATGCATTAATTAAATAAGAGATCTTGTGATATCCCAATGATATCCATATCCCAACATGGAACAACCTGCACCGCACCTGCAACTAGCCAGCTATAAGAAGGGCTGAGCAAAGCGATAACATAGCCAAACAACGGTTTGCTAGGAAGATGGAAAATGTTAGAGGTTGTATCATGGCAAACTGGGAGTTTGACAAACAAGTGGTAGGTAGCGCGACATAGCGATAGCATCGAGATAACTAGCAAAGCAAAGATAGTAGTGATATCCAAGGTAATGATCACCTTGCCTGAAATCCAGCTAGGAAGAAGATCGAGTCCATGAAGTAGACGAACGGGCATCGTCGAACGAATCCTCACAATCGCAACATCTCCGGAACTATCAAGAAGAAGCACAACCGAAAAGAAGAAACGACATCGTAAACACTCAAGCGTAAGCATGTCATGATGCACAAACAAGTACTCCCTCCGTTCGGAATTACTTGTCGCGGAAATGGATGTATCTAAACGTATTTTAGTTCTAGATACATCCATTTCCGAGACAAGTAATTCCGAACGGAGGGAGTATGATGCATGTCCGGTTTAAATAGGTATGGCACGACAAAGTGCAACAAACAATACTACAAATTAAGTGGAGCTCAATATGCAACGAGTTGCATATTGTCGAAACACCACATTCAATATTATGTTTGCTCCCGTTTATGCTACTCAACAATTTTAAATGATGGTTAACATGGCAAGAGGTGCAACATAATTAAACTACACTATCTAAGCAGTTTAAATGAGACCAGAAACAACAAACAACAATTCCGGAAAATCCCCATGTGCAAATTTCGAATTTGCTACTGTTCTGCCTAAAGCACACTTTTAATGTTGTTAAACAGGGGAAATAAAAGTGCACTACGTTAATCTATACATTTTTCTACCCCATTTACATATGAAGTTTATTAAATTCGGAGGTATGGCTATTAAGTTATGAAAAAAACATTTTGGCATGTTATTTATGCAAATTAATTCAAACAACAAGTTTAAACACTTTTAACATGGATGAAAGTTGCAAAATATGAAACTAGATGAAATTCTAAGAATTTTACATATATAATTTATTTTAATGCGATGCACGGTTGTGGAGTTATTAAATGCATGAATAAAAGGGGCCAATTTGTAAATATGCAGTTTCTAGATAAAATAGCTAAATTTGTTCCGCGGAAAAACGTGAATCGGGCCGAATCTGCTGGCCCAACAGTACAAGGGGGGGGG
>LR738712.1:323184811-323215061 GCA_902687465.1 Secale cereale
TGGGGTGGCTGCTCACATCGAGCCATGGGCCGGATCTGGCGACGGGAAGACGCTGTTGGGCCTCGGCGAGGGAACGGCGCCCGATGGCGCGGCTTGCAGGCAGTGGGGCTCGGATGGGCGGAACTTGGCGAGGCAAAGGGACTTGACGGATCCAGGCAGAGGCGGCGCTCGATGGCAAAGGCTGGAGGCCAAAGCAGGGGAGGCCGTGATGCAGAGGAGGAGGGCTGGGTAGTCAAGGCGCTGGCGTTGCGTCTCCGTCGTGGAGAGAACGAGCGAGCCAGGCAGGGAACCAGGTGCCCGATGGCTTGAAGATGGCGCAGCGGCAGACTTGGTAGAAGGGTCTTGGGGCTCCGGCAGCGCCGGGAACGGCGAAAACGGACGAATCCAGGCGGCCGGCACCGGATCCGGGCAACGGCGGCACGGACGGAGCTCGGGGATGGTGCTGCAGCTCCAGTTGGTGGCGAGCTCCTGTTTTAGAGATACGAGAGAGGGATTTGAGAGACAGAGAGAGAAAGGCAGGAAAAGGGAAAGGAAGACAGTGGCAGGGTGGCCTGGAGCTGGAGGTGCTCTCCGACGACGAACTGCCGCGTGGAGGTCACCGGGAGGGTCGGAGCTCTTCGGTGGACGGCGTGCTCTGGGACATGAGGATCCATGAGGTCGGGATGGTGGGCATCGGGCAGAGGAGGAGCTCCTCTCCTATGGAGCGCGGGAAGCGGATCCTTTAACATCCTCAAGAAATGTCACGGAGCTACGGTGAAATGTGTATACAGTGAAGAAGATATGTGAGGGTTACTGTAGCAACTATTGTGTGGATTAGTGTAGCATGCACATAAATAAATAAATTAATAATTTTATTGCACCATAATTTTGTTTGTATCTAATTTTTGTAAATGTATACAGTAGATTTATAATTTGTAAATTAATTATAATCATTTTAGACTTAATCATATGAATGTAAGGAAGGGATGTCACGGTTACTGTAGCTTAGGTGACATCCCTTGAGGATGTTAGAGAATCCGGGTCCGCTTAGCGAGGCAAGGAGGAGGATTTGGGAAGCGGATCCTCTAACATTCTCAAGGGATGTCACGAAGCTAGAGTGAAATACGTGTGTAAAGTGAAGAAGGATGTTAGGTTACTATAGCAACTACTGTGCGGATTTACTGTAACATATATAAAATAAATTAAAAATAATTTTATTGCCCCATAATTTTGTTTGTATGTAATTTTTTTGTAAATGTATACAATAGATTTGTAATTTGCAAATTAATGATAATCATTTTAGGCTTAACCATATGGATGTGAAGAATGAATGTCACGGTTATTGTAGCTTACGTGACATCCCTTGAGATGTTGGAGGATCCGGTTCCAAGGAATTCGGTGGTGGCTGGTTGGGTGGATCGGGCAGGGGAGATCCCCGAGGGGGATTTGGTGGAGTAACAGTGGCGAGGGACAAACCACCTCGACTTTAGGGTTTGGCTAGGGGTTGATCTACTATATATAGCAAATAAAATTTAGGAAGGGGCTAGAACGACCCTGTAATTTAGATCGTACGCTCGAGATAAAATACTAGGAGAGTTCAAATAAGAAATCGAATATATTTTAGGAATGTTTGGGGATGATCCAGACCCATCTATAACGACAGCCCGGTCGGGGTTCGGGGAAGTTTCGGACGTCCGCGAGGGGTCCGGCAAAAGGCCACGGAGACAAGGGGGTTTGATGGGCTCAGAGAAGAGAGCGGTTCGGTTGATCTGAGAGGAGGTCAACAAAGACAAGGAAGAAGCGGCAACTATGAACAACTACGATTTTTTATGAAAACATGTGAATGCACTGCACATGATGCCATGATGCAATGCAACAAGCTAAAAAAATCACACGGCGACAACGAAATAACTGGAAGGCTTCTGGACATACATAGTGTTGCATGGTCCTCCTACTGGTTCAATAACCTTGGTTTCATAACCGAGGGAAATACTTACCGTTGCAGTGCAAAATTATCCCTTCCTCTTTGGGGAATATCGACGCATCTCAAGCGCACGTTGGATGCTAGCCTCAAATTGTAGCTCATATGAACATGTTCAGTAAGGATGTTTTGTTAAGGGTAATTAGTACATGCCTGCCATGCTCTTTGTTGTCATTAAAACTTCATGTAGCATGTTGTTTTGATGCTTGCAATATTCCTAGTTGCTGTTTTAGCAGATTGTTATTAACCATGGGTTCTTTCATGCATCATCTCTTGACATGAGTAACAACATTTCATCTTATCATACATCATACTTGTTTGTGCATCATTCCATGTTTATGTGTTGTGTGTTTACCATGTGGTTTGCTTCTTTCCGGTTGTGTTTCTACTCGATAGTTCCCGGTTCCGTTGCCATTGTGAGGATGCGTTCGCCTACGTGTTCGTCTACTTCATGGACTCGATTTTCTTTCGAGCTAGATTTCAGGCAAGATGATAATTACCTTGGATATCACTACTATCTTTGCTTTGCTAGTTGTCTCTATGCTATTTCTATGTCGCGCTACCTATCACTTGTTTGTCAAGCCTCCCAATTTGCCATGAAATAGCCTTTAACCTTTTCCACCATCCCAGCAAACCGTTGTTTGGCTATGTTACCGTTTTGCTCAGCCCCTCTTATAGCGTTGCTAGTTACAGGTTGTTCCATGTTGGGACATGGATATCATGGGGTATCACAGTATCTCTTATTTTATTAAGGCATCTATATACTTGGTAAAGGGTGCAAGGCTCAGCCTTTTGCTTGGTGTTTTGTTCCGCTCTTGCCGCCCTAGTTTTCGTCATACCCGTGTTATGTTCCTTGATGAGCACTCCTAACACATGTGGGTATATGGGGGCCCCCTGACCAATCGCTTAGGAAAGAACTCTTCCAGCAAGGCACAACATTGATTTTAACATTTGCCAAACATAATAATATTGAGAATTAATTAATTTGACGCATAGGGAGTTAGTGTTACCCGAGGAGTAATTCAACATAATACAGGTGGGGCCAGTGGTGATGGTGCTGGTCCAAAACAGAGCCACTTGCGATGCCAACCAGTTAACTGGGGCCTCCGGTTGCCGTACGTAGTGTTCATCCTGTCGTGCCCTCAGAACGAGATACTCGGCCCCTATCGGGATTGTCGGCACATCGGGCAGTCTTGCTGGATTAGTTTTTACCTTTGAGGAGAGGCAGGTCCACCAGAATTCCTTATCGTAAGCATCGCGTTGTTCATGGTGTGAGGATGTTCCACCGGGTGCGTGTGGTAGTTTATGACGGATTAAGATGGAGCACCCCTGCAGGGTTAAATCTTTTCGGAAGCCGTGCCCATAGTTATGCACTGGTACGCGTCGGCGCTATACAAACGGTTTTTAACCCCTTTCCGCGACGGCATTTGGAACCGTCGCCAAATGAGTGTGGGCAATATGGGGGTCCTTCCCACACGACCCATAAATCATTGGGGATATGCCCTCCTGGCACACACGCTCAGAAAAATGAGGTCGTGTGTGACCGACGAGCGCTTAAATATGATAATACGTACAGTAGAGCTAAAAAAATACAATTATACAGGCGGAATTGTTTCCGGTAGCAAGTACATCCCACACAGTCAGTCCCCACTAAACGTTTCCGTTCGTATGTACATCCCACATAGTCGCTCCAAGGAAAACATTTCCGTTCACAGGTACATCACACACAATTTTCACCGTTAAATGGCTTGTGACGGCATTGCCATTCACACGATATTAACAATTTTATCGTTTGCGTTATTGAATGCATCACACACGGTTTGTAGAAGAAACTGTGTGGCAAATGATGTCCATCACACACAGTCTTTTTGTGGTAAATATTTGCGCAAGGTGGCCTAACGCAAACAATTTTCAAGAGGATGTCGTGTGTGTAGTGGAGATTGATCCCACACGTAGTGGATCCTAAAAACGTTTTTGATCTCCACGTCTATCGCAGACATTTCGCTTTCGCAAACCGTGTGCAGTGTAATCCCGAATTTAAAAATTACATGTTTTGAATTTGAAAGTAGGCATTCACTTATTTCATATCCAACCATCTTTATTACAAATAAAAGTTCAACCACGAATGCATAATTCGATGCACATGTACATATACTGAAGAACTACAGAAGCACCAAGTAAAGAATGATGAACCACAGTTGCTAAAGACTGTAAAGAGAGAGGCGAAAGATATTCTAGTTGCTGGAGAAGGTGAAGCGGAATGCCCATATTGTGCCCTCCTCCATGCGTAATGCGTGCACTACTCTAGGCCAACCCCTTGTGATGGCTGCCCGTCCATCCTTCACTGTCTTCCTTACGACTTCTCGATGCTCATTGTAGTCTCGATGAAATACTTTAACCTTCATTGCGTGTCCAACAAACATGTACTTTGCAAGGTAATCTTGAGTGAACTGCTTTGGGAACCACTTCGACCGAAAAAGATTCAAACATTGTTGTCTAACAACTCATTATGGGCAGTAAAAAGAGAAGGCCGCAGAGTTTGTAGTTACCATCCTATAGCTCGCTGTTGTGTTGGATAGAGCATAAACAAATAATTTTCTTGCCACCATTCGTATCTTTTTGCTAATAATCCTTATCAATTTCCTCACTTGATGCTTGTTCATGAATATCTCATTGCCTCATATGCAAAAATGGTCGATGCATGGATCCTTGCCAAGGGCATACGTACCTACGACCAACAGGTCAATATTAGAAGCTAACAAGTGTCCATGCCTGGATCTATATGCACTACATTATGGAACGACGGGGGGAGTATAAGCCGAGGGATGAAGCTAACCTCGACGGAAAATGGTGGCAACTCCTGTTGGTGTCCTGCATAAGTAGTGGAAAGGCATGATAAGTAAGCAACCTTAACATCAAACAAATATAGCAAAGGTAAACAATTTCATATCCAAATCAGTGGCAAAGGCAGGGTGGTGGCAGGGGCCTTGCCCCCCTCCTACGCTCTCACAAATACAGCTATATGTACCCCTAATCCTCCATTTTTCAAACATAATTAGCAAGATTTAGATGATTTGGCCCCCTCTATATTGGGTTTCTGGCTCTGCCACTGCTCCAAATGATAGCTTGAATATGTTGGTTTCAACATGCTATTAAATCAGATATAGAATGGAAGGCAATGTTACCGACAGTAGGCTTAACAACCATCAAGTATTGCAATTCAAACTAGTATTGTTGAAAATGAATAGAACGTAGGTAATGCTTAAACATCACACTGGATAAATGTGTAAAACTGAAATAAAGGGCATGTGTTAACTACACCAGGAATAACTGGAACCAAATATAGCCGTTCAAACTGGTATTAATGTAGTCGAGCGACACAGTTCCGACTTGAACATAATGAACAACACATTGTGAATGACTGAAATAAAGAAGGCATAAATGACCAGTATAACAACCAAATATAGCCTTTGAAAACTGGACAGAGTCTCACTACAACCAACCTAAGAAGCAAATACAGATAAAAAGGGCATATGCTTGAAAACTAGACAAATGTTCACTGCAACCAACCTAATAGGCAGATACAGATAAACAAGGCATCTGCTTGATAATTGGACAAATGCTAAAAAAGCAACCTAACAACCAAATACAGATAAACAAGGCATCTGCTTGATAACTAGTCAAATGCTCGCTGCAACCAAACTAAGAACCACATACATATAAACAAGGCATCTGCTCGATAACTGAAAAAATGCTCACACCAACCAACCTAACAACCAAATACAGATAAACAAGGCATGTACTCAATATAAACAACCAAATATAGCCATTCGTGAAACTGAAGTGGACAATTCATACTTCAACATCACATAGCCCTATTGAGCAATACATTTTTGCATAACTGAAATAATTAAACATGGCACAGTTAAAGCACCGCACGACAAATGCTACTACAACAAAGGGTACGTGTCGGCGTTCTGGGAACCAGGGTACCCAGACTTTCCTGCCTGCGGCCCGTGACGCGCTCCTACTACGCCTTGGTACGGCCGAGCTGATCGACCAGCTGCTCAAGACCCTCGCGAGAGGGCTAGGCCTCGCGAGGAGAACGACACCAAGACCCTCTCAGGAGCGGCCTCGGCTAGGCTGCTCCGGAGGGGCGGAGAACTCAAGGCCAAGCCTGCCTTAGGAGGAGGCAGTGACACGAGCAGTGACGCATCGCGCCCGCAGGTGCCAGCGCGTGCCAGCGGCGCACTTGCCGTTTTGGTGCAAAGGAGACAACGCAGGCGCAGGTTCCCGAAGACCGCAAGGACGACAGGGAGGATGTCACCACCGAGCCCACCACCGTGTCACCGTCTGATCTCTTTGCAGGCGGAGACCGCTTTTGTCAGGATAGGAACGTCCTTGTGTTCCCACTCAAAATGGACGCTGTGGGATCCCTTCTCGCCTAAACATTTCGGGGGAAGAGGACCATGGCCGCCTATATAAGTAGCTAGGGTTCCCACTATGGAGCCAAGCTAATCAGATCTGGGAGATCTGGATCGACCTCATCTCGAACACCCCACCTTCTCTTCAAGGAGCAAGAACACTTGCCTCCTGACCCTCTTGAGCTCTCCTCCTGAGCTCAAGAACCACTGTACTTGTTCATACTCAAGCCCTCCTGAGGCTAATCCAGTCAAGCAGGACATAGGGTTCTACACCGCAAGGTGGCCTGAACCTGGGTAAACTCGTGTGTGCTTTTCCTTGTTGCTTGCTCAAATCTCACCACCGGGCAAGGGCGTGGCGCTAGGTAGACGTGAGAGGGAGAGAGCTTTATTCACGCCCCTATGTTCGAACTTCTTTGTGTTTGCGGAGCCCGTAATCCGAAATTTGGCGCGCCACGTAGGGGGCGTGTCGAAATCTCGCCTCTTCGACGACCTTGCCCCGCTCTCGTTCGTCGACCTCGCTTCACCGCCATGGTGGACACACGCCGAGCGCGCGCCGCCCGCCACGCCGCCAACGTCGCTCAGACGGCGCCCGCGGGCAACGGTGCACCGCTCCGCCCCAACTCGTCGGTCGTCAACGCTGCCACCGACCCGGCTGTCCACGAGCAGCAGGACTCGTCGCTGTCGCTGTCTGTGCGGCGCGACGGCCGCACGGCGACACCATCAACCTCGCCGGCCGCGGCGTCATCCTCGCTGATCCGCCGCGGGCCGGTCTACCATAAGCCTGCGCTACTGATGGCGCAGGAGCTCCTACGCTACCATCCAGCAGACGACCTCTACGACGAGTGGCTCCACCCCCGCATCACCGAGCTCGTCAACGCTGCCGGGGAGGTACCTGCACCGACCCACTCCTCCCATCCTCCGTCGCTCATAGCGGGGAACGTGGACCACGGCGTCCCGGCTCCACCTCCACTGCACGGCGCCCGCCAGGGGCTCAGACACGAGGCTCCACGACGCGAGAAACCCCGCAGGCCCCCTGCGCGTGACGAGGAGAGGTGCCAGGTGGTCCCACATCCCCAGGCAGAAGCTCGCGGGCTCCCCGTTCCGCGGCACCAGAACCACGCACCACAGGAGGTGGTGGCACCTGTACCCCAGGAACCAGCACCGCAGGCGCAGGGGGCGCCTGCAATCATGAGCGTGGTTGGATGTCGCGCCCTAGCTCCAGAACTGCGGCGCCTCGTCTAGCCCTGCAAGTTCAAGACGGATCTGCCTCTGCGCTATGATGGCACCGCCGACCCCGCAGAGTTCCTCCAGCTCTATGAGCTGAGCATCGAGGCTTCCAACGGCACCGAGCAGGTCATGGCGAACTGGTTCCCCATGGCCCTCAAGGACGGCGCTTGCTCCTGGCTCCTGAACCTCCCCGCAGGATCGATCTCCTCCTGGGGGACCTTCGTGAGCGTTTCGTCGCCAACTTCCAAGGTACCCGCGGCCGAGCCCCGGCGGCCGCGGATCTGCGCCGTGTGAAGCAGCAACCCGAGGAGACCCTACACAAGTACATCCAACGTTTCAACACCGTGCACCTCAGGATCCCCAGGGTCTCGGACGAGGCCATCATCTCGGCGTTCTCCGATGGTGTCCGCGATGTCAGGATGAAGGAGGAGCTCGCCATCCACGAGGACCTGTGCACGACCCTCAAGATGTTCAACCTCGCGGCGAAGTGCGCCAGGGCAGAGGAAGGCCGCCTCTTTCTCCTGGAGCTGCCTGAAGCGGAGGCTGGCGACAAGAAGGCCAAGGCCAAGGAAGCAAAGCGCAAGGGACCCGCCGTGCTGGTTGTGGAGCCAGAAGTGAAGCGTGGCTGTGGCTACAACGACCCCCCCCCAGAGACAACCGTCCGTACCGCGTCTTCCACGATGTTCACAACCACAACACCAACGACTGCCAAGAACTCAGGGCGATGCGTGGCGGACGCGTCGAGCAGCGTCTTGAGCGCGACAACCGCGGCTACGGCCGCCGAGGGGGCCGCGGTGGAGGACGCTGGGACGGCAGGAACTCGCGCGAAGGATGGCGTGACCAACATCGTGAAGCCGCTGGCAGGAGCAGCCTCGTGACGCCCCCTGGCGTGACCATCCTCGTGAGGGTCGCCCTCAGGGCAACGCGGGCCTGCCTCCGCTGCCACCACTGCCAAGAAGGAACGACGACGACCGCCAGGGAGATGAAGCAGGGGGCTTTCAGGAGCCACGCGCGGTTGCATGCATCCTGGGAGGAGCCTACGCTACGGCTTCCCACCACATCTTCAAGCAGTTCACTCGTGAGGTGAAAGCGTCACTCCCCAGGCCTAACGCCACCTGCAACCTCAGGTGGACCAAGCAGGTCATCGCCTTCGACCCCAAGGACCAGCCCAAGTGCACCGCAGCCCCACGCACTCTCCTGATGCTCTGCACTCCGACCATCAGCAACGTCCTCGTGACCAAGACCCTCATCGACGGTGGAGCAGGGCTCAACGTCCTATCCGTCCAGACCTTCGAGACGCTCCAAGTCCCCTACGATCAGCTCCACCCAACCAAGCCATTCTACGGAGTCACAGATGGCTCCACGCTCCCGATGGGGCAGGTCTGCCTCCCCGTCACCTTCGGCGACCGCGACAACTATCACACCGAGCTCATGGACATCAACATCGCCAACATTCACCTCCCGTACAACGCCATCCTGGGGTATCCAGCCCTCGCCAAGTTCGTGGCGGCGAACCATCACGGCTACAATGTCCTCAAGATGCCCGGGAGTGGCGGGGTCATCACGATCGTCTGCGATGAGAAGGAAGCAGTGCGTTCCCTGGAGCGCGCCTACCAGACTACAGCGGTCGAGAGCTCCGACGAAGGTGGAGCCGTCTTTGCCCTGCAGACCGCCCCCAAGAAGAAGAAGCACCTGCCCGCAGACGGACCTCAGGACGCAGGGGCTCCTCACGGCACCGCCTCGGGACCAGCGCCTGCCGACGAGGCGCCCTCCACCCTCGTATAGGGAGGCGCACCCGGCGCCCCTCTCAGGATCGGCTCGAGGCTCTCCTGTGGAGTGCCTCTGGTCTGACCAGCGTCACCAGGGAGGTGTTCGGGCACCACCTGCAGGCATGTCTCGACGCGCATTTTTGTGAGCCTAGCGTGAGCCATACAGCGCTGGGGGCTCATGACTTCATCGACCAGGCTACCGAGGAACTTCAGTACGCAAGGCTCATACGCGGTGGGCGCAACCGCACGACACCAAGCTCACCTACCCGCAACCCAAGCTACCAATTCCGCATCTGCGTCGACATCGCGGGCCTCAACCGAGCGCTTCTCTGGAGCCCTTCTGGCCGACGGCTGTCAGCTGGAGGAGGACTCTCTCCTGCAGTTACATTCGCACGCTCTTCGGCTTCCGCAACGCAGCTGCCACGTTCTAGTACCTCACGTGGCAGGCTTTGGGGGCTCAGGAGGCTCAGTGGCAGGCGGTCCTGACGGAGCAGGAGCCGGACCACCGTGACCACTGAGGGCCTCCGGAGCCCCTGGGCCTCAGGAGCCTGGCGATCGTCGGGAGCGACCCGCACGACTCACGTCTTCAGCTACCCCAACTCTTCTTCGACGACAAGTATCAGGTGATGTCTCAGGTATTCAATCGAGGACGCCCCCCGGGCTGCATCATCCTCGAGCTGCTGGGAGCTCACCCCCACAGCTGTCTCTTTTGCGCATAAATGAAGGGTAGTTGTTTCTCCCTACTTGCATTATCTATATGCTTGGCGTCCTCACCGCCACTAAGGTCATGAGCCCTTGCGAGCCCGCCTGCGACCGCCCCATGATTAAGGACTGGCACGACGTCTGTGCTCGGGTCCGTCCCTACAGCGTCGCTAAATCCAAGGGCTGAGCTCTGTCTCACGAGCCATTCTCATGACGTCACCTCCCGTGGTCCTTGGTGCCTTGTTCTCGCATGGGCTAATCGTGGATGGGTAAGTGGGGGCCCATGGCAGGTGCCTCTCTCACGCGGGAACCGTGCGCCGGTTGTCTTTCTTTTGGACTGTTGCATGAGAAGACTGGGCACGGCGTCTGTGCTCGGGTCCGTCCCTACAGCGTCGATAAATCCAGCGGCTGAGCTGTGTCTTACGAGCTGGTCCCGCTAACGTCACCTCCTGGGGTCGTTGGTGTTGCGGCCTTCTCATGCGATGCCCTCTAGAGATGCACTCGGCACAGGTCGACACAACGCATCTCTTTTCACATTTTTCAGAAGAAGACTCAGGCGCAACCCGCCTCAGGGTAGGGTCTCGTGGGTGATGCGTAAGCTCACAAGAATTTCCTCAGAGTCATTGAGCTCGTCCTGAGGAGGGCCCATATACACCTTGGTTGTCCTGCCGTGCAAGCCACGTGTCAGGACGGGCTGTACACGCCCCGGAGTCTCTCCCGGTGGGAGGCTCCCTCCCACGGTCCAGTGGAAGTACCATGCTCCACGCTGGCAGAACCAACCGATGAGCGGTTTTGCCCACGAACCAGTGGAAGCACCAAGCTCCGCTGGCCGCTACAACCGAGGCACGGTTATGCCCACACTCCGTGCAAGTGTGGTAGCTCTATGCTCCGCGCTAGTTATAAACAACTGAGGCGGCCCCAGCGGTCGCACCAACCTCAGGGAGCTTTTCAGCTCACGACGCTCACAGCTTCTCCTTGGATGGGTGTCGCGAGGGGGGCTAGGCACGGGGGCTATGCTCAGGTCACGCCTGGCAGACGCCACCCTACCAGGTGCCCAGACACCTGGCTTTCTCGCGCCCCCATCCTAGGCGAAGGCTCGCGAGCAAGGTATGGTGCTCGTTCTCCCTCATGAGAGCCGTTCACACGTCAAGGGGGACCCCTGGGCATCGCGACCTAGGGGCCTCACTAGTCACGTAGCCCCTCACTCCTTGAACCTGGTGCTCAACGGCGGTCGAGGTATGCGCGGGGCTAGGCCCTGCCGACGCAGAATGCAAACAGGTTCGCTTGAGCGTCAAGGGGGACCCCTGGGCATCGCAACCCAGGGGCCTCACTAGCCACGTAGCCCCTCATTCCTTGAGCCTAGTTATTATGATAACCCCGGTGACCCGGAGGGCTCAATGGCGATCGAGGTATGCGCGGGGTTGGACCCTGCCGACGCAGAGCACCTAAGCAAACATGAAAGGAAGCCAGCACGGTAATCACCAAGTTAAAGCCTAGTTATTACAATAACATCAAGTCCTCCAAATTCAAGCGAGTCCTTACGCCTCCCCGAGGCACTTGCATTTCTCTCATCTTGACAGGGACAGATCAGGCTCCGCGCACGTCACCTCACCAGGTCCTTGGTGCCTCCACCTTTACGAAAGGGAACCCAGGACACGACTTCAGGAGCAGCCACCTTCCCAAGACTATGACTGACGCGCAGGCACGTCTCCGGAAGTTTAGGACCCGGCCCGGCTCGGCGGCCTCGGGAGCGGCTGCTGCCACCCCCTCGCGAAGGTAACTTGGGCGCAGAAGGGGGGAGCTCCTGAGCATCGCGCCTCACGGCCCTAACTAGCCCCTGAGCCCTTATCCTCTGGCCTTGCGCGTGGCATCGCGACCTGGCATTGTAAGTGCATCTAGTGCCCCTTAGTGATTTTGGTGTATTGAAGACTTATAGGTTAAGGGACTAATGTGTTTATGAGTGTACACAGGTCTATAAGTCTATGAGGAGTTTGATAATTATAGGGAAAGTCGACACCTAAAACTGAAGTTCTTCGACTGAAGACTTTGGATTTCTGAAGACTTTTCTGAAGACTTTGAAAGTGAAGAAATTGGTGTGACCCTGAAGTGAAGAAATTGGTGTGACCCTGAAGACTTGGTATTCATTTGAGGATCATGAAGCATGAAGATTTTTGTTTTTATAGTTTCATTTTCTCTTTCTTGAGTCATAGGAAACACCATACTATTAAAGGGGGTCGAGGAAATACTAAGGAAAAATTTCCATGTGATGCTCAACTCAAAATCCTACACCTACCAATCTCTTCGAGTGAAGCCATTGGAAATCTCATACAGTTCAGTCATATTCTTCAGTGACAGAGACGAAGTTTTTCTGGTCTCTGAGGAATTTGTTTTGATTGAGGAGTTAGGAATTCGCCAGTGCGGATTACCTACACAGTGAGGAACATGATAGCCCTGAGGAATTTGATACTCAAATTTCCGATCGTTGCTATGCTAAGCGCCAGCTGTCCCAAAATATCTACCTACCTAACGGTCATATAATTAAAGGGCATTTATGTCTTATCATGTCGGGATGCTCCCTAGGCTATAAATAGCCGCCCTCTACAACCACTAGCCGGTTGGCTGCTCTACGAGAAACTGACACTTGTCATAAGAGCAACCCATCCTCTGAGGACTTTGAGCGAAAATCATCAAGTGAGGAAAAACTCAAAACCAAACCCAAAACCTTCAAACCCAAAAGTGATTGAGCATCACTGAAGAGATTGATCCTGCGTGGATCCGACGCTTGTTACCTTTGAAGACTGTGCTTCTTCCAGACGGTTAGGCGTCATGGCCTAGAGCATCCAAGAGGAATTGTGGATCGCCGAGTGACCAAGTCTGTGAAGGTTCGGAAGTCACCTGAAGACTTACCACGAGTGATTGGGCGAGGTCTGTGTGACCTTAGTTGAAGGGGAATACGATGAGGACTTGGTGTCTTGGACTGTGTGTCCTTGACTGGGTGTCCAGGACTGTGTGTCCTCAGGTTTAAATACCTAGCCGCCCTAACCAGATGTACAACTGAGACAATAGTTGGAACTGGTCTAACAAATCATTGTCTTCACCAACCTTACTGGTTCTATTTCCTCAACTCTTTCATTTCCTCATATCTGTGTTGTGTGCTTGTTCATATCTGTTAGAAGACTTTGACTGAAGACTTTCTCTATTTCCTCAGTTCAATTTCTTCAGTGTGTTTGTCTTCATTCTGTGTTATCTTGTGTTTACGCTTTCTGTACTGTGTGATTGTCTTCATTTCTTCATGATGACCATGCTTGTATTCTACTATGTTTACTTCTGAGTACTTATTCCGCTGCAAGTAGTTCTTCGCTAAGAAATTTCCTCAACAGCAAATTCCTCAGGGTAGAATTCATAAAAATCGCCTATTCACCCCCCTCTAGTCGATATAACGCACTTTCAATTGGTATCAGAGCAAGGTACTCCCTTGTTCTGTGTGATTTTGGTTTAACTGCCTGGAGTTTTAGTTATGTCGACCGCAGGTATGATCAAGGTCTCAGCTAGGTGTCCTACCTTTGATGGGACGGACTACCCCTACTGGAAGAACAAGATGCGAATGCATCTTGAGGCAATTGATAATGATCTCTGGTATGTTGTGGAAAATGGTATTCCCTCGGTATCACCTTCTCTGAATGCTGCTGATGTGAAGAGATTCAAGCAACTCGATTCTCAAGCGAAGAATATCAATTGTGGCCATCTGAGCAAAGGATAGTATGGAAGAGTGAGTACTTTGGAAACTGCGAAGCTTATCTAGGATAGGTTGTCCAAAGTCAACGAAGGAGTCTCAACACAGCATGACTCCCGAGTTGATGTTCTTCGCAATCTCTTCAACCGTTTCAAAAGACTTGACAATGAAAATGTTCAGCAAACCTTCGATCGTCTCACTGACATCTCAAATGAACTTCAAGCACTTGGTGCCACTGACATCACCGACCATGAAGTGGTGAAGAAATTGCTGAGATCGCTTGATTCCTCATTTGATACTCTGGCTTTGATGATTCAAGAGCGTGGTGATTACAAGTCACTTAATCCCGCTGATATCCTCGAAAGGCTAAACACTCATGAGTTCCAGCTTGCTGAAAAGAGAGATCTCTATGGTCCAAACTATGGCAGATCACGTGCCCTGAAGGCCAAGGCCGTCTCTGAATGTGAAGGTGAAGATTCTGGTAGTAGCCTTGGTGATCCTGAAGAATTGAGCCAGGAGCTAGCATTGCTCGTGAAGAAATTCCAAAAGTTCTCAAGACATGGTCGCTTTGGAAAGTTCACTAAGAGAAATGATTCCTCATCCAATGACTACAACAATCAGCTATGTCACAAATGCAAGAAGCCTGGTCACTACATTCAAGATTGTCCTCAGTGGGAAAAGGAATCCAAAAAGAAGAAATACAAGGATTACAGTTCTGATGATGCAAAGAAGAAGAAGAAATCGTCAAAATCTTCATCATCAAAATCCTCAAAGTCTTCATTTCACAAGAAGAACAACTCCAAAAGGGTTGGGGCATTCATTGGCAAGGAAATGGACTCTGAAGCTGAATCTGAGGATCATGAGGAAGAGGAGGAATTTGAGGAATCCGAATCTGGTGTGGCAAGTCTAGCTCTCGCTACTGCATTCGTCAGCAAGTCTATCTTCAACAGTGAAGAAAATGATTTCACCAACAAGACTGATGAAGACAATGATGACTATGCTCCCACCTATTACTTCATGGCAAAGGGTGCCAAGGTACTCAAATATCCCTCCTCTGAATCTAGTGAGGATGAATCTGATGAAAACCTTAAACCCAGCTATTCTAAACTTGCTAAAATTGTTGTGCAACAACAAAAGGCTCTTGATAAGGTTCAAAACATGCTAGATAAAAGTGATGATATGTTGGGTGAAGAAATGGATCGAACTAAACTCTTGACTGAAAATCTTCAGAGACTTCAGTCCAAGTGTGATAACCTTCAAAGTCATCATAACACTCTCTTGTCTGATCACGAGAAGCTTTCTTATGAATTTCTTCATAGAAATCAAGATCTTGAAAAGCTAAGAGTGAGTTATGAAGATCTTCAGAAGGAGCGCGATTCATTACTTGCTCAACAAATCAGCGCTTCTCAGGAAGAATTCATTCCTCCATGCTTGAAATGCATTGAACGAGAAACTACTAATTCTTCACCTGAATGCTCAAATGCTACAAATTCTTCAACTGTCTCTGCTATCACTAATTCCTCATCTGAGGACATTGCTAGTATCACTGACAATGCAGGGCTGAAGGAATTGTACATGACAGGCATGTACAAAATCCTCAAAGGGCATCAGACTCTTTGTGATGTGCTTAAAAAGCAGATCCTCAACAGGAACCCTAGGAAAGAGGGAATTGCCTTTGAGAGGAAACTGAATGTTGATGGTTCATATTGGAAGCCTGAGGAGTACCCCAAAACCTCATGGGTTGCTGCAAAGGGACCTCCAGTTGATCCATCAAATTTATCTGGCTTTACATGTGAATCTCCTCATTCTTCTGATGAGTCATTTGACTCCAACTATAAACTATTCAAAAATCAGAATGGTGAAGTATTTGCTAGATATGTTGGAACTAACTGCAGGAATGGTCCCCATATGAAGAAAATCTGGGTCCCTAAGAGGCACCTTGAAAATCTTCAAGTGAATGCCCTCATGGCACCTCATTTGAGGAATAGGAACCCCAGATCCAGTTCTTCATATGGATCAAAATCTTCAGATGGAGTAAAATCCTCATACGGACCAAATTCCTCATATGGATCAAATTCCTCAAAAGGATCAAAGTCCTCATATGAACATCATCGTGCTAACAACTCTGTTTCGCAGGGAAGAGCTAAGGGCTATGAATATGAGCATTATTCTTCTAACCATTATGTTCATAAGTCCTCGAAGAATTACTCTGCTTATTCATATGCTTATCCTAACTTCTCTTAGGTGCAATGAAATGGGCTGGCGTCTATGCCGCCTTTTTCATATGGAGCTCACAGAGTGATGAACTCTTTGCCACCCCTCCAGATGTGGGTGGTGAAGAAAAAGAACTAATCTCTTCTGCAGGGTCAGGTCTCCAGACGTACTCAAACGTCTGAAGAATTTGCTGGAGACCTGAAAAGTGCCTGAAAGGACGCAGGCTAATCACAAAGAAATGAACTCTCATTTCTCACGTCTTCATACTGCTTTATCTGTTGCAATGCTTGATGAAATTGATCTGATGATTTGATGTCATATTCTTCACTGATGAAGTATATGATTTTGTAAGCTGCACTAATTCATCTACAGGATGATCAACCCAAAGCCACCGAGTGGGTCCTCGATAGTGGATGTACAAATCACATGACTGGTGACAAGAATCTGTTGATGGATGCTCCCTTATGACCATCTCATATGAAACACATCATCTTCGCTGACAAAGGCAAAAGTCAGGTATTGGGTCTAGGTAAGGTTGCGATCTCTAGGGATCGACACATGGACAAAGTCATGCTTGTCGAGTCCTTAGAATACAACCTCATGTCTGTCTCAATGCTTTGCGATCTGGATATGGTTGTTGCTTTTGGCAAACATCGTTGTGCTGTGATTATGGAATCTGACAACTCCATAGTCTTCGAAGGCTTTAGGAGAGGAGACTTGTATATTGTTGATTTCTCTACAGGTCCCCAACCAGCTGTGTCTCTACTTGCAAAAGCTCCAGAAGGCTGGCTATGGCATCGACGACTTGGTCATGCAGGCATGAGGAATTTACACACGCTTGCGAAGAAGAAGCATGTCATTGGCATTGAGAATGTCAAATTCCTGAAGGATCACTTATGCGGTGCCCGTGAAGCTGGAAAGATGACCAAGGCCAAGGATCCAGCGAAGACTATCATGACTACTACTCGACCATTTGAATTGCTACACATGGATCTATTTGATCCTAATCACTATTCTACAGTTTCAAATGATGCTTCTCAATATGGTTTTGTTATCGTTGATGATTACTCTCGATATACATGGGTACACATTGTTACTTACAAACATGAAGTGCAGGAAGTCTTCAAACAATTTTCCTCGAGGGCTTCAACCAACTTTGGTGTGAAGATCAAGCATATCAGAAGTGACAATGGAACTGAGTTCAAGAACTCTGGTCTTGATGAACTTGGTATTACTCATGAGTTATCTGCTCCTTATACTCCTCAGCAGAATGGCGTCGTGGAGCGCAAGAACAGGACTCTTGCTGAGATGGCTCGCACTATGCTTGATGAATACAAAATGCCTCGTCGTTTCTGGATTGATGCAATTGATACTGCGTGCCACATCATCAACAGAGTATATCTTCACAAATTCTTCAAGAAGACTGTCTATGAACTCCTCACTGACAAGAAACCCATGTGAGTTATTTCAAAGTCTTCGGTGCTAAATGTTGGATTAGAGATCCTCATCACAAAGGGTTTATGCTTGGTTACGGAAAGGACTCGCACACCTACAGAGTCTTCAACAACGTTCTTCACAAGGTTGTTGAAACTGTAGATGTGCGGTTCGATGAAACTAACGGCTCGCAAAGAGAGCACCTGCCTACTGTGATAGATTAACGAGCACCTGAGGAAACTATCAAATTCAAGGCTACTAAGGATGTCATTCCTACCAAAGAATCTACTGAAGAATTCATTCCAGAACCTGAAGATCGTCGAGCTAATGCACCTGAGGAAAATGTTGAAGAAAATGGTGCTGAAGAAAATGATGATCAAATTCCTCGACGACAACCAACTCATCCTCGCGTTGCGAAAGAAGTGCAGACTGAGAAAATCATCAGCGACATCAATATACCAGGTCCTCTCACACGCTCAAAAGCTTCACATTTATCTAACTTTTGTGGGCACTTTGCTTTTGTCTCTATCACAGAGCCCACTAAGGTAGATGAATCATTTCTGGAGCCTGAGTGGATTCAAGCTATGCAAGAAGAATTACATCAGTTTGAACTCAACAACGTCTGTGAACTGGTCAAACGTCCAGATCCTTGCAAGCATAATATCATCAGCAGAAAGTGGATCTACCGCAACAAGCAAGATGAAAATGGCCTTGTGGTAAGGAATAAGGCACGACTTGTAGCTCAAGGCTACACACAGGTTGAAGGAATTGACTTCGATGAAACTTTTGCACCTGTTGCTAGACTTGAGGCTATTCGCATATTACTTGCTTATGCTAACCATCATGATATCATTCTCTATCAAATGGATGTGAAAAGTGCATTCCTCAATGGTAAGCTTGAGGAAGAAGTATATGTTGCTCAACCCCTAGGTTTTGAAGATCCAAAGAATCCTGACAAAGTCTTCAAACTCAATAAGGCTCTCTATGGCCTCAAGCAGACCCCTCGGGCTTGGTATGATACTTTGAAGGAATTCCTCATGAAGAAAGGCTTCAAACCTGGTTCACTCGATCCAACTCTTTTCACTAAATCTTATGATGGTGAATTATTTGTGTGCCAAATATATGTTGATGATATTATCTTTGGCTATACTGACCAACGCTATAGTGATGAATTTGCCTATATGATGAGTGAAGAATATCAAATGTCTATGATGGGAGAGTTGAAATTCTTCTTGGGTCTTCAAATTAGTCAACAACGCAATGGTATATTCATATCTCAGGAGAAATACCTCAAAGATGTACTGAGGAAATTCGGCATGCACAATTGCAAAGGCGTCAAAATTCCTATGCCCACAAATGGCCATGTGTGCACTAATGAAACTGGTATTGACTTAAGGTATACCGCTCCATGATTGGTTCTTTATTGTACTTATGTGCATCTAGGCCAGATATAATGCTTAGTGTTTGCATGTGTGCCCGATTTCAAGCTGCACCGAAGGAATCACACCATAAGGCTGTGAAACATATTCTTCGATATCTAGCTCACACACCAACACTTGGATTATGGTACCCCAAGGGCTCGGCATTTGATCTCATTGGATATTCAGACTCTGACTATGCTGGTGATCGTGTGGACCGCAAATCAACGTCTGGTACATGTCATTTCCTCGGAAGATCTTTGGTCTGTTGGTCCTCGAAGAAATAGAATTGTGTATCACTATCTACCGCTGAAGCTGAGTATATTGCTGCTGTCTCTTGTTGTGCTCAATTGCTATGGATGAAGCAAACTCTCAAGGACTATGGTGTCAATGTGAAGAATGTGCCTCTACTCTGTGACAATGAGAGTGCCATCAAGATTGCTCACAACCCAGTTCAGCACTCGAAGACAAAGCACATTCAGATTCGTCATCATTTTCTTGGTGATCATGTGTTGAAGGGCGACATTTCTATTGAACATGTGAAGACTGAAGAACAGCTAGCCGATATCTTCATGAAGCCCTTGGATGAGAAGAGATTTAGCAAGTTGCGGTGTGAGCTAAATTTTTTAGAATCTTCGAATGTTCTTTGAATTGGACACTCATCCTAACACTTATGCAAAATTGATGACTTAGATGTGCAACACATGAAGAATTTGTTTGTCTTCAATCAATGAAGAATAACGCTCTAAGTGTGAAGAAATTAATGAAGAATTTGATTCTCAGAACCCTACGACAATTGTACGCGGTGTCTGAAATCATCATTCTTATACGATGGGTCACGCCACCACAAAAATTGAAAATCTTCAATTTGTTTTTTCTTTGAAATTCCTCAGTTGTTCATATTCTTCAACTTTGCAAAATCTTCACTGTTTCCGTTTCTTTTCTTCATTGGCTATATATATATATGAGTTTATGTCCTCTACAACATTCACTTATTGCTATTTCTTCACGTTGCTTTTTCTGCTAAGTGAATGTGATCGGACCCTTCCTCTTCTATGCTAAACTCAACCCATTCCATTCACAAGTTCTTCATATGCGTTCAATTTGAAACTTGTTCAAAATCTTCACTGTGTCCTTGTCAGCTGAAGAAATTGCGAACGCAATGTTAAAACTTATCCTTTCCAAAATTTTCGGTTTTGCCGCTCAAATCGTTCCGCATCCCATGACAATACTTATCTATTCACCTACGGTCTCACACGATCTCCACTACACAGTACGTGGGTGACACATGTCGTGCGAATGAGAAGGGTCAGGGGCACGTTCGTCCTATTTCTTCGGCCGAATGGTTTTTCACCTCAGCTACAAATACCCCTCCCCTTCCCTCACTTCACTTTTTACTCTGCTCGTTCTCACTCTCCTGCTCGAGCTTCTCCAACCCTAGCGCCGCCGCTACTCCATCGCCGCTGGTGAGGAAGAGCTTCACTGCCTCGACCTCGTCGCCATTGTACTCGCGCCGGCCGCGGATTTCTTCACTCCACCGCCGCCGTAGCTGTCTTCCTCCCCCAAGTTAGGGCGTGGAAGATCTGCACAGACGAACTTCAGTTCTCCATCCCACAGTTCGTCGTGTTCTTCATCCAGGGTAATTAAAAGTTGTTTTTACTGCCCTCTTTGATTCAAACGTGTTCTTCAAAATTCTCAATAGGTGTTTTCTTCATCAAATCTTCACACACTAAACACCTCACATATCATCTGTTCTTGATTTGATTTCTCTAAGCTATGATTTTCTTCAAGATTCCTCAATTGTGTGGATTTTTCAATCTATACAACTCTGGAACCTAAGACAAAGAACGCTTTGTGATATTCTTCAAGACACATCTGGTCAAATTCCTCAAACTTGTTATTTTTACAAAAAACCTTCTGAGAACGCATATGACCTCTCCAAATTCCTCGCAACTATACTCTGTTCACAGGTACTCATGTCCGCTGCTGAATCACTGGGTTCTCATCAACTTAACTCATTTGCAGCGTTCCTTGAAGAAAAGTTGCATACTTCTTCAGAGAGTTCGATTGTTCAAATTCCTCATCTGAAGAAAATGGCTGATGGAAAGAAGCCGCAGAAAGGAGGAAAAAGGCCTGAGGTCTATACTGCTTTTGAGATACCTGAAGACGTGTATGCTGACTATTGCACTCCTGATGAGGCAAAGTTCGGAAAAGAGGACAAGAATCAGCACAAAGTGCGCATACAACGAATAGAGAGGAGATGGGCATGTGAGTGGAGGGAGTACAGATATGTCACTCCTAAATACATGAAGAAATTCGCACTAAATCCTCCCTGCCCAAGACCTCCGCTGGCACATGGCCAAGTTGCTGATCCCACTAGCGTTAAACGTGGTGAGGACTTTCCTGAAGAATGGGCTAAGCGCCAGGCCAAGTTGGCCAGACAAGCAAAATAAGCAGTGAGGAAATTCAATGAAGACACTGCTGCTGCTGCTGCCTCTGTTGAGGCTTCTGCTTCCAAGCCTAAGAAGGCCATGGCTAAGAAGCCTGCTCACAAGCCAAGTGCTTATTCCTCAGCAATGCCCTCACAGCCAGTTTCTTCAAAGCCCTCACGACAAATTCCTCAAACCGCTCCTGCTCCTTCAAAGTCCTCAGCTCCTCCACAAAATTCTTCAGATGCTGCAACAAAGTCTTCTGCTCCAGTGCATCTTGCCACATGTCAGAGGACTGCAGGCATATCCATTGCCTCAGGAGCCTCTGCAAGTTCCTCAGCTGCACCATGTTCCTCAGCAATACCAAGTTCCTCAGCTGGTCCCTCGCTGCTAAAGAAAAAGACAACTGCTGGACGAGGTTCTCGCCCAAGTCCTCATAAGAAACAAGTTGCTTTCCAAGTGGCATCTAATGATGAAGCTGATGACGAAGAACTAGTTCAAATCATCAGAGACAGGCAAGAAAAGGCCGCTAGAACCAAAGGAAGTGAAGTACCGCTACTGTTGGATCCCAAGGTGATCCTTGATTTCATTGATCTCTGGCATAAGGACCCAAACACTCCAATGCCTGACTTCAACCTGACTCCTGGCCAAAGTCATATGCTGACCGCCTTCATAGGCGAAGAAAAATGGAAGTTTGAACAGGCCAGGCAGACCAAGAAAGCGCGGTACAAGAAGGAGCGCTTCCTGAAGAAAAATGTTGTCAACATGACAACTGAAGAACTAGTCAAGATTCAGGGAGAAATCAAAGCCCTTAGTGATGAATTTGAAGCATATCGTGCTGACTGGTTGGGCGCCAAACTCAGATTTTTCAATCTGACCAAAGGTTTTTCTTCAAGTGCTGCTCATAAGACGCACATTGAAATTCCTCAGGCTGAAGCATCTGCTCAGTGTGCTGAAGGACATGCCAGCACCGCTGAAGAACATCAGGCTGCTGAAGAACATCCCAGGGCTGATGACTCCACTCCAGCTACTGAAGAAATTGCCAGGGCAACCACTAGTGTTGCGCCTGAAGAAAATGTCAGGCCAGCTGAAGCCCCAAAGGCTGTGTCTGAAGATCGTGAAGAAGTCAGGACAACTGCATCAGTTGTGCCTGAAGAAAATGAACCAAATTCCTCTACTGCTCCTGCGCCTACTCCAACTCCAATCCTTCCATCTGCATTAGATGTGAAGAAGAGAAAGGCTGCAGAGCGTGCAGCTGTGAAGAAAAGGAAGGCATCAGCTTCTTCAGATTCTTCAGCTCCGAAGAAAATGAAGCCATTGACAAGCTCAGCTGAGAATCCAATTGATGACGTTCCCATTTCATCTATGCCATCAAAGGACCTCGTTCCTTTTGGTGAAGATTATGTGATTCCAAGTGAATCGGATGAAGACATTCCCTCTGCTGCTTCCTCAGAGCAGACGGATGAAGAAATTAAAGTGGATGCTATCCCTTCAACCCCAATAATCTCCTCGCCCATGCCTCAGTTTACTGCTGAAGAGGCCGGCGTTGAAGAAATGGAAGAACAATACTCTGGCGTGGACATTGGGAATGCCACTCCATTGATGACTGATGAATTGTGGGATAGTCAGCATCCCAACTCCCCTTTGTTCACGCCACTCCAACAAATTCCTCATTCACCAGCACCAACTGTTCCACTGGGCTCTGAGGAAACTCATCCCACACAGTTTGTTCATGAAGACATTCCAGCCACTAGTGCTGTAGAAACTGCTGCTGCTGCTGAATCGATGAAGACTGCCGCTGAAGAGGAACCAGAAATTCCTCAGACTAAAGAACCTGAGATTGCGAATCCAGACGTAGTGATGCAATTGACTGATACTCCTCAACCCAAGCCAAAGGATCCTTTCTCAAGGAAGCAATCTTTCACGAAGGCTGATTTCTTCGGTGAGCATGTGTTCTTCACGGATTTCAATCCCTATGACTCTGCTCGCATAAGGAAGAGGCGTTTCTGGACTGCCAGTTAGGCGAATTTCTATTCCTCAATGCTTTACAACAAAGATAAAGTCTTCGATCATCAGCATATTCCTCATGTGGATATGGAGTCTCTGCCGTGTTTTGTGCCGGTCCTTAGTGTTCTTCACGACGCTGGACTGTTGGGTTTTTGCACAGATATATGCGATTGGAATGAAGAATTGATTCGCCAATTTTATGCAACCCTGCACATCACCGGAAATTCTGAAGATTTGAATTCATGGGTGCTGGACTGGATGTCTGAAAACACTCATTACAAAGCTCCAGCCTCTGAATTGCTTCAGGCTCTACCCCTCAGTCCTCCAAATGAAGCAGCATGTTGCATGTATGAAGAAACTGAACTCACTGATCACTACATGCAAGTGCTCATGAAGCCTTTGAAGCCAGGACAAGCTCCATGGACCAAATTCCTCATGAAGGAATTGTTGTTTCTGCCAAAGGACTATCTATCGCATTCTGACAAAGACTTTGAGTCCAATCAAGGGCCACAACTCGAATGATGAAGAAGTCGTTGGCATCGTGAAGAATCTGCTATTCAACATCATCCATGGCATTCCCGTCAACTTCCATGATTTCTTCATGAGGACAATGGCAAATGTTGCTCTGTCCCCTTTCAACCTGAAGCCTTATGCTCCATGGATTATGAGATTCATTAGGACAAGGTCTTCAGTGAATTACAAAGCTGACACTCTCAATCATTGCAGCTACTTGCCCCCAATTGAAGTCCTCAAGCGGACATTTTCCTGAGCTGATGACAAGGGCAAGGCCACTGCTGTTTTTGATGAAGGCACTCGTCCATTGCATGGCCAGTTTCGCAAAGCTGCATCTTATTCCACCAATGATGACTTTGCCACTCATGACTCTACCGCCAATGCTCCCAAGCAAAATCCTCAAGGCCAGCTCCCAGGGTGATGACTGATCGTGAGCTTCTCCTCAGTCTTCATCATAAGGTTGATCGCAACCACAAATGGGTCAAGCGTCAGTTTTGGTTCAATTCTTCACAACATGACCTCTACACATAATGCAGTGAAGAAAAACCATTACTACCTTCATGAAACCCTCAACCGCACCTGGGCTGTTCTGTTTCATCTGTATGGCGAAGAAGATCTGAAGAAAATGGGTCTCAAGGATGACTTTGACTGGTCTGCTCCTCCTCCGAAGAAATACAAGAAGGTCAAGGTTCCTCCCTTGGTGGCTAGCTCCTATTCTTCATCGCGCGAGACTGACGAGTATGAAGACCTGGACGACACTGCGACATGCCCTACTTCAACTATCGACCCCAACAACGCTGGCGCTCTTTCTTCATCTTGAGATTCTTCAGGGGCGTTAGTCCTCAGTTTCAATCCTTTTGGTCATTCGATGACAAAGGGGGAGAAATTTGAGTTAGTCTACAAGCGGGTCTATATATATGGGCGTTTTTTTGCTAAGTTACAACTCTCGTTCTTCTGATGACTTTGTGGATCGAGTTGTAAACTTAAACTCTATGGTGACCTGATACTTTTGCTGTGGTGTTTCTGCATGCCTATTCCTCATTAATGTTATGCACTCATGCTGAATTACATCAGTCACCATATTTCATCATGCATTTCAAATTCTTCATATTATATGTCAAATGCGTGTATGAATTACAAGATATAGGGGGAGATCTCCATGATTCTACTCTTCAAGTGTGCATTGCTTCAAAAGAAAATTCCTCTCTATGCACATCTTCAGGGGGAGTTCTTCTATATCTTGCAATCGAATTCCTCAACATCAGTATTTACACTTCATATGTTTATCCCCGTTGAAAACTTAACCTATATTGTCATCAATCACCAAAAAGGGGGAGATTGTAAGTGCATCTAGTGCCCCTTAGTGATTTTGGTGTATTGAAGACTTATAGGTTAAGGGACTAATGTGTTTATGAGTGTACACAGGTCTATAAGTCTATGAGGAGTTTGATAATTACACGGAAAGTCGACCCCTTAAACTAAAGTTCTTCGACTGAAGACTTTGGATTTCTGAAGACTTTCTGAAGACTTTGAAAGTGAAGAAATTGGTGTGACCCTAAAGACTTGGTATTCATTTGAGGATCATGAAGCATGAAGACTTTTGTTTTTATAGTTTCATTTTCTCTTTCTTGAGTCATAGGGAACACCGTACTGTTAAAGGGGGTCGAGGAAATATTAAGGAAAAATTTCCATGTGATGCTCAACTCAAAATCCTACACCTACCAATCTCTTCGAGTGAAGCCATTGAAAATCTCATACAGTTCAATCGTATTCTTTAGTGACAGAGACGAAGTTCTTCTGGTCTTCGAGGAATTTGTTCTGACTGAGGAGTTAGGAATTCGCCAGTGCGGATTACCTACATAGTGAGGAACATGATAGCCTTGAGGAATTTGATAATCAATTTCCGACCGTTGCTGTGCTGAGCGCCAGCTGTCCCAAAATATCTACCTACCTAACTGTCATATCATTAAAGGGCATTTATGTCTTATCATGTCGGGATGCTCCCTAGGCTATAAATAGCCGCCCCTACAACCACTAGCCGGTTGGCTGCTCCGCGAGAAACTGACACTTGTCATAAGAGCAACCCATCCTCCGAGGACTTTTAGTGAAAATCATCAAGTGAGGAAAAACCCAGAACCTTCAAACCCAAAAGTGATTGAGCATCACTGAAGAGATTGATCCTGCATGGATCCGACGCTTGTTACCTTTGAAGACTGTGCTTCTTCCAGACGGTTAGGCGTCATGGTCTAGAGCATCCAAGAGGAATTGTGGATCGCCGAGTGACCAAGTCTGTGAAGGTTTGGAAGTCACCTGAAGACTTACCACGAGTGATTGGGCGAGGTCTGTGTGACCTTAGCTCAAGGGGAATATGATGAGGACTTGGTGTCTTGGACTGTGTGTCCTTGACTGGGTGTCCGGGACTGTGTGTCCTCAGGTTCAAATACCTAGTCGCCCTAACCAGATGTACAACTTAGACAGCAGTTGGAACTGGTCTAACAAATCATTGTCTTCACCAACCTTACTGGTTCTATTTCCTTGACTCTTTCATTTCCTCATATCTGTGTTGTGTGCTTGTTCATATCTGTTTGAAGACTTTGACTGAAGACTTTCTCTATTTCCTCAGTTCAATTTCTTCAGTGTGTTTGTCTTCATTCTGTGTTATCCTGTGTTTATGCTTTCTGTACTCTGTGATTGTCTTCATTTCTTCATGATGACCATGCTTGTATTCTACTATGTTTACTTCTGAGTACTTATTCCGATGCAAGTAGTTCTTCGCTAAGGAATTTCCTCAACAACAAATTCCTCAGTGAAGAATTCATAAAAATCGCCTATTCACCCCCCTCTAGTCGATATAACGCACTTTCAGGCATACCAGTGGCGGCCTAGGCACCTCAGGGGGTGGGTCCCAAGAGCGTAGAGTCTCGCCTCGTGGGGAGCGCCACAGGCGCGACCCCGCGGCCATCAGCAGTTGGCAGGACATGGCGCGATGAAGCACCATTGTCGCCCGATCGCAAAGGATCACTAAGATAAGTGTTCAACGCCCACATTCACTCGCGTACCTACGCCTCCACCCATTGTAATTTTGAATTCATTGGAGCACGAAGGCCCCTCTCGCCGGATCTTGCGGTCGCTACCTGCACGCCAAGGGGGACCTCCCGAGCATCGCGCCTCGGGGGCTCTTACCGGACCCTGGGCCGCTCACCTCCTGGCCTTGACCACGGCATCGCGACCTAGCATACCAGCGACGGCTGAAGCCTGCCTAGGGACTGGTTCTCGCACGCGTAGGGCCCTAAGCTACCGTGGAGACGGAAGAAATGGAAAATCTTGCTCTAGTGGAGGATCTCATGAGGAACATAAGTTCGTGACATCTGATTACAACAAGAGTGTCGCAAAAGATTTACATGCCCTCATGGGGCCATCCATGGTTGCCTCGCAGGGACCAAGCAAAAGAAGGCCGCTTCCGGAGGACACGGCCCGGGCTCCTTCAGCGGTGACGGCGGCTGGAGGACGCTACTCCCCTCCGGCGGCGAGAGCGGTGACTCGGCAGCTCGTAGCTCTCGTCAGAGCTCGAGGCCGTCTCAGGAGAAGCATAGCTGTTGCTGGGGTAGTTGGAGGCAAAGCCGACGGCAAACGCTTCGCCCCGAGCCTCGTCGCCCTGGAAGCATGGGAGATGGTCGCCGGCGGGCCCATCCTCCGCGCTACATGCCATCCGCCGGCCATCCGCCCCGAAGACCTTGAAGGTCAACATGGCCAGCCCGCCCAGCGTGAAATGAAAATTGTGCCTCCTGGCAGGGGCGCAGGCGCGGCGCACCACGCCCCAACCCCAAGTCATGTAGACCCTGCCGGAGGAGATCACCTCCACATCGGCGTATAAAGGGGGAAGATGGCACCCCTCGTGCCACATCTGCATCATTACCCGTCCGCGAGCCGGGAGCACCTCCTTCAAGAATGGGGGAAAGAGGATCCAAGAGTGCGGAGGGGCTCCCGCCCACACGACAAACTCGCGGACGTCGTCTTCAGTGTGGGACGGCGACGGGAGGCGTGAAATCACTCGCCTCTCTGGGCGGCTGTCCGCACCACCCTCGTCGCCACCGCCCGCGCATAGCATGCCTGTCGCCGGGGCACCCAGGCGAGGCGGGAATCCCGGTGGCGCCCACATGCACCATGTACGGGCGTCCGCCAGCCTCAGGGGCACCCTTGGGGAGTCGCGGCGCCTCTTCTTCGACGGGAGCTGCTCGGGCTCCATCGTCGGAGCCTTCCTTTTCTGTGCAGCCGAGAACATACATATTGGCGCCATGGAAAAACCCTCGACAAAGAAAGAGGAGCTGGGGTTTGATCGGCAACAGTCAAATGAACGGGGGTGGCGCTTCACCCCCCGTTTATAGGCTGAGAGGATCAATCGTCGGCCACTCGCGCATGGCAATAATGACCCTGCCATCCGCGCCAGGGAGACGTCAAGTCGCACGGTTACCAAGACTGCGCGGGGAGCGGAGTCGCCCACGTCCCATCCAACCATCGCGCGCCAGCCTGGCCCACAGTCTTTTGGGGCATGCGGCGCTTCGTCCTCGATTAAGGCTTCACCCCGAAGCCAACTCCACGCGCGCCTTGGGCCTGGGGGCTACTGTCGGCGTCCTGGGAACCAGGGTACCCAGACTTGCCTGCCTGCGGCCCATGACGCGCTCCTACTACGGCCTGCTACAGCCCAACTGATCGACCAGCTGCTCAAGACCCTCGCGAGGGGGCTAGGCCTCGCAAGGAGAACGGCACCAAGACCCTCTTAGGAGCGGCCTCGGCTAGGCTGCTCCGGAGGGGCGGAGAACTCAAGGCCAAGCCTGCCTCAGGAGGAGGAAGTGACGCGAGTAGTGACGCATCGCGCCAGCAGGTGCCAGTGCGTGCCAGCGGCGCAGTTGCCGTTTTGGTGCAAAGGAGACAACACAGGCGCAGGTTCCCGAGGGGAGAGACAAAGGTTTCCCCTTCGGTGCAACAAGACCGAAGACCGCATGGACGACAGGGAGGATGTCACCACCGAGCCCACCACCGCGTCACTGTCTGATCTCTTTGCAGGTGGAGACCGCTTTTGTCAGGATAGGAACGTCCTTGTGTTCCCGCTCAAAATGACCATTGTGGGATCTCTTCCCGCCTAAACATTTCGGGGGAAGATGACCCTGGCCGCCTATATAAGTAGCTAGAGTTCCCACTATGGAGCCAAGCTAATCAGATCTGGGAGATCTGGATCGACCTCATCTCGAACACCCCACCTTCTCTTCAAGGAGCAAGAACACTTGCCTCCTGACCCTCTTGAGCTCTCCTCCTGAGCTCAAGAACCACTGTACTTGTTCATACTCAAGCCCTCCTGAGGCTAATCCACTCAAGCAGGACGTAGGGTTTTACACCGCAAGGTGGCCTGAACCTGGGTAAACTCGTGTGTGCTTTTACTTGTTGCTTGCTCAAATCTCACCACCGGGTGAGGGCGTGGCATTAGGCAGACATGAGTGGGAGAGATCTTTGTTCATGCCCCTGTGTTCGAACTTCTTTGGGTTTGCGGAGCCCGTAATCTGACAGTATGGGTTGGCAAGCTAGAAAATGTAAGATTTGCTGATAGGATGCTGCCTCACATTTCATGGATGGGGTCCTTCCAGTTGGAAGAGCACAGACCCATGGTGCGCTCTCTGATGTCACAGATGGGTTGTTTCACCTTGGGAGAACCTTCGTGGGTGCCCTCCTCCTGGTCATGGTCAATGAGATCTGACTTGGCAATTGAGGATCCCAAGCCGCCGTCGTAGAACATGTCCTTTCAGAAATGACAAAATGGGCTCGATGCGTATAAAGATCGCAGATCCTTGACCACTTGGCAAAGGAGATCAGTGACAGGGCCGTCGAATAGATCGACGACGATTGAACTAGAGGTGTTGGGGATGGACCACTTAACCTGTGACATGGCTTGCGTGAAGCCGTCGCTGTGGATGAGCTTGATGTCATAGCCAGCTTTCCTGAGATACTATAATACGCGAGCCCGCTGACATGAAGCCTTTGGCATGGCAATGCAGTCAACATCTTCGCCGGCTTCCGCGACTATGTGTTGCTCCGGGATCGACAGGTCGGGGCGAACGGCGGCCACCTCGCCAACGTTCGCCGGAGAGGCCATTATAAACCTCTTCTTAGCCGAACGCTCGTCGGGGTCCCTGGGATATGTGGTCGAGCTTAGGCTGTGACATTCTAGAGCAGGGGATGTGGATCGGTCTGAGAGGCACACCGCATGCCTCATCTAAAAACTCACGGGATTGGGGCGATGGTATGGGAATCGCTGGGTAACCTGAACTTTATTATCTAAGCTAGGAGGAACGGGCAGACCGACAGGGGTTAGCGGCGGTGCCGGCAGCGGCCGCGAGCTAGGGTTCGAGGGTGGTAGGGGGGCGGTGG
>LR738712.1:323216977-323242963 GCA_902687465.1 Secale cereale
GGGGGTCATCGCATGCATGCGCTCAAACTTTCTTTGGTCTAGCATGGGACACATCTATATCTATACCCCCATATAGTGTGCGAATAACTTTGAAAGTTGGTTGTTGGATGAAGCCAATCCGACGGTACAGAGATGGAAAATTCGAGCACTACTGGCCGTTGGATATCATCTACATTACACCAGATTCTGCCACATGTACAATCTAGAAGACTCCATGGTCGAACTTAAGCATAATGCACAAACCTCAAAACACAATCATTTCTCCTTTGTTCTAGAATCTTCCATATCTTAGTTGCCCAAACTTTTTTTTCTAAATGAATTGTCACTTTTTGTTTTTACTTTATGCTTTACAATGCACAATTCCATGAATCTTAAAATAGATTTTTTTATAAAACTAATTGATTTTGGATGAGATGAACTATAAGAATTAAACAAACATCTACATCATGCATATATGACTGAAAGCTTACATGCTATAGTGTGGTATTTATTCATAATTTGGTTACCCATGTACGGTGGGATATTTACATGGACGGTGTGTCGCCGCTAGCCTTCAATGAGCACTAACACTGGTAGCGGGAAAATGATGGGAGAAGAGGCAGGAAACCGATGAGAGGAGTGGCGAGAAACGGTAGCCCGTTTATAAAACCTAGTAGAGAAGGAAGCGTTAGCTAGCACGACGCATGCGCACAGTGCTTACGCATGTACTGCATGTGCTGTCGAAAGGGCTCAGGGTTGCCGTTCGATCTGGGAGCATCCAACGGTGCACACGTATGATCTGTGGGGTTTGGGTTCAGGCCAATCAGAACGCACGACTCAGATCGTGGTAGGCAGATGGCTTTCGTGAGTGAATCGTGTGCTATTTGAAAACATTTCTTGAGAAGAATCTCGGTTTTTAAACCCTCATAAATCCAAAACTCATCCGAAAATCGTGAAACCTGGCATGGTGTCACGACATGGCACATATATGTCGAGGAATTTTTTTCGTCCATTTTGGCGCAAGTTTTATTACAAGCCTCTTACAAACCGAAGCTTCTCTCAAAGAAGCCTCGTGGTTCCGATAGGGAAACGTGTCCCCCTTGTGGGTGAAACGTAATCATTGCCTCTTTTCGCCTTGTATTTGCTTCTACGGGTAACATGGAACGACATGATATCCATGGTGAAATTTAAACTTATTCAAGGTTCGTTTGGCCTTTTTATACACTAATTGAGTTTCCTAGGCATTTAAAATCCATAACTCAAATCTGAACTTCAAATACATGCTCCAGTTCACCAAATGGCTAGAAAATTTATACATGTGTCCTTGGGTGCATGTTTAGGTCCCATGCCGGGAATGTGAACAAATTACAACTGTACCCGCGTCCTGGCTCGTCCTCAAACATTTGGAATCTTGGTTTTAAAATCCTCGTAAACTCACCAGAAAGTCATCAAAGGTGGCATGGTGTCACGTCATGGCACATATATGTCATGGTAAAAACATTGTCCAATTTGGGCCAAGCTTTATTACAAACCTCTTACGGACCGGAGCTTCTCTCAAAGAATGGTTCCGATAGGGAAACGTGGGCGAAACGTAATCACTGCCTCTTTTTGCCTTGTATTTTCTTCTACGGGCAACATGGAATGATAGGATATCCATGGTGAAATTTAAACTTATTCAGGGTTCGTTTGGCCTTTTTATACACTAATTGGGATTCCTAGGCATTTAATGCCCATAAATCAAATCTGAACTACAAATACATGCTCCAGTTCACCAAAATGGCTAGAAAAATTATACATGTGTCCTTGGGTGCATGTTTAGGTCCCATGCCAGGAATGGGAACGAATTACAACCGTACCGGTGTCCTGACTCGTCCTCAAACATTTCGAATCTCGGTTTTTAAATCCCCATAAATCCAAAACTCACCAAAAAGTCATCAAAGGTGGCATGGTGTCACATCATGTCATATATATGTCGTGGTAAAAACATTGCTAATTTGGGCCAAGCTTTATTACAAACCTCTTACAAACCGGAGCTTGTCGCAAGAAACCTCGTGGTTTTGCTAGGGAAATGTGTCCCCTTGTGGGCCAAACGATAATCGCTCCCTCTTCTAACCTCGTATTTTCTTCTACACACAACACGGAACAATGAGAGATTTGCGCTAAAATTTGAAATTATTCAGGGGTCGTTTGACCTTTTTTATTCATTAATTGAGTTTTCTAGGCACTTAATGTCCATAATTCAAATCTGAACTACAAATACATGCTCCAGTGCACCAAAATGGCTTGAAAAAATGTACATGTTTCCTTGGGGTGCATGTTTAGGTCCCATGGAACGAATGGGAATGAATTCAACCATCTCACCGTCCTGCTTGGCCACAAACATTGCGAATCTCGGTTTTTAAATCTCTGTAAATCCAAAACTCACCAGGAAAATCATGAAACTTGGGATGGTGTCACTACATGGTACATATAATTGTCCAATTTGGCCGAAGCTATATTACAAGCCTCTTACAAACCAGAGCCTGTCACAACCCTCGTGGTTCCGGTAGGGGAACATGCCGCTCTTGTGGGCGAAACGATAATCGCTGCCTCTTCTCGCCTTGAACTTTGTTTTCTACAGGCAACATAGAATAATAGGAGTGTCGTGCTGAAATTTGAAACTGCTCAGGGTTCATTTGGCCATTGTATATATTACTAATTAAGTTTTCTACGCATTTAGTGTAGTCCATAATTCAAATTTGAACTACAAGCACATGCTCCAGTGAAGCAAATGGGTGGGAAATCGTACATGTGTCATTGGGTGCATGTTTAGGTCTCACTTAAGGAATGGGAATGAATTACAAACTTGTCTTCGTCCTGAAACATTGAGAATCTGGGTTTTTAAATCCCAGTAAATCAAAAACTCACCCAAAATACATAAAACTTGGCATGGTTTCATGACATGGCACATATATGGCGTGGTAAAAAAATCGTCCAGTTTGAGAAGAGGCGCACACATTAGTAGCCAACGAAGTCCTTTTTGAAACAAAAAGCTGACACGTTAATATCACAAACGGTCGTATTATATTAACCGTGTTGAAATTTAACATACTCGGTGGCGTGCGTGCAGTTGTTTGATTAGACGGCACAAGCGCGAGAAGTCCGTCGTGTAGGCTCGACGGGACGCGTGCGAGCAGTCCATCGCACAGGCTAGACAGGACACGTGCATCCTGTCCACCTCGCAGGCTCGACGGGGCACGTGCGAGGAGCAAGGCCGCCCATGCTCACCGGGAAGCGAGCTCTTTGACCTCCATGCACCAGCCGCCGCCCGCCTCGCTCACAACTTCTCCATTAATGGGTTAATTAAAGCACCTGGACGGAGGGTGTTTGCTTGTGATCCCATGGCAGCATTTGCTTTGTTCGTGTTTTCAACTTGTATTCCGGCCTAATTTAAATTGCCACATAGGGCAACGGATAATACGACGACAAATTTACAATGGCACATATAATAATTGTCTTACATATTCCGGATAATTTAAAATGCCACATGCGGCAAAGACCGGAAGACACTTGGGCAAGAAAAGAAGGAAATTGCAGACAACGATCTGGGTCTCTACTTGTCGACGGATCGCCGTGCGACGACATCCTCCAGCTCCTTCTTCAATTCCTCATGAATTTGCTTAAAAGCAGCCACAGATTCTTCCACCTCCTGCTCGCGCTCAGTCCGGAGCTTCCTCAAGACACCCTTCAGTTCCTCGACGACCGCTGTCAGCGTCATCCCCGAGGCACTACTCTGCTCATGCAGCATCTTCCAGCCGGCGGCCGCCTCCTCCTTCTCGGCGAGCGCCTTGAGGAGCTTCGCATTGTCACCCATGAGTTGCTCGACGCGGCCAGTCGCCTTGTCAACCGAGGCATCGCTGATCTTGAGCAGCTTCATCAAGTCGTTGACCAGCTCCTTATGCTTCGTGACGTCAGCGAGAATGTCATCGTCGTCGGCCAAGGACTTCAGGAACACCAGCTCGTTGCTACGGCCGACGCCGCGGGTGCGCTTGTGAGAGCCCTCGCGTGCCCGTGAGAGCTCGTTCGAGGGCTCCGCGGCGCGCCGGGACGTCTCTGCTGCGGCTGTGGCTTTGCAGCGGGACCTCTCTAGTGCTTCCGCGGCCTTGGTCTTTGCTGCATGGTTATATGTCCACCCTAAACTCCTCTTACCGGTCATGGCGGAATGACTTGAAAGGAATGACCAGTTTTGTGGGTGATGAGGAGAGGAACTGTGAAGTGATTTTCGAGTGGGTTGTTTTTATAGCCCGGTGCTAAGTGTGAACACATATTAGTTTGATAGGTGTGAACAGATTTGCAATTACTTATAGCGTTGTAATCTGCAATGTGACGAGAAACAAGGTCAAAATTTATTGATGACAGAAGGTTGACCACGTGGTTGCTCGCCGTTGAGGCGGCCGCGGCGCGCTCCGTTCATCTGAGTTGGCTGTTTGCCACGTATCACACACATCTTGTTAAGTTGAACCGTTTCTGTTGTGCTCCCTAATCAAAAACAGTTCATCCGAGTGAATCGTATGCCGTATATCACATACAACTTGATCTGGCTAACCGTTCCTGTTGCGCTCCCTAATAGCAAACAGTTCATCGGAGCAAATTGTATGTCATATATTGCACACACATTGATATGGCTGCCCGTTTATGTTGTTCTGCCTCATCGCAAACAGTTTGAATGGATTAATTGTGTGCCTTGCATTGCACACTCAACTAAAATCTGAACCGTGTTTGATGGCTCCGCCATCGCAAACGTTTTGCACCTTTTTTTAGGGATTTTTACATCCTCGTTTGTGATTAATGCATCACACACAGTCTCGTGAAAGGGTCTCTGATCGTAGTGTCGCGTTAGCAGCATCCTGCAGTAGTGATGTGACGACTTGGAAATTTATAATATCCCATTGGAGAGAACTTGACACCAAACCCGAGATAAAATACACCAACCGTGTGCGTAATTGCGACCGTCTCTTTTCGAGGGAGCTCGGGAAGAGAACACAGTTGGGTTATGTTTGGCTTGTAAGTAGTTCAGGATCACTTACTGATCATTACTAGTTTTCGACCATTATGCGTAGTTACTCTTCTTACTCTTGTACTCGTAAGTTAGACACCATACAATGCTTAGTGCTTGTTGCTACCTCACCACTTATCCATTCCATACCCATTAAGCTTTGCTAGTCTTGATACCCATGGTAATGGGATTGTTGAGTCCTAGTGGCTCACAGGTTACTACAACAACAGTTGCAGGTACTAGTAATGTGATGACCCGATGCGAGAGTGATGTTTGCTTGTTTTGGAGTTCTTCTTCTGCTTCTTATTCTTTGATCAGGGATAGGTTCCTGGTCAGCTTCCTAGGCTAGCAGGGTGGATGTCGTTTGTGTTTTTGTTTGTTTTCATCTGTAGTCGAATGTTGCTCTTCTGTATGATGTTTGATGTATTCATGAGGTGAGTGTATGCCTTTGTATGTATCCCCATTAATTATGTAATGGTACGATGTAATGGTATCCACCTTGCAAAGCGTCTTCAATATGCGCTTCTATCCTTGGTGGGACCTCTGAGTTCCTCGAGGATAGGGTCGCATATTGGGCGTGATACTTGGGTTATCATGTGATGTTTCCTTTGCTTCGCAATACATTACAAAACCTGAGGTGGGATATATCGATATCCTCTTGAGTTATACACATACTCACTATACCGGTCTCCTTTTTACTGGTTTTGTTCTTCTTTCTCGTTGACATGTCCCGGCATCCCCGTGATGTTATCACCTGTGTCTAGCCAGACGACGATGGATGTCATCACACCAAGAGGGCCCTAATAATATCTCTCCAACGTCGGAGGAGAAAATTCCACTCTCAAGCTATCATGTCCTTTGTCGGACTTTTTGATGAACCTATAAGTTGTCATTATGGTCACCGTGTTAAAGATGACATTTGAGCAACCCCAAAGTTCATCCTAAAGTAAGAAGTGACTACAATACTCTCGTGGTCTAAGGAACTAAAACACACATTAACACTCCTTTTTATATCAATTGACTTCTAACGGTTTATCTCAAAGTATAAGAAACAAGAATATAAACTCTTAACTATGAATACAGAAACATAATAATATAATATTATCGCCTCTAGGGCATACTTGCAACATATTGGGCCCTTGTGGCCCAATTCTCTTTCCACTACTTGGCCTTTTAAGGTCCGTTGATATCTAATTAAATATAAAAGCCTCCTAACTATTATTAGAGGCTTTTCTTATTAATTTAACATCCTCGGAAATATTTTCCACCTATATATTATTTATCTGTAATACCCGGTATTGCCAGATAAACTCTGAAACCCTTCCAGTGACCCCAAAACGCTTTCAGTTGCTCTCAAAACTATTTGGAATATTAATGAAACAATCTCAAAAATATTTCCTTGATACTCCCGTCCTACTAACACTTAGCAGATCACGATTACCTTAAGCATGTGACCTTGTAGGTTCTGTATAACATAGACATGAACGGGATCCCTTTGTTCAATGATCGATAGTGGAATCATGGACATCCATATCGATCGCTATGAGTACATGAATGACATTCGAGCGAACCTTTGCTTCGTGATACTATAAAAACCCTCAGGTGAGATAAAACTAGTGTCCTCTCAAGCCATACACATTCTCACTATACCGGTAGCCTTATTACCAATTTTGTTCTTCTTTCTCGTTGACATGTTCCGGCATGCCCGTGACATAATCACATGTGTCTAGCCAGACGATGACGGATGATGTCACACTGAGAGGGCCCTAATAATATCTCTCCATCATTGCAGGAGTCAATTCCACTCTCGAGCTATCTAATCCCTTATTAAACTTTCCGATGAACGTGTAAGTTGTCATTATGATAACCATGTTACATACTATGTTTGAGCAACCCCAAAGTTCATTGTATGGTAAGAAGTTGATGAGGACATCAATACCATTGTTACACCCACTACCCCTGCTATTATACATACTGGACCAATTACTAGAGCTTGCACACGCCAATTGAATTACCAGGTACTTCCGTTTCTTGGTAATCATTCTAATGTTCAAGAGAATATGATGTTGCCTAAATTGGATACATTTGTCTTACTTACAAATGAAGGGCCTAGCTTGGATAAGAAGGATGAACATTGGAGCAAGATCAAGCGTGGAGATGATGGCATGCGCAAGGTGAACAAGAATGGAGTTACAAGTGATGATTTCAGGACTTTGAAGCCACCATAATGAGTCCACGAAGCATTGGACGAAATATACAAGATGCCACTTCATAAATTTCGCCCATAAGCTATTATAGGTGATGCGTCACCTTATTATTGGATCAGGCCCATGTAATTTCGAAATACTTGAGAATAGGTTGTTTTTCGAGTCTGTATGTGTGGGGAAACATGATTTAGGGTTGGTTTCAGACCCCTCCTCCAAGGGCCATGAAATTCTCCCCTCTTCCTCCGTATATACAGCCCTTAGGGCGTCGTTTAGATTTTGGGTTTTGTTTAGATTAAAGTTTGCCATAGCTGCAACTTCGCGTACTTCATTTGTATTCAACGACCTGACAAAGGCGTCATAGAACCCCACCTTGATCAATAAAGATGTCCTCTTATATTTGCAATATCCAGATTGTAATCTCAGTTTCTTGCTTGTTCTTCGTTTGCTTGTAGTAAATAGACCCTCGTGGTCAGGTTGATCGTGCTCCTGCATGGTCAATAACCTCTCGGAGTTGGTTTAGCGATTGCTAAGGCGCAACGTCTTCGCACGTCCGTAGTCAGATCGTCAAAGTCTGCTCCTCCGAAAATGATAATCACCATCTCATCGAAAGGCGGGACACCTTTGCCTCTATCAAGTGGTATCATATTTCCAGGTTGTTCGGTGAGATTTTCCAGTTTTTCATAGTTAGATCGAGTTTGTTCTTCATACCTATAGTCCATGAAACAACCAACAAATTTATTAGGGTTAGTTCATCATATCCGAACCAATCTGAGCCTTTGCATAATCTGTTTAGGATTTTGTTTTGTTGAATTTGCGGTTGCATCGTCGTGTCTAGTTGCTGGTCTTAGCGTCTAGTCCTTTAGAGTTTCGAGTTCTATCACAGTTTGTCACGCCACCGCCGCACCATATTCATCGCTGCTGACATACCACCACCGCTGTCATATTCTACCACCACTGCCATATACCACCTTCGTCATCACCGCAGCCATATACCACCATCGCATATCCATCACGCCAATCCGAGTCCACCTCCATCACAAATTCGACACCAGTCCGTGTTCCACCGCCCCGACATATATCTGCCACCAGTCCGAGTTCCACCAAATTCATCTCCGCCACCAGTCCTAGTCCGAGTCTAGTATTTACTTCTTTGTTTTTGATTTCCAGATCACGCGATACTTTGAGTCGTGACCAAGTCGGACTCCCCAACTTCCGTGATACCCACAGAAGAAAAATAGTTCCAATTAAAAAAAAACAAAGTCTGGAAAATTCTGCCTAGGCAGTTTCTAGACCATTTGTAGACTTTTTCGAAAAAATATTGTTGCAGAGCAAAAAAGAGAGGAAAAAAGAAGTGCAACAAAAGTCAAAAAAAGAAAAAAATTCAGAGTGTGCTCCTCCCTTGTTACGTGCAGCGCCGTAATTTTGTTAGTGTTCTAGGCTCGCGTCTCTTGTACGGTCTAGTCTAGGACCAGCACAGTACCGTCGTTGGGCGTTTATTCAGCATTGCATCTCTGAATTGATTATTGCTGACATTTTGCTACCATATCATAAGCCTTCCCAGCTCCACATACATTTACGTCGTGCGTTTGACACCACCTGGCAATTGCTCTATCCAAGCTTTGAGGCGTTTTTGACTACAACAGTTGCAGATCAGCGCCTGCTGTTTGGTAAGAACTGGTAAGAGGTTGAGATTCGCTTGACGGATTTGTGATTAGACACCCCACCACCACCATTTTCTAGTACTATGTAGGACATATTCTTGTGTGTTTCTATTTCTGGTAACCATGCCAGGATCACAAGTTGACGAGCTGGACTGGGAGAACATGACGAACAAGAAGTTGCATGATAAGTTTCAGCAAATGATGAGTGGCCAGGTGGGAGACGTGCGAAATAGATTTGAAGAGGCCATGGAGATGATAGATGGCATGGGGAAGTCATTCGAAACAAAGCTGGATAACAAGTTTAATGAATTGCTCACGCATCTTCCACAACCACCACCTGCTGCACCTGTCGCACCTCTACAACGAGCACAACAACACCCACTTCTGAATGAGTTCGGACAAGCGAAGCGTATTCCTCTTGAGCATGGCCAAACTTCTGATGTTGCTGTACCTACTGTTGATGCTTCGTTGGCTCCTGCTGCTGCTGCCGTTGCCGAGGAGAATGACATTTATAAGGGTGATTACGAGGATGAGGTTGATCAAAATTAGAACTACGTGCAACCACCAGCGCCACAACCACCGGATCGTCCACATGCAAATAATAGCAATGGTACGGCTGCACCACACCCTCAGGTACGAGATCATGACCATCTCCCTAAACTAAAATTGAATATTCGACCATTTGAGAGTAGATATGTTCCTGATATATACTCCCTCCGTTCGGAATTACTTGTCGTAGAAATGGATGTATCTAGATGTATTTTAGTTCTACATACATCCATTTTCAAGACAAGTAATTCCGAACTAAGGGAGTATCTTACTTGGGAGTTAGAAACCGAACAACGTTTTACATGTTTAGAATATCCTGAGGAGAGACGTGTTGCTGCTGCTCTTTGTGCTTTCACTAGTTTTTCTTGTGTGCGGTGGTCTGAACATCGTATATTATATCCGAATAATATTCCAACTACTTGGGCTGCTTTGAAAACTGCTATGCGTACTCGTTTGGTTCCACCATATTATCAACGTGAATTACTACAAAACCTGCAGAGTTTAAGACAAGGACAACGTTTTGTAGAAGAATATTATCAGCAATTACAAACTGGCATGATTAGATGTGGTATTGTTGAGGATAATGAAGCTATACTTACACGTTTTATGGGTGGCTTAAATAGAGAGATTCAGACCATTCTAGAGTATAGGGAGTATAACAATATCACTCGTTTATTCCATCTTGTTTGCAAAGCTGAACGTGAAGTGTAGGATCGACATGCATTGGCACGGACTAACTTTTCTGCAGGTCGACCTTCAGCATGGACACTGCGTGCATCTTCTACTTTCACACATTCTGCTGCACCAGCACCTCCGTCAGTTACCATCTCCATACGTGATACAAGAAAGCAGGCACAATGATGAGGACATCAATACCATTGTTACACCCATTGCCCCTACTATTATGCATACTGGACCAATTACTAGAGCTCGCGCATGCCGATTGAATTACCAGGTACTTTCGTTTCTTGGTAACAATTCTAATGTTCATGAGAATATGATGCTGCCTAAATTGGATACATTTGTGTTGATTACTAATGAAGGGCCTAGCATGGACAAGAGGGTGAACACCGGAGTAGGATCAAGCATGGAGATAAAGGCGCGCGCGAAGGGATCTAGAACAACGTTTCTAGAGCGTATTTGAGTACTTTGAATCCTGAGTGATGACTTACAAGGACATGGACAGAATATACAAGATGCCCCTTCATAAATTTCGTCCATAGATTATTTTAGGTGATGTGTCACCTTATTTTTGGGCCAAGCCCATGTAATTTCGAAATAGTAAAGTATAGGTTGTTTTTAGTTTCCGTATGTGTGGGGAAAACAGAGTTAGGGTTAGTTTCGGACCCCTTCTCCAAGGGGCCACGAAATTCCTCTCTCTCTCTCTATATATATATATATACATCCCTTAGGGCATCATTTAGACCTTGGGTTTTGTTTACATTAAAGTTCGCCATAGCTGCAACTCCGCGTACTTCGTTTGTGTTCAATGACCAGACAAAGACGTCACAGAACCCCACTTGGTCAATAAAGCTTTCCTCTTTAATTCACAATATCCAGATTGTAATCTCAGTTTCTTGCTTGTTCTTCGTTCGCTTGCAGGAAATAGACCCTCGTGGTCTGGTTGATCGTGCTCCGGCGTGGTCAATAACCTCTCGGAGTTGGTTTAGCGATTGCTAAGGCGCGACGTCCTCGCATGTTCATTGTCAGATCGTCAAAGTCGACTTCCTCCAAAATGATAGCCACCATATCATCAAAAGACGGGACACCTTTGCCTCTATCACACAATCACCACTACCTGCCAAGAGCATACCCATTGGGCCTGCATAGAGCTCGTCTTCATCCATGGCATCAATAGGGAACACAAGTGATATTATTTGTCGTCGTTGTAAGGGAAGAGGTCATTTTGCGAGGGAATGCAAATCTCAGCGTGTCATGATTGCTACCGAGGATGGTGGGTATGAGTTCGCTAGTGACTATGATGAGGAGACTTTGGCTCTATTACACATGAAGAACACGGTGGAGATGATTTTGAACATGAGACGCAATACATAGCTCCTGAAGACGCTGACAGGTATGACTGTTTAGTTGCTCAACAAGTTTTGAGTGTGCAGCTCATACAAGCTGAGCAAAACTAGAGACACAATTTGTTCCATACAAAGGGAGTTGTGAAGGAACGTTATGTTCGCGTCATCATAGATGGAGGGAGCTGCATCAATTTGGCTAGCATGGAGATGGTGGAGAAGTTGTCTCTCACCACAAGACCACATCCACATCCTTACTACATCCAATGGTTCAACAACAGTGGCAAAGTTAAGGTAACACTTACTGTTCCCATGCATTTTAGTATAGCTACATATGCTGATTATGTTGATTGTGATGTGGAACCCATGCAAGCATGTTCCTTATTACTTGGTAGAGCATGGAAATTTGATAAAAAAATCTATACACCATGGTAGAAACAATCAATATACTCTTGTTGATAAGGACAAACATATTACTTTGCTTCCTATGACTCCTGATTCAATTTTGAAAGATGATATTCATCGAGCTAGTAAAGCAAAACAGGAGCAAAATAAGAGTGAAAATCAGATTGTGGCAAACGAATTTGAGCAACAAATGAAGCGTAATAACAAACCATCATCTCATGTTGCCCCTAAAATTAAATTGAAAAGTGGATATTTACTTGCGACCAAATATGATATTTGATGATCTAGATTTCAGCAAATCTGTTTGCTATGCTTTTGTGTGCAAAGAGGCGCTATTTTCATTCGATGACGTGCCTTCCTCTTTGCCTCCTGCTGTCACTAACATTACAGGAGTTTGCTGACGTCTTTCTATAAGACATACCACCGGGATTACCACCTATTCGAGGGATTGAGCATCAGATCAACTTAATTTCCTGTGCATCGCTACCCAATCGTGCACCATGCCGTACCAATCGAGAGGAGACAAAGGAGATTATGCGTCAAGTACAGGAGCTACTAGATAAAGGTTATATACGCGAACCCCTTAGTCCTTGTGTTGTTCCTATCATTCTAGTGCCGAAAAAGGATGGTACATCGCGTATGTGTGTTGATTGTAGAGGCATTAATAATATTACTATTCTTTATCGTCATCCTATTCCTAGGCTAGATGATATGCTTGATGAATTAAGTGGCTCTACTATTTTCTCCAAAGTTGATTTGCGTAGTGGATACCATCAAATTCATATGAAATAGGGAGATGAATGGAAAACAACATTTGAAACTAAGTTTGGATTATATGAGTGGTTAGTCATGCCTTTTGGGTTAACTAATGCACCTAGTACTTTCATGAGATTAATGAATGAAGTTTTACGTGCTTTCATTAGACGATTTGTGGTAGTTTACTTTGATGATATACTGATTTATATCATATCTTTGGAGGAACATTTGGAACATTTACGTGTTGTTTTTATTGCTCTACGTAGTGCACGATTGTTTGGTAACCTTGGAAGTGCACCCTTTGCACCGACCGAGTATCTTTTCTTGGCTATATTGTTACTCGACAGGGAATTGAGGTTGATAAAGCCAAGATTGAAGCTATTGAGAGTTGGTCACTGCCCAAAGCGGTCACACACGTGAGGAGTTTTGTTGGACTCGCTAGTTTCTATAGGCGTTTTGTGAGAGATTTCACCACCATTGCTGCACCTCTCAATGAGCTTACAAGAAGGATGTGCCTTTTGTTTGGGGTACTTCATAGGAAGAAGCCTTCACGGTATTGCAAGATAAGTTGACACATGCTCCATAACTCCAACTTCCTAATTTTCATAAGACTTTTGAGCTTGAATGTGATGCTAGTGGAATTGGATTAGGAGGTGTGTTATTTGTTGCATACTTTTCTAAAAAATTGAGTGTACCTAGTCTGAACTATTCTACTTATGACAAGGAATTATATGCTCTTGTTCGGACTTTGGAAACATGGCAACATTATTTATGGCCCAAAGTATTTGTTATACATTCTGATCATGAATTATTGAAGCATATTAAAAGTCAAGCTAAATTGAACCATAGACATGCTAAATGGGTTGAATTCATTGAGACTTTCCCTTATGTCATTAAACACAAGAAGGGTAAAGAAAATGTTATTGCTGATGCATTGTCTCATCATTATAATATGCGTTCAAAACTTGACTTTAAAATATTTGGTTTTGAGACCATCAAAGACCAATATGTGCATGATGTTGAATTTAAAGATGTATTGCAAAATTGTAAATAAGGGAGAGCATGGAACAAGTTCGTCGTTAATGATGGATTTGTGTTTCGTGCTAACAAGCTATGCATTCCATCTAGCTCTATTCATCTTTTGTTGTTGCAGGAGGCGCATCGAGGAGGATTAATGAGACATTTTGGCATGAAGAAGACGGAGGATGTACTTGCTACACATTTCTTTTGGCCAAAGATGAGACGGGATGTTGAGCGCTTTGTTGCTCGCTGCACTACATGTCAAAAAAGCAAAGTCACGGCTCAATTTTCATGGTTTATATATGCCTTTGTGTGTACCTAGTATTCCATGGGAGGACATATCTATGGACTTTGTTTTGGGTTTACCTTGAACAAAGAAGGGGAGGGATAGCATATTTGTTGTCGTGGATAGGTTCTCGAAAATGGCACACTTTATACCATGTCATAAAAGCGATGATGCTGCTAATGTTGCTGATTTGTTTTTTCGTGACATTATTCGCTTGCATGGTGTGCCAAATACTATTGTTTAAGATCGTGATACTAAATTTCTTAGCCACTTTTGGAGATGTTTATGGGCTAAGTTGGGGGCTAAACTGCTTTTTAGTACTACTTGACACCCCCAAACTGATGGACAAACTAAAGTAGTCAATATAACTTTGTCTACTATGCTTAGGGCTGTTTTGAAGAATAACAAGAAAATATGGGAGAATGCTTGCCTCATATTGAATTTTCTTATAATTGTTTGCTGCATTCTACTACTAAGATGTGTACTTTTGAAATTGTATAAGGTTTCCTACCTCGTGTACCTATTGATTTGTTGTCTCTTCCATCTTTGGAGAAGGTAATTTTGATGCTAAACAACGTGCTGAATTGATCTTAAAAATGCACGAGTTAACTAAGGAAAACATTGAGCATATGAATGGTACATAAAAACTTGTTGGAGATAAAGATAGAAAACATGTTTTCTTTGCATGTGGAGATCTTGTTTGATTACATTTGTGTAAGGATAGGTTTCCTGATTTGCGCAAATCAAAGCTAATGCCATGTGATGATGGTCCTTTTAAGGTGTTAGAGAAAATAAATGATAACACATATAAACTTGAACTACCTGCAGATTTTGGGGTTAGTCCCACTTTTAACATTGCGGATTCGAAGCCTTATTTGGGTGAGGATGATGAGCTTCCGTCGAGGACGACTTCATTTCAAGAAGGGGAGGATGAGGAGGACATCAATACCATTGTTACACCCACTACCCCTGCTATTATACATACTGGACCAGTTACTAGAGCTAGCGCACGCCAATTGAATTACTAGGTACTTTCGTTTCTTGGTAATGATTCTAATGCTCATGAGAATATGATGCTGCCTAAATTGGATACAACTGATGATTTCATGACTTTGAAGCCACCATAATGAGTGGATGAAGCCTTGGACGAAATATACAAGATGCCACTTCATAAATTTTGTCCAGAGGCTATTATAGGTGCCGTGTCACCTTATTATTCGGCCGGGCCCATGTAATTTCGAAATACTTGAAAATAGGTTGTTTTAAGAGTCCGTACGTGTGGGGAAACAAGAGTTAGGGTTGGTTTCGGACCCCTCCTCCAAGGGCCACGAAATTATCCCCTCTTTCTCCATATGTACATCCCTTAGGGTGTCATTTAGATTTTGGGTTTTGTTTAGATTAAAGTTTGCCATAGCTGCAAATTCGCGTACTTTGTTTGTATTCAACGACCAAACAAAGGCGTCACAGAACCCCACCTTGATCAATAAAGTTTTCCCCTTATATTCGCAATATCCAGATTGCAATCTCAGTTTCTTGCTTGATCTTAGTTTGCTTGCAGGAAATAGACCCTCATGGTTAGGTTGATCGTGCTCCAGCGTGGTTAGTAACCTCTCAGAGTTGGTTTAGCGATTGCTACGGCGCGACGTCTACGCATGTTCGTAGTCGGATCGTCAAAGTCTACTCCTCCGATAACGATAATCACCATCTCATAGAAAGATGGGACACCTTTGCCTCTATCAGAAGTGACTACGACACTTTCATGTTCTAAGGAACTAAATCACATGTTAACTCTCCGTGTTATAACAATTAACTTCCGACGACAAACACGTTTGGGTTGATTCAATATGATCGTTCCTCTAAAATCATACTCTCAATGTTGTTTTAGGAGTATTGTTACACTTGACAATATCTTAAGATCCGGAAAACATGGTCACCAACAACATTGGGGCTAGTCTTAGAGGCGAGACTAGGAACCTTATTCTATCATTTATCATTCCACGCGTGCATATGAGTTTTCCACTTAATCACATATTCCTTGATTATAGAAGTTATAGCATAGAATATAAATTCTCAATTATGAATTGAGAAATATGATAATACAATATTATTGACTCTAGGGCATATTTCTAACATAGGCCGCAAAGGGTTCTTCCAACCACCGCATCAAAATCTCTTTCTAGATGCTTTTAGGTTGTGTGTTCGAGAAAAGACCGCCACATTTTACATGTTGTCTGGATCGCAATGCTACACTGGTTATCTGGACTACCATGCATTCTAGACGAAAATATCAGACTGCTTGAGAAGATCATCACACTGTTAAAAAATCTTGAGAGTAAGACTCGCCTTCTCTGCGACCGTTTTATGATAGTAGTGGCTATATGAGGAACATCAGTTAGAGCCTAACGATGCTGAGCCTGAAAGGCGCTCTAGCCTCTAGCCCACTAGAACAATGCGATATCATTTTCATTACACTTCCTAGTCCCTATCATGGGATAAAGCTTGAGCAACGCAATGTGCGCGCGAGTTTAGTATAGTACCACCTCCGTCCTTGTTTGTTGGTCCCCTTCGTATTTTGTGTCAAATTTTGATCATAAATTTAACCAACAAAATGTAATGCATGTCACTAAAAATCATATCTTTGGATTCGTATTTGAACAGAGTTTCTCATGATATTTTTTCGATGAGGAAATCAATACCATTGTTACACCCATAGCCCTTGCTCCTATACATACTGGACCAATCACCAGAGATCGCGCACGCCAATTGAATTACCAGGTACTCTTGTTTCTTGGTAACAATTCTAATGTTCATGAGAATATGATGTTTCCTAAATTTGATACATTTGTGTTGATTACTAATAAAGGGCCTAGCATGGACAAGAGGGATGAACACTAGAGCAGAAACAAGCATTGAGACACTACTAGGGAAATGCCTATACACAGGAGCTTAGTAGTAGCGCTTTTTATAAGAAAATGCTACTACTACTTATCAGTAGCGCTTGCGCATGGCAAGCGCTGCTACTATGCACATACGAGTAGTGTTGTTTTAATAAAACACACTACTACTACAATTGCCAGGCCGTTGCCGACAGGCCAGGCGTAGTAGTAGCGCTTTTATGAAGGAAGCGCTACTGCTATTATACGTAGCAGTAGCGCTGTTTTAATAATACACACTACTACTAAAATTGCCGGGCCGTTGCCGGCATGCCATGCGTAGTAGTAGCGCTTGTATGTAGAAAGCGCTACTACTACTGCACGTAGCAGTATCGCTTTATACATACAAGCACTACTACTACGGGCACCTTATCCACGGCCCGACCCGCGCTCGACCTCACTCCCCCTCACACACTGTCACTCGCGCCACGCGTCGTCGCTGCTGCCGTCTCCCGCCATTCGCCGTCGCTGCCGCCGTCCCCCGCCAGTCGCCCTCGCCCGCGCCGTCGCTGCCGCCGTCTCCCGCCGGACACCCACCCCCACGCCGGCCTCCTCCCCTGCCGGCCTCCCACACCGGCCCTCCCCCCCACCGGCCGCCGCCCCCCGCGAGAGGTACTCCTCCTCCCTCCTCCTCCCTCTAGCTCTAGGTTAATTTGGTTTACTAACTAGGTTAATTAGATGTTTTTTAGACCAAAATAAGTGACGCAAAAGTGACTCAACTTTGTACTATAGTACAACGTTGAGTCACTTTTGTGTCACTTATTTTGGGATGGAGGGAGTAGATGTTAATTAGGTTAGGGCAGTAGTGGTACTGTTAATTAGATGTTTTTTAGTTGGGGAAGTAGGTTAGGTAACTAAGTAGATCTTAATTTAGGGCAGTAGTGTTTAGTTTATACAAAAAATTCAATATAGTTTCTTTTACTGTTTTTAGTAAGTGTTTAATAGAATTAGTTAGAAAATCAATAGAACTAGTTGAATTAATAAAACTAGTTTATTTTTAGTAAGAAAATTTAGGTATATGAGATTTGATGATGTAATTAAAATTTTACTATAGAACTAGTTTATTTTTAGTAAGAATGGAAAATTGTATGGTCAGTCGTAGGGAGCTACTTGGAAGCAACATTGTGCGAAAGGCAAGAATTGGAGACAGAATAATCTCCGTTCTCCATAATGGAGAATCAGAGCCTATCTTGTTTTATGCTATTTTACCTAAGAGAAGGTAGTAGGTCCTTAGATGACTATGATGATGATGTGTATGACTTGTTATTATGGTATCGAGTAGAAGTTGTATGATCGATGATGATGAGTATGACTTGTTATTATGATACCAATGATGAGTTATTTATTATTATGATCGATGATGCATGATACTAAGTTGTCATATGAGCATGATGAGTTATTATTTATATGTAGGTGAAATGAATATGGATCAGATTCAAGTGGGGGGAACATGTGGTGCACATCGAAAGTACCACTAATCCAAACTAGATCAAGTTTGGATTAGTAGTACTTTCGACATGCACCACATGTTGTCTCCACTTGAATCTGCTCCACGTTCATTTCACCCACTGTTATATATAATAACTAATCATGGTCATAAAATCATATGATGAAAGTATTGTATATAAAACCACAACGAAAATAAGCTGTATTTTTTAAAATACGGGAAAACTTAGCGGCAACACTTTTCAGAAGAAATGCTACTGCTACTTAATACTATCACTAGCGATTTCTCAACAAAAACGCTACTACTAACTAGGTATAGCAGCAGCGCTCCCTTCCCAGCGCTACTGCTACAAGTTAGCTGTAGTGCCTTAGTGGTAGCGCTCGTAGAAGCGCTACTGCTAGCTATAAAACAAGTGCTACTACTAGAGTTTTCCCTAGTAGTGAGATGAATGCGCGCGCGAAGGGAACCAGAACAGAGTTTCTAGTGCAGATTTCAGTACTTTGAAACCTCCTTGATGACATACAAGGACATGGACAAAATATACAAGATTCGCTTTCATAAATTTCGTCCATAGCTTATAATAGGTGTTGTGCCACCTTATTTTTGGGCCAGACCCATGTAATTTCGAAATACTTGAGTATAGGCTGTTTTTAGAGTCCGTATGTGTGGGGGAACAAAATTTAGGGTTGGTTTCGGACCCCTCCTCCAAGGGGTCATGAAATTCCCCCCTCTTCCTCCATATATAAAGCCCTTAGGGCCTCGTTTAGACTTTGGGTTCTGTTTAGATTAAAGTTCGTCATTGCAGCAACTTTGCGTACTTCTTTTGTGTTCAACAACCAGACAAAGGCGCCATAGAACCCCATTTTATCAATAAAGCTTTCCTCTTAAATTCGCAATATTCTTATTGCAATCTCAGTTTCTTGCTTGTTCTTCGTTTGCTTGCAGCAAATAGACCCTCGTGGTCAGGTTGATTGTGCACCAGCGTGGTCAAGAACCTCTTCGAGTTGTTTTAGCAATTGCTAAGGCGCGACGTCTTCGCACGTTCGTAGTTGGATCGTCAAAGTCTACTCCACCAAAAATGATAGGCACCATCTCATCGAAAGTCGGGACACCTTTGCCTCTATCAAGTAATATCAGTTTTCAGGTTGCTCGGTGTGATTTTACAGTTTTTTGTAGTTTAGATCGAGTCTGTTCTTCATACCTAAAGTCCACAAAAAAGCCAAAAAAAAATTAGGGTTAGTTCGTCATATCCGAACCAGTCTGAGCCATTGCATAAATATTTTCCTTGTTTTGCTTTGTTGAATTTGCGGTTGCAACGTCGTGTCGAGTTGCTGGTATTAGGGTCTAGTTCTTTAGAGTTCCGAGTTCTGTTCACAAGTTATCACGACGCCGCCACACCATCTTCATCCCTGCCATATACCACCACCACACCAGATCCATCACCGCTGCCATATACCACCACCATACCAGATCCATCACCGCTGCCATATACCACGACCACACCAGATACATCACCGCTGCCATATACCACCACATATCCACCACCAATTCGAGACCACCTCCATTGCAAATTCGCCAGTAGTCCATGTTCCACAGCCCCAACAAATATCCGCCACAAGTCCGAGTTCCACAAGATTCATCTCCGCCACTAGTCCGAGTCCAGTATTTAGTACTTTGTTTTCGATTTCTAGATCACGCGATACTACGAGTCGTGACCAAGTCAGACTCCCCAACTTCCATGATACCCGCAGAAGAAAAATAGCTCCAGTTTGAAAAAAACACTAAGTCTAGAAAATTTTCGCTAAGCAGTTTTTAGACCATTTGTAGACTTTTTTCGAAAAAAAATGTTGCAGATAAAAAAAAGGAAAAAAAAAGAGATTCAGAATGTGCTCCTCCCTTATTTATGTGCAGTGTCGTGATTTTGTTAGTGTTCTAGGCTCGCATCTAGCACGGTCTAGCCTATGACCAGCACAGTGCCATCGTTGAGCGTTTATTCAACTTTGCATTTCTGAATTGATTATTGCTGACATTCTTGCTACCATATCATAAGCCTTCCCAGCTCCATGATACATCTCCGTCGTATCTATAATTTTTTATTATTCCATGCCAATATTATTCAACTTGTACATACTTTTGTCAACATTTTATATGATTTATTTGGACTAACTTATTGATCCAGTGCCTAGTGCCAGTTTCTGCTTGTTGCACGTTTTTCGTTTCCCAGGTAATCCATATCAAACGAAGTCCAAACGCGATAAAAATTTACGGAGAATTATTTTGGAATGTATGTGAGTTTAGGAGTTGGAATCAACGCAAACGGGGCCCACAGTTATCGCAACCCACCAGGGCGCGCGTGGCACCCCCTGGCACGCCCATGTATCTTGTGCCCTCCTTGAACATCGGTTGGGGCCATTCTTCGGACGCAAGAAAGCTAATTTCTGGAGAGATAAATTGTGTTAAAATTTCAGCGCAATCAGAGTTACAAATCTCTGGATATTTAAGAAATGGTGAAGGGCTAGATTTGGGGAGCGCGAAACAGAAGAGAACAGAGAGACAGATCCAATCTCGGAGGGGCTCTTGCCCCTCCGCCGCCATGGAGGCCAAGGACCAAAGGGGAAACCCTCCTCCCATCTAGGGAGGAGGCCAAGGAAGAAGAAGAAGGAGGGGGGGGGATCTCCCCCCTCTCTCCCGGTGGCGTCGGAGTGCCGCCGGGGCTAGGATCGTGACGGCGATATACATCAACAATGTTGCTACCGTCAACACCTACTTTCTCCACCTTTATGCAGTGGTGTAACCTCTCTATTCCCGCTATAATTCTTTACTTAAACATGGTGCTCAACACTACATACTATTATCCTATGATATGTGGTTATCCTATGATGTTTGAGTATATATGTTTTGTCCTACGGGATTATCGGTGAAATTGCTATGATTGGTTTAATTTGCTTGTGGTTATGTTGTTGTCCTTTGGTGCCCATCAGATGAGCGCACACGTGGATCACACCATAGGGTTAGTTGTATGCCGATAGGACTATGTATTGGAGGGCAAGGGTGACAGCGGCTTCAAACTAGCATAGAAATTGATGCATATGGGATTGAAGGGGGACCAATATATCATAAGGCTATGGTTGGGTTTTACCTTAATGAACGATAGTACTTGCGAATGCTTGCTAGAGTTCCAATCATAAGTGCATATGTAACGCCCAAGATGCGGCTATATCTCCTACGTCTCGAGGCACGACTTAGAGGCATAACCGCATTTTGGTATGATCACAAGAAGGGTCATATTCACACATTCCCATGTAAATGAACAAGGAAGTAAATAGTTGGCTTATAATCGCCGCTTCACACAATTAATACAATAAACATACATTCATCCAGAGAACACAGAGTCCGACTATGGACGAAATCAAACGAAGAAAAAGATACCACACAGGCTAATCCCGATCGGCCCTAGTAGGAACCACTACTGATCATCGGCGTATGTGACGTACATACGCCCGCGCTCTTCATTGAACTCCCATTGGAGCTCTTGCACGTCTCCTGAGTCAAACTCTGATGTACCTGTATCTGTTTGTGTAGTAACTGTGAGTCACGAGGACTCAACAATCTTGTTCTCGTGTATCAAAACTGTCAAGGCTTTTAGGTGGGGAAAGGTTATCAAAGTGGTTGCAACATCACTAAGCATTATATGAGGCTAGCTGAGCGAGATGAGAATCTATGCCAACGATCGCGACTAGTAGTGATCAAGAAGTGATCCTATCTACTTACGTTCATACATAACCCCACCGTGTTCACTTTCTGAACCCCTTCGAAAAGAGACCATCACAGTTACTCACACAGGTAGTGTATTCTTATTTGAGTTATGGTGTGAAGTTGTCTACAACCGGATATTAACAACTCCAATCTGCCACATAACCGTGGGCACGACTTTCAAAAGATCATAACCCTGCAGGGGTGTCCCAACTTAGCCCATCAGAAGCTCTCACGATCAGCAGAGGTAAAACCTCTTATCCTAGGGACAAACCGATCAGACTCGGAATCCCGATGCACAAGATATTTCGACAATGGTAAAACAAGTCCAGCAAGACCTCCCAACACGTCGACACCCCGATAGGAGCCGCGCGTATCTCGTCTTAGGCCACGATCGGATGAGCACAGCGTACAGCAACCAAAACCTGAGTTTCCACGGGGGGAAGCCGCAAACGACTCTGGGTTGGACCAACACTCATGAGGAGCACTGGCCCGGGTTGTAAATTAGGAATCCTCGGGTTAATTACTCCCTATGCAAGTTTTTACTTATTAGGCACATGGTAAAACTAATGTTGGGCCTTGCTGGAGGAGTTTTATTCCAAGCGAACTATCAAGGGGGGCCCATAAACTCCAACCGTGTTAGGAATGCAAAATCAAGGAACATAACACCAGTTTATCGGTTCTTAAGGCGGCATGAGTGGAACAAAACACCAAGCAAAAGGCCAAGTCTTCAACCCATTGCCAAGTATATAGGTGCATTAATTTAAGTAAGATATATTATGATATTCCAAAATATCCAAGTTCCAACATGGAGCAATCTTCAACTTCACCTGCAACTAACAACGCTATAAGATGGGCTGAGCAAAAGCATAACTTAGCCAATCAACGATTTGCTAGGAAGGTGGTTAGAGGTTTTCATGGCAATGTGGGAGGCTGACAAACAAATAGGCAGGAGCGTGACATAGCGATAGAGCGACACAACTAGCAAAGCAAAGATAGAGGTGATATCAAGGAACGGTCATCTTGCCTAAGATCCCGCAAGCAAAAAGAACAAGTCCATGAAGAAGACAAATAGACGTAGCCGAACGAATCCTCACAACTCCGGAATGAAACCGAAGCTAACGAGAGAAGCGAACCGGAAAGAAGCAAACAACATGGTAAACACGCAAGCATAAACATAGCATATGATGCACAAACAAGTATGATGCATGTCCGGATTAAATATGCATGACATGGCAAAGTGCACAAACAATACTACAAGTTAAGTGGATCTCAATATGCAACGAGTTGCATATTGACGAAACACCACATTCAATTATTTAGTTCGCTCTCATTTATATACAAGACAAGATTTAAATGTTGGTTAACATGGCAAGAGGTGAAGCACAAATAAACTGCACTAACTAAACAATTTAAATGGGACCGAAAACAACAAACAACAATTCTGGAAAATCCCCACATGTCATTTATGTTGTAGGGTGGAACCCTAGATGGAGATCTTTCATGAATTGGAGGGGAATCCCCAAGAACAAGAAGAACACAAAGGGGGAAAAGAAGAGGAACACTCAAATTGACTTGATCCAATCACACATGTGCTAGATCCAATCACACAAAGAGAGATACAAAGGTCCAAATCCAACACAAGAGGACACAAGAGGTAACTAGTTCATCCCAATCCTATGAGGAGAGAGGTCTTGATGATCCTATGATGGGGATCCTTCCCTAGATGGGGTCTTGAATCCACTAGGGATCTTCTCCATAGGAGGTCTTGATTTCCATGAGAGAGGTCTCTCTCTCTCTCTCTCAAGAGGAGGTACAAGGAGCAAAGCTCACTAAATCATGTCATATACTTTGCTATCCCCCCAAATGAGCTAGGAGATAAGTACTTAAAGGCTAGGGACAAAACATGAGAGAGAGAGAGAGGGGTACAAGGGTCAAAAGACCATATTGCACGTAGGCATCCACGGCAGGGTCCGGGCACCCGGTCCGGTCAGGGGGCTGCAAATATGACATTCGAGTGATCTCATGCATATCATATGGCAAGTCACTACTAGAAAAACGGCTATAGCTGATATGTACATTAATGGCGCACCATGTATGTGGTGCGCTACTGTTATATAGTAGTGGCGCACCGGATATAGGTGCTCCATTAATGTCATATTACTAATGGCGCACCTGGTGTGCGGTGCGCCATTACTAGTTTTTTAAAAAATATATAAAAAAAAGAAATGTTAGTAGTGTAGCACCGTGGGTGCAGTGCGCCATTACTAGTTAAACTAGTAATGGCACACTATACCCTGGTGCGCCACTGCTAACATTTCTTTTTTCGATTTTTTTCAAAACTAGTAATGGCGCAGCGCACACCAGGTGCGCCATTACTATGTTAAACTTAGTAATGGCGCACCTATACAAAGTGCACAATTACTATGTGTATGGCTTAGTAATGGCGCACTTTGTATAGGTGCGCCATTACTATGTCCAAATTTCAGCAAATGCACCCCCTTGTGGACCGCCTTTTCAGTTTTAAAATAAATAAAAGAAAATGATGGAAATGTCAAAAAAATAAAAGAAAATAAGTTTCCCATGTGATACGTGGTCTAGTTGTTGGGAAAATTTACAAATATGAATTTCGACATTATTTGCAAAATCTCTGTGGAATTTAGTAAAATGGGCAACTTTTGCATACGAACTCGGATTAAAAAGTTTTTTATATGAAAAATCATCTACTCGAAAAGTTACATCCGAATTCAACTTGGGGGGGGGGTACCCTGTTGAAGATTTTTAGAATCCCCAAAACCTAACAGAATAAAAGATACGAGGCTTTTAAGATCTAGAGGGGGGAAATGGAAAAGAATTCAAACTTACTAATGGCGCACCATTTGCTAGGTGCGCCACTAGTAACAGAAAAAAAATTGGTTTTGATTTTTTTTTTGAAAAAAATGTTCAATATATGATACGTAATATGACCGTGAAGTTTGAAATATATTTTCAAAATTTCATCACACTCATGAACATGAACAAAGTCCTAGACATCAACAAGGTTTAATAGGATTGATATGATAGATATATCAACAAGTGCCTGTTAAGTGAACCGGTGCTGAGGTTGGATAGAACTCAGAAGTTAAGCGTGCTCGGGTTGGAGTAGTGTGAGGATGGGTGACCTTCCGGGAAGTTTGACCACGGAGTGCGATTTGACTTGAGATTAAGCATATTTACTCGAGATTAAGCCATAGTGACCCGAGATTAAGCATATTTACTCAAGATTAAGCCATAGTGACCCGAGATTAAGAAAAAAGCGAAAAAAATGGCTGAATTTTTTTTGAAAAAAAATTCCTGAAATTTTTTTGAAAAAAAATGTTAGTAATGGCGCACTTCTATGTGGTGCGCCATTACTAAGTCGGATAGTAATGGCGCACCTCTAGGCATAGTAATGGCGCACCAGGTGGTGCGCCATTAGTGTCTGGGATACTAATGGCGCACGAGAGGTGTGCCATTACTAAAAAATACTAGTGGCATGGTAATAGTGGCACACCTATAGTGCGCCATTAATGGACAAAATAGGTGCGCCACTAACAACCTTTTTTCTAGTAGTGAGTTAAGCGGGTTGTCAAACATGAGGTGACCTAGAGAATTGTCACAAGGGATCCTATGCAAGATGGCATCACAACTAATAGTCTCCACATGGCAATCATCATACTCATCATAAATGGGCAATAAATCGCATGGGGAAATCATACTAGCATGAATGATGGTAATAGGTGGATCAACATCATGCAAGCAATCAATGTTAACATAGTCCACTAGAGGGACGTGAGCATCACCTTCACATTTCTTACCTTTCGCATTCCACTCATGTGGTATAGGTGAGGTGGCAAAGACCAAATGGTGGCCATCATCTTCATCTTGATGGAACCATGTGTGCGGGGGGGGG